>BMAV01013626.1:652837-694786 GCA_019973955.1 Trichonephila inaurata madagascariensis | reverse complement strand
GGGTAAAACGGGTGGAATATTTTCAAATAAAATTCTTGTTCAGTAAAACGCCCACGGAAACAGTTTTACTTCTGTTAATTCAACATGGAGCATCCATTGTTGATTTGTCATCTTGTACAAATTTTGTGCACCATTTTTAATTTATTTACAAAAAGAGCGTTGCAATTTGATCATATGCATCTTGATATCCCAATGAATTTTCCGAATTGTTTGGATACTTGAATTCTGAAACTGACTTTAAAGGATTAGTGACTTTTTTCTTTCTTTTTTTAGAATATAAGTCCCATTCAAAACATCGACAAAATTAAAAGTTTTAAATCACTTGTGCATGACTAACACAGAAAATGGTAAATAAACCGTTTTCCCAGTACTATTTTTTCCGAAATTATGGGATTCGTACCTCTCTCTCTACTTTCATTTTTAAAATAGATACAAAAAAAATTTAAAACTCATACACGGAAATTTATGGTAATAAACTTTTACACTATTCCTTCCTTCCTCAGTGGCTCGACAGCCTAGGGTGGGCATTGGCCTTCTCAAGAAGCCTTTACCAGGCAAGCCTTCTTCCTGTTATTGTTCTATAGCTCCTAGTTCTCAAAACTATGAGATTTTTTTCTAGGCCATCAATCCATCTAAGATTTGGCCTGCCCTTTCTTCGTGTGCCAATTGGTTGAGCATTGCAGACTTTTTTAGTGACTTTTACAATGGACTAAATTCATGCAATCACGTGTTTCCCATTGATTAAAAATTGACATACTAGTTGTTCAACTTGTAAAGTTTAGATTACATTTAAAATTTGATATGATTGGGTAAAGAGAGAGTTCACGCGTTAAAATTCTTTTCAAACAGTTTTCAAAATTAAAAAAAAAATCTTACATTATGCGAATACTTTTAAATTAAGTGCATTTTGTTTAACTGTGTGCATTATTATATCGTTGACAAATATCTACTTTCTAAAAGAAAGTTTCTGCAAAAAGCAAAAGTTGGCAACAGTGAAGCACATGAACTAATTGGCTGGAAACGCGTGATTATATAATTATGACGTCACATTAATTTATGAACTAATTGGCTGAAAACACGTGGCTCAGTTATCATGTGACTATGACGTCACATGAATTTAGTCCATTGAATAGCTCAAACTTTTGGTTTCATTGGGTCTCTTAAAATCTAATCATTAAAAATAACTACGTTGTTACAAAATCGTAAGTTCGCTAAATCTATTGATGTTTGTGGTCGACTCATTGATATTGTGAGGAGTTTGGAGACAATAATATCAGCTCAGGTGTCATCATCGTAACTTGATCATGGTGTGAGTGTCACTTTATCATGTCACTTGATCATGGTTGTTGTTGTTGCTCATGCCACCTGCCTGACATAGTCAGATCGAGGCCGACGAAATTCATCGTGGCAATGGGCTAGATGTATGCCTGTCGTTGGCTTTTAGCCTTGAGCACCTTACAGGTGACAGTACGATTTAGCTCGGAGAAATTCCCGAAGGAACGATAGATGGCGCGACACCACCTATCTCCACCTCCACAATTTAGGCATGGAACAGAATTGGAGGGAAATTTTCTCCAGTTTCCTGCACTCGTGATTCAGCCCACAAGACTTTCGGACCCACTGATTTAACGAGTACGTGCTCCGCATGTACTCGGAGGGCATTTGGCGGTGCGGGCATCGAACCCAGGCCTTCCGGTTTGGAGTCCGGTGCTCTAACCACTAGGCTACCCACGGCCCATCTTGCTGTAACCATTGATCATGGTTACAACAAGTGGTGCACAGAAGGGGGGGTTCACGGGTCAAACTTCCCCCCGAAAGCCCTTAATTTTTTCCGATTGATTATAATCCTATGTATATAGTACGTAAAATTTGATTAAGTATTTGTTATTAATAATTAATTTTATTAATTAATGCTATAATTATTTATTGAATAATTAATTTTTTACTGTTTTTTGTTCCCCAAAATCCACAAAATCAAATAGAGCATGATACGAGAATGGTGGACTTTCGACCCTGGACCGTTGAGCATCGCGCTCTTCCCTTGAAAAATTCCTGTGTGCTACTGTTTACAGCCTTGTTTGGCTTTAGAGAGAGAAGAGAGCGATGTTAAACATTCAATAAAATTCTATTCGTTACCATCCTAAGTCAATGGTCATTGAAGTGGGGTGCACGTACCCCAAAGGGTACACTAGGTATCGAGCGTTAAAACCACACGTTAAAAAAGAAATGCTATCCAGTTATTTCTAGAAAAATCTATTTAAGTTTCGAATTGAACAGTTCTATTTGGGTATTAAAATTCATCCAAGTTATCTGAAGCTCGAAGAACCAAGGGGTGAAAGTTTTCACAGGGAAAAGAATAAAAAACCGGGAGTGGAAAGATTAATACTTTTTTTTTCTTTGGTCCTGTTTTTTATTCTAAGATATTGGATGTTCGCAGAATATCAACCAAATACTCTTGAACATTTTATATTCTCATCTTGTCTATAAGCGAAAAAGGATATTCACAATATGAAATCCATTTTCCGAAAATCCTCTCACTGGACCACCCTAAATCCTTTTCTACCTTCCACTACCTGCAGATTTTATTTTAGGAGCATAAAAAAAATTCCTAATGCTCCCCCACCCCATCCCTTTCAATCCTTCTCGCATCCTGTGAAGAAAATAAAAGTGTTTTTGAACTTAAGGAAAAGTATCGGATAGCGATGATCGACAGCATCAGAGAAAAGCTTTTGACCAGCGACGGCGGATTTGGCGATGGATTGGCGAAATTTCGTATTAAAAAAATGGTCAATGTTTTTTTTCCTCAAAATAAAAAAATCTATTTATGAATTATTTTTTTTAAAAAAGTTCGTGGATTTTGGATATATTATAAATTACTTGGAACAGTGGGGAAATAAATGTCAGGCATAATATATACTTATATTTTAATCAAGGTTTAAAAACACTGTTCAACTCTGTGACGTTATCTCAAAGATTCTTTTTTTTAAAAAAATCAGATATTAAAACTTAGTTGTTTAACCCTTTATCTACCGACGCGGTACTTATAAGTACCACTCACTTTAAAATTACAACCATTTTTACGAATACTCTAACGATACTTAGCAGTAATATTCTTTGAAATTCACTCTTTCACGATATATGGCAGCACGGGTTCTATGAGTAATTCGGCGGGGAAGGCGAATAGTTTAATTGCAGAAATTGCGTTTTCAGCGGATTGCGAAGATTGTCATTTTTATTCCGAAAAAATACTTAACGTCAAAAGATAAGTGTCTTATCTTTTTTGTATGTTAATGAAGACCTTAGAAAGCGATTTGACTATTTTAAGTGAATAGTGTACATAATTAGTTTTACAGCTGAATATCTTGAATCAATTAATTAGCGCTAACTGATTAAATTTTCCAAAGATGAGTATTTTGTTTATGTATATCCCTTAATTTTCAATGTAGTGACTAAAAAAGAAAAGAAAAAACATTGCATGAAATAAAACTGTAGCAAATCATAATGCGGTAGATAAAGGTTTAAAAAACGTTTGCCGTACCGTAAAATCCAGCGTATGCTTATTTTGAAGAAAAAAAAGATTAAAAAAATAAATAACATCGAAATTTACGGGTACGCGTTATACGCCGAGTTTAAAAATGATACCTTCAAAAATAAAAAAAATAAAAAAAAAAAGAGATAAGCATAAAAAATTTTTGACTTCTACATACATGGGAATACTGTTTATTAAAAAAAAAAAATGACGCATCTTATGAACTTAAAAGATCGTAGCTCTAGAATTATGCAAACAATTTTTTCGAAAGTCTAAGATAATACCTCGAATATAAATAACTCCAAACAATTACGCGTTGCATGCAGAAACTACAGATTTCTTCGTAAAAAAAGGGTACGCGTTTTTAGGCGAATAGACCTAGAAATTAAAACATGCAGCATAAAATTATAGGTGCGCGTTATACGCCGGATTTTTCGGTACCTTAAAATATGCATTTTTTATTACATAAATTATTTAACCTTTAGAAAAAGCTTTTCAGTAACAACTGGTCTTTTGGATGGAATCTTTCGACAATTCCAATTTTCTCCATTTTGTGAATAATTAATAGTACCATGTGCCGTTGGATGAGTGTGATCTTACAAAAGTAGTGAAATTTGTGATGGACATCGTATTTTTGAAATACGGTCAAGTGACGAGGACAACATCTGGGCAGTGAGTGAGTGAGTGAGTGAATATTAACGTCGCACTATTCACCTACACGAGGGCTTTTGGCGACGGACCCCGTCATTTTGAGCCATGGTCAAGTGACGTGGACGACACCTGAGCTGGCACTCCCTCTCCTAACTACCACACCACACCAACGGGAGGACGTTTCAGCTCTCTACAGATTTAGCGTGCATCGCTGCCCTACACGGCGGGTCTTTAGTGGTACTGAGCTCGAGCTCATGACATGCCTGTCATGATCCGATACCTTAACCACTGGGCTACCGCAGCCCTACATCTGGGCAGACACTCCCCTCTCCATACTTTCACACCACGCTAAGACCACTGGACTACCGCAAATGTAACATTTTGTAGAAAGGGATCGGCAACCTACGGTACATCTCAGTGCCACGCCGCACTACTCCACACATTTGTCAAGTGTTGAGTACTTGGAAGTTGATAAGTTTGCAATGTATTTTTTTGACAAACATCTTCAGAATTATAATTATTTAAGGAATAACAGAAAAATCTGAAGGATAACTCCGAAGATAAATTTACACCTACTTTGTAAATTATTGAATACCACTGCTGAAGAAATTTCATTGTTTGAAGAGAGAAAATGACATGTACTTTGCTTTCCCATTTTGGTTCTTCATATCTAAAAGTAAAAATTCTTTCTTCACATAAAAAATATTTCAAGTCCGCAAAAGGAATCGTTTAACAACTGAATTCTCAGAATCGTGTCCAATTGAAAGTCACACATTATACCCCTGATTTTGTAATACGAAAGTAGAGCGGTGTGCAAGAACTAAATTCTCTCACATTCAAGTTTTTATCTAACTATAATGAAGGAAAGTATTTATATTTTATGTTGTCTATTTTAATATATGTGTGTGTTTAAAAATACATCTCACATATATGTACAATTTAAATTTGTTTTATTTTTGGCGAAGAAATAGTTATACTTTTTATTTTGTTTTACAAATATCTTTAAATGATGCATAATTAACATGTAATAAAATTATATTCTTGACCTTTATTCCCTCTGACTTTGCATGCATTACCTCGGGAATAGAACTGTTTGTGTCCTACTGTGTGGCACGCTGATTCATATTGGCACGCTAAGAGGTTGCCAGCCCCTAGTGTAGAACAAAGGATGCAGGCCGATTTTTCAAAGGGTGTGCAAGTAACATAGGGCTGAAAGTTCCTTACAAAACACCACACTTATATATATATATTTATGTACATATATATTTAGAAATAAATTCTATTAGTTATCACTCTCTACCATTATCACTCCATATGCTGCATCTGAACTTCGACTAGTCATTTGGCGAAGTCTGGCGTCCCTAGGGTCCATCTTTGGAGAAGCCGACTCATAATGAGAGCATCCTTAAAAACCACGCTAGGACATAGTTTTCGATTTAGTTACATCTTCGGGGGAACACGGTGCATTAAATCTTAAATTTTTCAGTCGCAGGGTGGAACCACAAAGAAAAATCTGAGAACCACAGCTAAAAGAACATTCCCCTTCTTCGTCCAGTACCCTTTCATCCTCCACAAAAAAGTACTGGTGTAGAATTTATTCATTCACAACTGAAACTGAAGACCTTTTGAACTTGGAACCCCAAGGAATCCCGTCCCCCCATTACGTTCCATCTCAATTTCACATTCGACACAGTTACTAACTTCTCATTCCCCTTCACCCTTAAAGGTTGGGGGAAGTGTCAGAAATGCGGCGGCATTTAAAATATCCCCAGAAACGACAGTTTCTCTTTCGCGACAGAAAAGAGAGAACGTTCCACCGAAAAGCCGCTCTTTTCTTGAAGCGTCTCGAATTGCCCTCTCCGAAAATCGTCTGCGCGTTTATTTGATCCCTTCCCCCTTTTCCCTCGTGAAAGTGTGAGAAATGGTTGAAGCACGGAAAACGCACTTAACCTCTGAACCTCCCTCCCTTTCCTCTTTAGAACAGTTTCATCTCCGACAACTCCCCTCTTTTGAGGAAAGAGGGAGGGATCGTGCGGCACCTCTTGGGGCTTCTATGTTGTGGCCGCCACTTTTAGAAGGGTTGTCATAATTAAAGATTCATGACTCGCTTTGCTTATTCTCTTTTGATTCAAAAATAGTTCGATGCTTTTGTAAGGGATTGATTTGTAATAAAAAGAGATATTTATTCGAAAGTATAGGCTATGAATCATATCTCTCATACCAAGGTCAAGTGATAAGGAGGATGACACTTGATCTTTTTTGAACGAGAACGGCACTTAAGTTTGTATTTCGGTCTCTAAACATGCCACGTGGAAGCAATGAGGTGTAGTTGAATTTAAATAATAACACTGCGAAAATAGACCTTGTCATATGGTGTAAAAATTAAATGATAAAGAGTATGATAGTTTAGCTCAAACTCAGTGGCGCAACGGCCCATGAGAGCCAGGGCCTATTGTGCCCATCCCTGAATACGTGACCATTGTGCGCTGAGGTGCATGAGTGGATGTCCCAATCAGGTGGTCAGTCTAAACGGAAAACCCCCAGTGTTTAAGTCCCCAAGCAAGCTTGGTACTCATTTATCAACCCCCTGCAGCAGGGATGAAAGGTTGAGTTGACCTTGCCCAGCCTGGGAATAGAACCCGGAGATAGTTTAGCTCAGCGGTCCTTAAACTTCCGATCACCCCTTCCCCTTTATGTATTAGCGTGGAATCGCTTCCAACATGAACTTACCACCCCTACTCTCGATCAAAATGCATGTTCTAGGACAGTTTTTTTATTGGGGACACTTTAGTGATCTAGTCTAGAATGGCACATCTTTCAATTTTTCTTTCAGAGTCTGTAAAAAAGAAGAACCACAACATTACATGAGAGACTCCGCGGAACTGGTTTAGCTTATGCCTCTATATTTTCTCACCAAATCGTGTGCGAGATATTCACACACAGCCTACTTCACATTTCCTCGTAATTCGGGAATAACAAATTTCTCAATGGATTAAAAAACAATGTTTATGATTAAAAATATTTAAATTATGTTTCTTATTTGTAATTAGATTTGTTATTTAATAAAAAACACTTTTAAGACACTTTAACCCCGTAACTGCCACCGGCGTATATATCCGTCTCGTTCAACCGGTACGTTGGGAGCCACGTACATATATATGCGTCTTTTTGAAGTACGATTCTTTTCTTTGCGTTGTAAAAAGTAAAACTTTTCCTACGGACTTGGAATGTAATAAAATGACCTTGACAATGTTTACGAAGTATTTACTTATTTCAGGGGAAAATACGCTTATTTGTGCCTTTTATTTCCCCCCAATACACCACATAGGCGCGCCTATGTGCAACGAAACGCGTAACTGTTGAGGGGTTAAATGGTATTTTTTAGAAAACATGAACATTAAAATGTCGATGACACATTTTTCCATTTTTACCGTAAAATTTATCTTTCTCATATCTCCTCCTATTGAAATGAACTATATATATAATTTCTTCTTTCGTTTTAAAGAAGCAACACTAAGGTTCTTTTTTTAACGGTTGGACTATACGTTGCTATAAAATTCAAAAAATGTCCCGAACCTTTCGTGAGGTTCACTTTAGGTCCATCATGTGTTTTTACCGAATCTACTGTATTTTGAATAAACTTTTTTTTTTTAAAAAAAAAAAGGCTAAAAAATTGATTTTTTGCAGAAATTTGGATTTATTGTTTTTTACTGTAGCACTTCGAAACCGTTGGCGGGACCGCGGTAACCTAGTGGTTACAGTTACGAGCTCGTGGATGGCATTGCCGAGTCGTGGGCTCAAGTCCTGATGCTATTAAAGAACCCCCATGTGGAGGAGCTGATGCAAGTTCAATCAGTCAAGGCTCAAAACCATGTTGTCGTAATGTGCAAATAAGGAAACGTGTTGCCGGCTCACAGGTGCCGTCCTCGTCTCTTGACAGCGATTTCAAAGTTAGACGCTCGTCATCAATAGCGCTATCGTTGCTTATGCCACCTGATCCACAGTAACTTCAGATCAAGGTCCACGGAGATCATCGCAGCTAAGGGATAGATTTTTACGCCTGCCGTTAGCCTTATCTTTGAGCTACATCCAGGTGACAATACGATTTGGCTCGGTTTCATCATAATTTTGAGAGAGAAATACTGGAGGTAGTCAGGCCTCCCACCTCTCTTCCCCTTCCATCAACCTCATGAGAGGACTTGCGGCTCGATGGCTATTCAGAATCCCCCATGCCGTGGAGGCGCGATACATTTACAAACATTCATGCCTTCTTCCTGATTCGCGAACCCAGGCCTTACGGCACCGCTGTCAGCGTCGCTAACGTTTATACCGGATGAGCGGCGCTTAAGAGTGTGACAATAATAAACAATCACTCACTAGAAGCCGTTATCAACGGACCTCATAAATTTGAATAAAAGTCAAGTGACGAGGACGAAACTTGAGCTGGTAACCCGCTCTTCATAATTCAAGACTGATTCTCGACAGATCTAAATATATAAAGAGCGTTAGCACTTATAAAAACAGGTTTGTCTTTAACGGCATAAGTAATCAATAGGTGCAGTGAGTGAGTGAGTGGATATTAACGTCACACTGTTTTAGCTACACGACGGCTTTGGGCGACGGACAAGGTAATTTTGAACCATATTCAAGTGACGAGGACGACACCTGAGCTGGCACTCAGCTCTCCTAACTATCACACCACACCAACGGGAGAGCTCTCGACAGATTTAACGTGCATCGCTCCCCTACACGGCGGGTCTTTAGTGGTAATGGGTTCGAACTCATGACATACCTGCCATGATCCGATACCTTGACCACTGGGCTATCAATAGGTGGAAGCAGTATCAGCTCAGGTGTCAGTGTCGTAACGTACACCCCCGCATTGAGGTGGGGGGACCAGGATTCTAAGATACCCAAAGCCTGACAAATGTCAAGTACGTACCCTTTATAAAATTCGGCTTGGGGCCCAAAACTTGACTTAGCAGGGGGGAGGGGCTTAATATTCTTCATTACACTGCCGTCGAGTGTTGCCAACCGGTGGTTCATGAACCACTGATAGTCCGTTATTTATATTTTTATAAAGATTCAGTTTCAAAAATGTCAATTAATAAAACGTATTATATAGATTACACCTTTTTTTAAAAAAAATTGGCTACTAATTTTATCGAAATTTTTTATGATTTTAGCGAAGAATTTTAAGCTACTTTTGATGGAGTATCTAGCAACATTCGAAAATCATGGTTGTGTTAACCATGGTAAATTAATTGGGGTTGTTGATATGGCTTTACGTTGGCAGTTTGTTCTTGCTTTTCAGGAAGTTCATTTTCTTTTATATGAAAATGTGAACTGAGAGACGTAAATATAAGTGACATTATAAAAATAGTGATGTGCAATATAGGGCTCAATCCTATTAGTGGTTCTCGAAGTTCCACCGTTTCCGTTCCACCCCTGCTCTGTGGAATGTATTTCAGAATCGTTCCTTTTGTGTGTAATTAAATGTTTAGTTTACTTCTATTTTAATAATGGTGTAAATCGCCACAAAAAATATTTATAACTCTAACTTTAAAAAAAAAAAAAAAATTATTAAAATTTTTTTAAACAAATATGGGATAAACTATAAATGATTGCACGAGTTTGAAAAATGAACAGAATACTATTTCTCTTCGGTTTCTTCCGTTTATCTTTCAAAATTTTTTTCTGCTTGGTCCTTGAAGAAATATGTTTTCCCCCCTCCCGTCTTCAACAAAAGTTGAAAATTCCATTAATCTACTGGTACCACTTTTTTAAAAGAAAATTCCTTGTATGGTAACACTTTTTTCCCTAACCTTCCCCCTACTACACTTTCTTTATAAACAAATAATATTCCCCAGTTGGATTTAAAAAAAAAAATGCATTTTATCATACAAAGTGTTTTAAAGAGTTAATGCCACAAATTTGAAGAATCATTCTTTGTCTCTGCATTTCTGATAACACAATGGGATCATTTTCCCCAGAAAAATAGTTTTAGAGTTAATTTTTCTTGAAGATTTGAAATTATAATGCCAATTTCATTCAGAAATAAAATAGGATTCAAAGTCTTTCGTTTATGAGGGAACATTTTCTTTTTCATTCGGTTTTTTGAAAATTAAAAAAAAAAAAATGTTCCATTGCTGATTAACTTTTACAGGACGGGCAGTCAATATTACAACCAAAAGAAATAATCTGTTAAAAGACTGACTTGTTTCAAAATCAATCAAAGAGTTCCTTTCCATCTTAACTGTTTTCCGCAAACCACGTGGTCTGCAAAAAATAACAAAAGTTAATGGCTTGACTCAGTAGCGCACACAGGAATTTTTCAGGGGGGTGGGGGTCCGGGGTTGAAAGTTCACCATTCTAGTATCATGCTATTTTTGATTTTGTCGATTTTCAGGTACAAAACACAGTAAAAACTAATTATTGAATAAATAATTAGCATTAATTAATAAAATTAATCATTAATAACAAATATTTAATTAAATTTTACGTATTATATACTTCGAATTATAACCAATCGGAAAAAAATCAAGATCTTTGGGGGGGTCCGAACCCCCAGGACCCCCTTGTGTGCGCCACTGGCTTGACCGAAAGGGGCCAAGGGAAAGAAGATCCTTTTTCTCTCTCTGAACCATGAAAATGTCCATTGCTCAGGAATTCCCTTGCGTCAGGAATTCGTGGCCGGCATGGCGTAAATTAGAACTCTGGTGCCTTCGTCGTGCGGATTGTTTGTTGATTCTAAAAATTAACACATCAGAGTTGTGTGAATGTTCGGAGAGGAGTTTTGCCAGCTCTACTGTTGTCTTCGTCATTTGATCATAGTTCAAAATGACGAGGTCGTCGCCAATAGCCCGCGCGTTGCTTTAAACAGTCACTGACTCACTTTACAAAGCATTATTATTGCAATCATAATAAAAAGATCAATATGGAGTTCATTTCGAGTACTAATAAATGGGATTTTTATTCCGAACATTTAATATGATACGCTTATACTGTCTACACAGAAAGGTATGCTTCAAAAACACATTTTGTCTTTCATTGCGGTATTTGTTCGCTAATATTCTTTGATGAGGGCATGCGCGATTTGAAAAATTGACCAGCAAGATGGCATCGCAGGGATTTGGTCGAAAACTCCCACTGTGACCATACAAAATCGTTAAATCCAACAAGCATCAAAAGACAATATTCGAGCTAAAAGGCTGAAATAAAATAATACGACCATTACGATATGAAACTACTACTAAAGTCGTATAAGCAGTGTGGTTGAAACTGTGAAGACACATTAGGCGTTCATAACAAAAGATAGTGTCAATTAGGAATGAATCAATAGTGTTCAGGTGATATATATTTCGAATATTAATACAGCAATACTTCGAACTTACGCGATAGGTGGGACTGAGTATATCCCGATTTAAAGTTTATAAATCTCCAACATATAAAAATAATGTATAAATTATTATTAGTTGGGGCCGGAAATGAAAGAAAATAATAATTTAGGGAAGAAAATGTCTAATAAATTCTTAGGTAACACAAATACAAAATTGCAAAACGAAATTATTTTGGTGTAGAAAGTTTCATAAAATCTAACAAAATAGCGTAACGGCTCTAAGATTTGTTTTTTTTTTTACGCAAAAATTCCTAGTAGCTCTCTAATATATTATATATATACACAGTCGGACCTTTATATTACAAAGTCGCTAAATCCCGGAAAAAAGTTCGTTATATGGAGGTTCATCTTTTTATATACTTTATAAATCACATAAAACAAAACATTCATAAACATTATACATTAAACAAAGTAATTATTCACACCTTCTTTAAAATTAATATATGTTTATTTTATATATCTTACCCATCGAAAAAAAAAGAAAGAAAAAGTGCAAGGAAAACAAGAAAAAAGAATGTCGAAGAATGTCACTGTATTTTCAATATTGAGAAAATAATTTTATATTAAAACTAATGAACTTTAAGGAAATTTTCTAATTTAAAGCATACAAGTAATACTAAGCATAAATTATTTTATAACTAGAACACGGGGACACGGGACGACTCCACTGAGTGTAAAAGGGGACATCGAAGATGGTTCTTGTGAACTGGACAATGGTGGTTGAAGGTCGATGAAACGTCCAGAACTCTATTGCTCTCGTTGAGTTAGAATCTAAAAATCTAATTCACAAGAGTTATGACCACCATAAAATGTGTTAAAGAGAGAATAACTTGAAATGTTCAGAAATGCTTTGAAAATATGGAGGAAAAAAATTTTATCACAGAAGAAAAAGTTCATTAAATAGAAAAAGGACTTCGCTATAGAGAGGTTATTTTACGAAGAAAATAGTGAAATGTTCAAGGTTCCAGGAAAAAGTTTGTTGTATAGAAAAATTCGCAATATAGAGATTCGACTGTATATATATTCCTTGTTTTGATAAGAAAAAAAAATACGCTCTTCGTTGGAGTATACAGAGGTTCGTTACATAGAGGTTCGACTGTAGATATATTCCTTGTTTTGATAAAACAAATACGCTCTTCGTTGGAGTATATATTTTGTAAAATTTGTGTGTAACCCTTTCATAATTAAACTGAAGCCTTCTGTCAAATTTCCAACACCAACATTCGATCTTCTGATCGAACTAGGTCTAAAGATTCAAGTTTTTCAATGCCTTTCTCTCTTGCATTTCTATGAGCTCATCCACTGCCAGCTCATGATTAAGAGAATTCAGTAATTCTTGAACGTCATCACTTTCCACTTCTAAATTTATTTGCCTGGCAAGATCGACAACTTCTTCAATCACATGACCAATTTTATCAGGTTCTGACACTGATTCCACCAGAGTTTCAGTGATGAGGGGGAAAAAAGACCAATCGAAGAGATCTGAAAATCACGTAACTCCGGCCTCGCGTAAGCCAGGTATTACTGTATTCGCAACTGCCCAAGTAATTACGTTAAAGCAAGAAATTAACATAACTGGATTTACAGTCCTTATTTACCTGTAGATTCCATTAAGCAAGAGATAGGAATATATATAAGTGTTTCAGCCATAAAGTAAATCTTTAATGACGCTCTGCCTTTTTCATCCACATTACATTTCACCCAAATTGTGACTGCCTCATCAACCTTCAGAGAGGAAATGCGACACATATTTCAAAGACATGCTTTTCACATAAAAATGAAAAATTCCTTTTCACACATTCAAAATAACCCTAATTCCGTATTTATACCCCCCCCTTCCCTCTCTGATTCCGTTTATAAAGCAAAACCCTTACATAAACCAGCACCACAGAAAGAACATAAGATCCCTAGGATTCACCAAAAATTGACTTTTAACTCATAAACTACATTTTCTCACCAAACTATTCCAAACTCATCACACTCTCTTAACTAACACCCCTTAAACCAAACGATATTATCAATCAGACGATCCTGCAAGACCCTCCAACAGCATTAGCCAAAATTCAGCAGCACCGTAATTGCACACACCACCACCATCCGGAAGAGCACACACTTCCCATCCAAATCCGTTTCCCTTAATAACAAGAATTCCATCTCTCGTCTGCTACATACCCCCTCCCTGCCCCTTTGCATCCCTATAATTACACCCCTAAATTCGTTAACGACTTCTGATTATCGTCTGACTTCCCTTTTCCAGGATCATAAACATATTTTACGAATAACCTTATTGGGTTAATGGAATTAAATGCAGTGTAATGATGTCTTCTTTTATTTTCTGGTCAGATGGAATTAAGAACGAATGCAAACATTCCAGAATTAGGGGCTAATTATGTTTGTTTGGGGGTGGTAAAAATGCGGGCCTCCGTATCACGAGTGGCGTGGAAAATACTTCACCGAGGAATGGATCAGTGGGTTTGAATTATTTGAGGGGAGGTGGCGCGATAATTAGCTGGTGTTTCCCTTCTGGTTTGGATGGTGGAGTCGAAAGTGGAAGAAGTAGAGAAGTCGAGTAAATAAAATCGTCTGTGCAGTGATGAGGGCGAGTGCCTATTAATTTATTCGAAACTAGAGATGCGTTAAGATTTAAATTTAACCAGAAGCAACTCGAGGGATGTAGGTCACGAGAACGTCAATTGAGTTAGCATCCACTGTACAAGCAACTAAAATACACCATATGCGGTTATTGAGCTGTAGTGATTCCATACAGCGAATTTTCAATGAAATCCACACACAGACAGTGGTGTATACACGGAACTATTTCATGAAGGAGGGGATACATTCTCAAAAACCCGTAGATGAAAGCGCTAAGACCAGTTAAAGTTAAAAATTTGTTGGTCTATGGGATTGAACCTTCAACCCTGTGATGTACCCGGTCTCTTTTCTCTAATTGCTAGAAGGTACGCCAATAAATGTGAGAAAGATCCAATTGTTTCCATAATTGCTGGAAAAAAGTTGCGTAAATGGGTGGTCAAAAAATCTGACCCTTTCCCACGGGAAGTCCGAAGGATGAAAAAGGACGCCGGTACAATGTGCTTTTCGGTTTTCTACGCATTTAAGACGACAGCGCGTCTGGATAAAAGCACTCCCACTATACGCTGAGACAAACCCCGCGCTCTAAGGGGCCAACAGACAAGAGATCAAAGGAATTGGTGGTGAGTGACCATGGTAAACCGGGAGGTTGAAAAGCGCTCAATTGAGCTGAAATTTTATATACATGATTATTTTGGATGACAAGACAGTAATTTAATTATAATTAATAAAAATTAATTGATTAAAACTAATTATTTAAAGAATTACAAACACACAGCCACGTTGCTATCATTTTTGGCGACGTGTCAAAACTTGAAAAGGTTTTTTCTCACGTTTTAAAGCCTTCAGTTGAACCGAACTTTTATATACACGATTGTTTTGGATGACAATACGATACTTTAATGATAATGAATAAAAATTAATTACCACTTAATGTTGTGATTTTGTCCTATGCATATACATATTTATATTAATTGTAACTATTTAATAAAAAGTAGCTAAAATAAAATTTTTCTTTGTTGATCTAAGTAGGAATTGACTTGATTTTTTTTTTATATTACTTGTTTTATTACAATGATGTGTTTTGTAAAATTGCTGAAGTAGAAGTAAACAATGTGATGAGTGCGGTGCCCATTCAGGTGTTCGACCTCGTAATTTAACCGCGATTCAAAACTACGAAGCGTATTCATTGTGGTTCGCATATTTTACAAATAAAAACGTAAAAATAAATCAAGTTTAAAAAAAAAAGCCGACAGTATTGTCAATGTTTTGTTTTCGAAAGAAGGAGCAATATTTAGATCAATTTGAAGTGAAAGATAACAATCAAATGCTGAATGCCTTCCCTCCAAAATGCTATTTAGCAAAAACAAACATTTGGCGGCAGGAAAAATCGCCAAGTAAGAAAGATGTATTTACCATTCAGCCAAGAAAACTAGCAAACCTTACAATGACGTATATCTGGCCGAATGAAAAAGGATAGAAAAGAGCAGGCAGATGGACAGTCCAATAGCACCTCTGATGGACGAGGGGTAGAAAAAAGGGGGAAGAGAGGAAATAGTCTTTTATCATACTGATGCATTCTGAGTGTAGTGAAGAAGGGGCATTTCTTACTTCTTAGAAATTGGAATAAACTGCGTCGGCGATTTTTTTTTGGGGGGGGGGGGGCCCCCCCCCCCCCCTCATCGATGATGGCCCAAGGCACGAAGAAAAAATATATTCGGAAAAGTTTAGCGACATATACGCAGAAATATAGACACAGTGATTGCATGTCAGCTTATGGCTGTGACATTTTGAATTTAACGAAAGAAAAATAAGAAACGAGAGCAAATAAAAATAAATGCAAGGCATATAATTCAGTTGCATAAAATGATATACATATATCTTTTATATTTTATGACGTATTATTCTAATGGGTTTATTTTTTTAACGTAATGTTTTAAAAATAAATGATATAAAAATATAAATATTTCATCCACTTGTAGGGGGAAAAGACAAAAAAAAAAAAAAAAAATTTTTTTAAAAAAGCAGACGCGATAAACTTTTTTTTTCAGAATCAATTGCTATTCGAATATCACAAATACGTCTCTAAAACTCGAAATAAGTATTTTTTATTGCACGAAAAATAAACATTATCATAAAACTTTAAATAAGAAAAAAATTATCTTCCCTCAATTTTTTACTTTTATTCCATATTCCACGATATTTCGTTCGAAAACGTTAAGTCATAAGATGAAGAAGAATCGTTTGGTTCGATGATGTGATCTTGTTTCGAACGACTTCTTACTACTTTTACTACAAGCAGACGATTCTCCCCTCCCCTCCTCTTTATACTTTTCTTTCTTTCTTTTCCGATTTCATTCGATTTCTTTTGGTTTTATTTTGGCCAACTCCCTTTTTTTTCCTTCAGCCGAAAAGAGGAAGGTTTTATTCCATCTTTTATTTTTATTTTCTTTCGTTGGCAGCATGACAAAAGTTTTGAGACGCCCAAGAGTTCTACAACTCAACTCTTTCTTCTGAGTCGATGAAGGCAAGATTAAAAAAAAAAGAATCTAGTTCGTCATGTAATAGTCTTGACAATAGAACAGAACGAATTGGAAGACATTACTTTTTTTTTTTCGCTTTATTACTTCACCGTGTCGTTCTAATTTTTTTATATACCATCTATATCAAGGTATAATACAATTCGGAATTAAATTGCTTGAGATTATTAGCTATTAGTTAAATATAATAGTGGAAAAAATACCCTAGTTAATTTATGGTATGCACACGCAGTCACTAATTTATATTCCCTCGGGCCCCCCCTCCCCCCAATAAAACTCAAAACCTTTTCGGCGCTTTTCAAACTTTTTTGATACTACATAATACAGATATATTTTTATTCTAAGCAATTATGAAAAATGGCACATTTAGGTAATTATACACATGTAACGGTTTTTTTTAAAAAATATTAGAGACTATTTATTGGCATCGCACTATTAAGCAACGCTAGGGCTATTGATGATAGACATTGTAACTCTGAACCATGGTCAAGTAACGAGGATGACACCTTGTTAACTGACTGGCCGACTCTCCACACATCAGGTCAACATAACGAATAAGAGTTTGACATTTTTAAGGTGAAGAGGACTTCTCTACACGGAGGGTCTTAAGTGACACTAGAGTTCGAACTCAAGACAGGCTGGTCACGAGTTCATGTTCATGATCCTTAGGCTACCGAAGCCACAAAAATAAATAAATAAATTAATTAATTGACGGCATTATTCATTTTTAGCATAATTTCATATCTTTTATTAACATCTAACATGAAAGCAGCAAAAGGACTTTTGGCGACGGACCTCGTTATTTTGCGCTAAGGTCCAGTGACGAAGATGACAACTGAGCTAGCACACCATTTTCTAAATTTACACACCATGCTAACATGAGGACTCTTAACCTCGAAACATTTAACGCGCATCAGCTTCTAAATACAGACAGTATTCAGCGGCACCAGGATTCGAACATGTGACTCGAGAACGAAATTCACGAGTTCGCGAAGATGACCTCTAGGCGATAGACAAAAAAGGAACTGATTAACCCTTAAGCGGGCAGTGGCCGTAATAGGTACAGCCACATATTAAAAAATTTTTCTCCAAGCGGGTGTTGGATATTTAGCCTATCCATATGCGTTAATTGAAACTGAAACGCATAAATATCAATATAGATGGCAGCTCGATACTTTTTTTTTGCATTTCATGTCCTCTGATGGGTATTTAAAAACAGTTTTTCTCGGTGTAAGTCTACAAAATTGTATTTTGATTACTATAAATAAAATTTCTGATCTTTGAAAAAAATTTCGACATGTCTTAAATATACTTTTTTCTCATCAGAATGAATTAGTCCAATGTGCAATTAAAAAAAGGTTTTATTTAGGTTTTTGGAAAGCTTTTATAAGTGGATAGAAGCTCTATCCACTGCCCATATAGAACAGAAAAAAGTCTGAAATTTTCGCACTTAGAATCACGTGAGGATGTTGGGGGTGGGAAATAGAAACAAACTTTGTTTACAATATGTGGTACGAGATTCTTGGTTTCGAAAATCTTTCATTATAGCTTTTCTGTGCGTACCGCTGTGCCTTTAAGCAACTGGTCCTACTTGCTTAGAGAAGTTCCGCAGTGAATAGCTTATCAAATTTGTGAAATAACACACATTTAAATCCTCAAAAATATTACTTTATTTATAACTTTTTATACTAAAATTAAATAATGTATTAAATGTAGATATATACCAATTTCAATGTATATTTTAGTAAGTATTCTATGATGTACAATTATTCTATTATTATTTCATTACACTTATACTTTGTATTTAATTATTATTGAAATATTTATTAGCATAAATGTATTAATTTTCCATAAAACGTTTATATTAATATGATTCATTATTTCTGTCCTGAAAAGTAAGTTAAATATCTTAAGTACGCAGTGGCTACAACATCTAGCCACCACCCAGGAAATAACCCCTCGATTAGATATATTTTTTTAGACTAAATAATGTGTTTATTGAGGATGAGAACATTACATTTATCAAGTACTTTATCACAGAAAAGTGTATTTTAGCTTGAGCGCTTTTAGATTGAGCGCGCATAAGCCCCTCTACTCGGCGATGATGATGATGATGATGAGTTTGGTGTTTTATGACGCAAGAACCAGTTTTGGTTATACTGCGCCAAACATTCATAGGTCTGTGGTCTGGACGGGAAAAGAAGAAAAGGAGAAACTGAATGACAAGATGGAGGATCGAAAATAGAGAAGGATCACTGGGGGGTCGTGACACCCGTGTTCACCAAAGATAGTAAACCCCTTGGGAAAAGGAAAAGATCACTAGGGTACCTCGGGATTGTGTGACACCCGTACCCACCTAAAGAAGGTGAACCCCCTGAGGGGTCCCCTCTACTCGGCAGGACTTCAGTAGAACGAGGATCGAATCCGTGACCATGACCACTTAGTTCTAGCATAACGATAAAAATAAAGAGACAGTTAGAGCAGTTTCGCCAACCTTTTTCATGCCATTCACAAAAAATACGACGTCTACATTAACTATAATATTGTCTAAAAAAGTTTAGTACATTTGGATACATTCTACGGTATAATAATCGCAAAACAAAAAAAAATTGTTTGATTTTTATTTCAGTTAAGAATTTCATCGTATAAAAATACTCAGGGAACGATGAATCACACATATAATAAAAAGGAAAAATTTACCAGCAGCAGCAGCTCTTAACAAAAATTCGTATGCAGTCACATGAACAAAAGGACATAACCTGAATCACAATGACTTATAACCTTCAGGATACGAGACATTTTAATTTGTACAAAGCTAGAGTACTTTATCTTAGTTATTATATTAAATTGCTTAAATTAATTGCTGATTATATTCACATAAAGAACTGTAAATTAAGTAATAAAACAGTGATTGATAAATCTGAAGGTTAAAACACTTCTACTGTTATACAGAATACACACAAAAAATCTCAGCAAATTATTTAAAAAACTTTTTGAGCAATCGCTGTCCCCGTTTGAGCTTTTCGGGAAAAAAAACATATTTGGAATAAAACGCATTTTAAAGTTTGACATCTTATGTAAAGTTATGGCACCTGCTTTTACCTAAACACTTGTAGTTTTTGTTCTGGAGAATGGAAAATAAAAGACTTGGTATTTTAATGAAGTTAATAAGATGGCCTATAAAACAAAGCTATAAAAAATTTGTCATTCTTTAAAAAATCATGATTTTAGGATAGTCGGATACCTTAATGAATTATTTTGGTCGCAATGAAACATTTAAAATACACAAGTTAAGAGATTTCTTTTTAGTAAAAGAACATAATTCCTGTTTTATTACCCATTTAAACATACGTTTTATTACTAACATCTCACAGTAAAATAACAATTTGATTAGTTTAAGTAACATTACACTAGAGTCACATAAGAGTTAACAGAATGTATATCCTTAAGTTTTTGTTGTATATGTGGTTGAACTCGTAACGTAAAATTACATAACACCTACGTAAGCATGTGTCCTCAACACTATTTTAATCCATTGTTTCATTATTGTTAATTCTTGCTCAGAGCTCAATTTTCGAGATTTTTTTTAATAACCCGTAACAGAGACATAACTACCAAGAAAATTTTTTTAACTTCGTGTATAAATAGGTAATGGTTAAGATAAAACCATCACTGCGAACCTAATAACAGTAATAGTAAAAATAATTTTGTTACTGTAATCTAATGGACAGAATATAAACTACATCTTTTTTGTTTTGTATTAGGCTTAACATTAAGCCTAATAATCATATTACTGTATTCTAATGGTACGAATACTAACTACAATCCTTTTTTTCTTGTATTAGGCCTAACTAAGTCTAGCAGAAGAAGGAAAAAAATCGACAAATATTCTAACCCAAATGAAATATGCATCAAATAATTACATTCCCTGAGCAAGAAAAAAAAATGGCCCGAGAGGCAAATGGGGCTGATAGGAAAAAGATCTACAGATAGATGCATACGGAAATATCTCCGAATCGGTTGTAGGGGAACTCTGAATGTTTGAGCACCATTCCCAGCGGTATCATAAATCTTCATTTGGAAGGTTCTTGCCCATTCCTTTATCTATTTATTCCATCCAAAGAAAAGGGAAGGATTCAACATCCTTTTAGCTGCTTGATTAGGTTATTCCCTCTTTTTTTCTCCTCTTTTACTCATTTGACTGGTAGATGCTGGTTCGTGGGGCTTTTAGCTGGAAAAAGCCAAAGAAAAGTGTACTTCCTAACTTATTACGTATTGGTTAAAGATATACTTTTCATTCTGGTGAGGAAAGTAGATTTTTGAGTCGTGCAACTTAGTCGCCAAATTGGAGTGTGTTTTTCCCCCTATGAGAAGAAAATTGTACTCAGACTGATTTTCGTTAGGTGATCCATTTTAATCAGCGAGATAATTTAGCAAGTTTCCCAAATGAAATCAAAGCTCTTATTATGCGAAGTTTTTACTTATTTAGAACTTTTCAAAGTAACTGATGTAATACTAATCTTAAATTCTTGGTGAAAGCAGGTATCTTATAAAATGAAAATTTGTCCTTCCTCTCTTAGTCTGTGTCAGTGACGTATACAGGGGGGAAGAGGGGGTTCACATCCCTAATAGGATAGAGATTACCCATCAGCGCTGTCGTCAACATGTTTTTTAGAATGTAACTCCCCCCCCCTGAGTAAGATTTGTTACATTCTAGAACAGTGTACTCATGAATTTCTTTTTATAATAAAAATTTGGCCGCGAACCTTTAAGTGACTGACTATTTTAATGCAACTCTCCCCCTCATGACCCCATAATTCTATTTCAATGCATCTTGAATGCGAAATATTGTATAAAAATAAAGTATAAATATTACATAGGGATATCTGACAGTATTCATTCAAATTAAAATTTTGCATTAAAATATAGGAGTATAATTTTTTTCAATGAAATGGGTGAACCAAAGAAATGGTTATCTTCGTAACAATACAAAGAATAAAACTGCTTTTTGTTCAAAATTAAGAAAAATTTGCTGTATTTTCTTCACCTATCGGGTGACATATTTTAGATAAGTTATAGCACGTAGCGGTGATATTCCGTTCCTTTTTAAATTTGCATCGATGGCCGCATTCGCAATCGGCCGACTTCCACTGTGCAATGTTCGTGATTACTTTTGCTTTACATCTACCTACCTAAAAAAAATTTTATTCTAGCATTTTTAATTTTTACTCTAAATTCTTTTACCACATAAAAATCATTACTAAGTTATTTTAACTTTTACGCAGTAATGGAAATGGGTTACAAGTATTTTACTTTACATTAAACCTTTCGCGAAACCCCTAACACACCCTCAAATTAATTTTTTCCATGGACCCCCTCAACAGTCACAAAGACTCATAGGAGACTGTAGGAACCACCATGGGGAACCTATGTTCTAAAGTAAAAAATATTTTTTTAATTACCACTTACAAAAAAGAGCCACTCGATGGATATTGTAAAAAATTTTTTTAACATTTTTTTTTTTTTTTTCTTTTTTAAATCTTCTGCAGCATGATCAGCATTATCTTAAAAAAGGGACTGAACATTTAAAAAATACAAATTACAATATTAAACACACGAAATACTTGTTTTTCTTCCATTGATACACTGCTTTTGATAAAAAGAGTTAACGCTGGGAAAAGTACTTTCCCTGTAAATCTCTTTTTCCCATGAGCAGAGTATCATTGCAAGGAAAGCAACATATTTCATGTGTATGATGCCTGGAAAAGAATTTGAAATAAATATAAAGGTGTACAGTAAAAAAAGTATGTTACTGTTGTTACTATTGCCACCTGCATGATGATGTCAGATTAAGGTCCAAGAAATTCATCGCGGCAAAGGGCTAGATGTATACCTGTCGTTATACGTAGCTGTAAGCACCATGTAGGTGACAGTACGTTTGGCTCAGTTACACCCCAATTTTGAGGGAGAACACTTAGCAGGGGGTCAGGGGGCTCATACCTCTCTTCCCCTTCCACCAACCTCATGAGAGGACATGCGCATCGATTGCTATTTAGAGTACCCGCAGGCACCAAAGGCACTACACATTAACAAACATCCTTGCATCCGGGATTCGAACCCAGGCTCTACGGCACAGTAGTCAACGTAACTAACCGCTATACCGAATGGGCTACAAAGAAATGTATTTTTTCCCTGCAATGACACACTGCAGGTGGGAAAAACAGTTTTACAGGGAAAGTAACATGCTTCGTTTCAATACTTTAAACGTTTTTATTTCGCATTTCAAATACTTTTCAGATACCAGATGACAGATCGATTACAGATAACAATACTTCGATTTATGACATCAAATTTGATACCTCACCCAAAGGAAAAATTCCAAAAAAACCCCTTTTTTCTAACGATCCAAGCAAATCGAACTTACTCCACCCATCCCATCTAAACTTTCCACATTATCTCTTCCTCATACACCAAACGACACCGAAGGGGAAGGCCAAACGGTCACTAGCAATCCCCTACTTCTTTAGATTTAGCAAAAAAGAAAACAAAACCCTGGTCCATTAACCCCAAACGCGAAACTCCGCAGGGATGGATACGATCACGTGATTGGACAATTAAGTCACGGCCCCCTTTTGCAGAAGAAGAGATTTGCGAAAGAATAAATTGTTGCCGTGAGTCGAGTTGGCATGCACGCACCCCTTTCTCGCGCTCAGAAAACTTGGCGATTCTTACACCCCCAGCACCAGCATTTCCTGCAACTTCTGTTACCTCGGGGGGTGGAGCTGAATTCGTTCTCTTCAGTCTGTTCTTTTCTAGAATATGCGAGAGTGCATCGTTTTCGTTCGTTTGAGGGGCGATTCACAAATATGAAATCCGGATTAAAAACAAGAAGCCACAGAGGGAGAGAGATACAATTACACAGTTACATTAACTTCACCCAATTAAGTAACACCAGGGTTATTGGCAATGCGGACCTCGTAATTTTAAACCTCAGTCAGGCGACGAGGATGGCATTTGAACTAGTACCCTCTATAAACTACCACACTACGCCAACGGAATTAAATTGAGCTCGACAGATTTTTAGTGCATCAGCCCCTTCTACACGGCCGGTTTTCAATGACATCAGGACTCGAACCCTCGACTCTCCGGTCACTTGGTGGCCATAACCACAAAGCTCTCTCTACCGTGGCTACTCGCCAACTAAGGAGTCCCTACTCCTTAGGTTCCTCGTGGAGGCACCTTTACGGCTCGCATAGTAAGAAAAATAGGGGAAATTTCATAACCCTCTCGTTTGAAAACAAGATGTAGTTCGGTAAGTGATCAACGTTTATGGGCTTTGACAGAGCCCAAGGAGTTTAAAAGGAGAGAAAGGTATTCATTGGTTGATTTTTGAACCAAGCAAACTAGATTATTTCTTTTGGTCGATATATCGACCAGGACAATAGTTTCCGTTTTACCACCGGTCTTGAGTGAATGGACGTGAACGTAATGTTAATTCGAAGGAGTTTTTAATTGCAAATATTATCTACTAAATACACTGGAATGCAATAAAATATAGCGAAAAGAATAAAAAAAGTAAGGAGATTTCTATATACTTTTTTTATTCCATTATGTAAAGCCTTGATAATGAATTTTGAGCACCTATGAATTATCAAACCTAATCAAGTACCTAGAAACGTTCACACAATAAAATCGAGAAAGATTTTCAATCGACAGAGACCTTGCTCGTCTCTCTGTTAATATTTCCTATTGCATTCGTAAGGCAATAGCCTAAATTTGTGTGAGAAAGTAATGAAATATACTCTCCTTGGGATTAACCTTATATTCACCCATTCAAGACATCCTGGCAGATGGGAAATTTACCCTATTCTCCTCAAAAGGTTCAACCATTCTCGCAAATATTCTGACAGCTTTATGGGGAATCCTTATCTCGTTCAGACTGTTTTACTATTTAATCCTTTCAAATGACACATTTGGTTCTTTCGAAACGTCGAAAGATTTAGAAAATTAGTACCAGACACTTCTAACTAACCGTAACCGCAGTAGAGAACCTTAGCTGTAGAGAGGGCCATCAGCGGAACAAAAGCAGACTCACTGAGCAAAGGGAGTTGATGAAACAGTCATGCGATAGCGCTTAAGGGATCTAGAGTTGTTTAAGAGAATTTTCTCCCCTCCCTCCCATGAGGCAGGTGTTTCATGAAAAATTAAAAACGAGAAGTATCAGATATAGGTTGAAGACTTTTAAAAATCTTTTTAAATGGTTCGTCAAATTTATCTTAAGGGTTATGAAACATACCATAGTTAGGATAACCTACAAAAAAAAGTTTGCCAAAACAAATTCGAGTGGGAAAAACCCACCGAATTGCCTAATTGGGAGTATACGTTTGTCGATACTAGATTGTAATAAAACTGGACAGAAATTTTTAACATTATGTCACCCTTTCTGGTACTTATAGAATACCGTCACCGCAGCAAAATTTGCACAACACGAATCACGCCTCATGATATCAAAACAATAAAAAGATATTACAGGATTTATTTGATAAAAAAAAAATCTAATCAGTCAGATTTTGATGGAAAATAGCGTGGCACAAATTTAGCAGCGATAACGTTGATACGTAAATACCCGCTTTCGTTAAACATGTAAATATTTTTTTTTAAAAAAAAGAATCGAGCCTTACAGTACTCGTATATGATGCGTAACACAACTGACATGTTATCGTGGTAAATACGCAGTAGTAACTTAAATCCTGAAAAAAATGAATCGAGTATGATTGGAAATAATTTTCTATCGAATAATTATGTCTTTAATGAAAATTTTATTTTGGAGTACCATCAGACGCGCTCATTGGTCAAATCAAATAGCTCGCGCTTGCATCACTTCCTGTTACCCACATCCATCCCTTTGACGAAATCACTCCAACAAAATTCGATAACCGAGAGAGTAAAGATGTTACACATCCAAAATAAATAATAAAAAAAATGTGAGAATTGACAAAAATAATGATTTTGAGAAATTCAAATCGGTTGAGATTTTCTTTAGAAGAGGAAAAATGATGAAATGCTAATGATTTATCCCGAAACAAATTAGGATAAAATCTTAGTTTAGCCCTTACAGTTATCAATGATGGAAAAATAATGCCAATAGCGCACTTTACTTTATTCTGCATTAGAGTATCATTTTGATTCTAGTAGCTACATCAATAAACTATGCCATGTTGGCGAAAAATAAGATGTAGGCTGACACAGGATCCAAACCAGATCAGACACATTAAAAAGAATTGATTTATCGTCGAAGACAATGTAGAAGGGATATTTAAAGCTGTACTTAGCCCTGCCCTTCTATTACATATCGCCAAGCTGGCGACTTAGTAAATTTAACTCGCCAAATTGGCAAGAAATAAATTTGCAGGCTATTACAGAATTCAAAGCAAACTAGGCACATTAAGAAAATCTGATTATCTGATTAGATGGTACTATACAAGAAATTTTTAAAATTTAAGTTTTAAGCCCCTACTTTTATTTATCGCCAAAGTGGCGAATTAAATTCTGATTGTCATTTCGAGCAAAGGTACCAATACTATTGCTGTCATTACTATCTAACTCAGGGATCGGCAACCTTTTAACTGTGGCGTGCCGAACTAATCTAACAATATGATTCAGTGTGCCAGTTAGCAGAAAATATTTCAAACAATTCGATTCATGCACAGTTAGAAAATAGATGTCAATAATATAGGTTTGCAGTGCTGTTGCATATTAATTTTGCATCATTTAAATATGTTTCATAATATAAAAATAAGCAGCATAAAATATAACTTTCTTCAACATAAATAAAAAAAATTTAAAATTGTACATATATTATATATTTTTAAACATTTATTAAAATAAGAAATACACAACATAAAATATAAGTACTCCCTTTCATTAGTTAAATAAATATATATATATATATATATAAATCTTAGTGCTTGCACCGCTCTATGCTTCATGGGGACTTTCAGCTTGACGCGATTCTAAACATTCAATTGTGCTCAAAACTTCTTTGGGGACTCGAAGTATTTTCTCATATAGTAAAATATTTGTTCGCTTAGATATGTAGAACCAGCAATGATATTTAAATAATTTACAAAATAGCTGTAGATTTATCTATAGCTAGCTACCTTTCAGATTTTTTTCTTAATTCCGTAAATGTCCGTAACTCTGAAGATGTTTGTCAAAGAAGGTCCATTAAAAAATTAAAAACTTGGCCCGCGTGCAATAGGTTGCCGTCCTCTGATCTAACTCAAGGATTCACACAATACATAAAAACTAGATGTTGGCGCAACCAGACCCCATTATTTTATGGTCGTTATACAGTCGACTCATTCGTCAAAGGAAAAGACATCGCCAAATTCCGCGATATCCCGCTAATAGTGGAAAACTGCTCCCAAGCTTGTATAAATACAATACTCTTCTTAGTGTGATCAATGACAGTATTTGGCAACGTCATTTGATTTGGTAAAATTGATCGACGGTATAATACTCTTACGAATTTTGTGTAAAATAGAGTAAATAATTTGTATTCGGATGTGTAATGCCTTTATATATATCTTACTCAAAATTAGATTTAATTTACGTTAAAATTGTTATATTCAGCAGCAACGCCCTTACGTTATAATGGTGATTCAATGGGAGCTTGGCGAAATCTTGACGATAAAGTTGGCGTCATTTTTGGCTACTATTGTTGGCGAGTTTAGGACCCTCTGGATTCTTCTAGAAATTAGTAGAGAAATACACTAATTTCAAGATCTATGACGCAAGCGGGTCTTTCTCGAGTTGTCCGCAAGGGATATAAATAGAGAGATGCTTGCCGAAAGTCAATCGGTCTGGTTTTGACTTGCAATCAGTTAGTATTACTTTGACTGTTGAAGCGATTAGTGATTATTTCGGCTGTTGAGCGAGCGATTGCTTGTGAATATACGTGTATTTTAGACACCGATAATTTTAACCGAGTGCTGTTGAAGGTGTGAAGACCTGAGATTTATTCTGCGAATATTGCTGCTGAATCCTGTATTTCAAGGATTAGATTTTCGACAATAAATTCTCATCGCTCCTAAAGAACTAACTGTCTTGTTTTTTGCGACTGATTTGCATAAAATCCTCGAAACTCGCGGATCTACGTAACAATACATACCTTTTTTCTTCAACTAAAATGAATGCATGACCAAATTAAGATTTTCATTTACAAACAAATAAACGAAATACAAAAATTAAAATCATTCTAAAATGGCCGTCGAATCCTTCATTAAAAAAAAAAATCTTGAAACCAATATCTGGCAAGCGAATCTGCTGCATAAAAATAATGTTTCTTACTTATATTGAGGGAGAATACCACACATTTTTTACTAAGAAAAATGAAACATTCATTACAACATCTAAGCTTAGAGTTTCAGAAACTAGTGCAAGATCCCTTCTATTCTAACACCAGACTCTTCCAACTCGGAAAATAGCGCCTGCGGATATTTTGCTCTTATAACTTCATGTTCTTCGCAATTGTTAATTAATCATCCCCACACAGTTGGGTTCACGGAAGGGGGTGCATTTACATAAACGAAGGCTTCTGGTCGCTTTCGGGTTTATAACCCTTTTTTTCCTTCCTCTCTCTTGTAATCTTAATGCCATTTCCTGGGCCACGGTTTGAGACGATAATAGTACCGAGTTTTCGCCTTCTTCCAAGAGGAAAGGAAAACAAGTTTAAGTCGTTGCGAGGGCATGTTGATAAACTTGGGGCTTGTTATGGTATGGAAGGTTTGCGTACGTTTATTGGTATTATTATTTTTCGATCTGTCTGGAAAGGATCTGTTTGGAAATGATAGAAAGTAATGGGAAACAGTTTCAGAAAATAAACAAAAAGGGCTGTTATGTACAATCAAGTTGTATACCTTTTTAGGTTGAATTCGATTTTAGGCCTTACCTTTAACTACTGCCAACTTGGCGAATTTTTATCATCATACGGGATAAAAGTCCAAGACTGAAAAATGAGTAGCTGGCGCAATTTGTCATAATTTGTTTTCCTTCTTTGCCATATTATGGGCTACGATTTTACCTTGCAATAAAGTTCTACAAAATATGGCGTAGACCCAAAATAAAACCAAGTTTCAACTCGCACTGGTACTTGCGTATTATCGCAACCTATTGGAGATATTATATGAAACGAAGCACGTGATTGCCAATTCAGCGCATACGACACATGTGAAATCGGAGTTGTCAACGTTACCTTGAAAGTTGGCGATTATTTCGATAAAACGAAGTACCCTCGCACAAAATATTCCCATTTTTATTAACACTGTATAGAACTTTTACATAATTATTCCTATTTCAAACAATCGAATACATAACATCATTTCATTTTTATCTTTATTATTTTTTTCACTGTAAGGGATGTAAAGCAACATAGACTCCCCTTGAAGGGAAAAAATGGAACTTATTGGCGGCATTATATGAAACGAAGCATATGTTAGCCAATTCAACGCGTATGACACATGCGAAATCGGGGTTGTCAACTTGGCGAGTTATCTTGAATATTGGCAATGTTGCAATAATACGTAAGTGCCGAATAAATTAATAGATATTGAAGTGTTTCATTTTTCGTACAAAAAAAAATCTAAATGTTGAACCATTTGACACCGCTTGTTTCAATGAGTCTTCTAAAGTTATGGTGCAATGAGAATGAATTTAGAGAAAATTTTTATTTCGATGATATGTGTATCTTCTTCAGTTTAAACTCCACGTAGCACTGCCTTATAAATTAAAATTTGTGCAAAAGTCCTGGAGTTATGATCAATTTTCTGAAGATTTAAGTACACAGAGTATCTCTTTCATTATTTGCCGACTTAGAAAAGATACAAGTGATTGGAATATTAACCAAATTTGCAAAACATTTTCGGTACTAGCGTATTATCGCAACGATGTTAACTATCAAAATAATTCGTCAAGTTGGCATCCCCGATTTCACATGTGTTTTACCGGCTTAATTGGAAACCATGAGCTTCGTTTCATATAATGTCGGCAATACGGCTACAATAATCTGAAAGTACCATATTTTCTTGAATAGAAGTTATTTGTTATTTTTTAATTATCCCTTTATATATATTTTCAATACTTTCAGTTTTACAGGCGCAGGCGAGAAAGTAGCCAAAAATGATACTACCGACGCCAAATGGAATATACTACCAAAAAAAAAAAAAAAAAAAAATCGTGGTCTTTTCTTATCAGTAACTTCTTTTTCATAATCTATCAAAAATGGAAGAAAAACAAATGAGAATATTCATTAATGTTTCTATGTGTACATTGTGTGTTGTCGCCAATAATGCTAACTTGGCGAGATTTCCGCCGAGGAAACGGAAAAGTATCCTATGTTCTAATGAATCTCAACTCAAGCAGTCCGGTCGAGGCCTATTCATATATTCAATTCCATGACTGATCTTGCGAGACAATCTGCCTGTTCATTCTAAAATATTTTTGAACGTCTTGGAATCCATAGTAGAGTCAACTGATTGTTATAACGGGATTGCATATAAATATTACTAGCTAATCTGTGAATTGCACAGTCACTTACCGAGTAATTTTGAAAAGCAGAGAATACCGAAAAACTATCGGATAAAATGAGCAAATTTTTGTTCGAATCAGTAAAATCATCTAAGGCTTGGAACAAAGCCAAAACTTCAGCATTAAAATAATAGTTATTGTGATTTATTCTATAAACAAAAGAGGATTTATCCGTAATATCTAAAGTGATTTTATTTTTTGAAGCATAAATTGCTATAATTTCCTTATCGGAACTGTCTCTTAAAAGACATTCAATAATCCACAGCATTGTGAGACTTAAAACAATTTTAAATCTCCATATGTCACGAAAAAAACGTATCAGGAAAGCACGAATGCACCCAGAAAGTTTTCCTTGTGGTCGCTAAAACCGATGGGAAACAGATCGAGAAATTTTTTTTGTGTACTGTTAATCATTGGAAACAATGATGCTTTTCTTATGTGGGAACATATCAAAGACAAATTAATAATAGAACTACATGATACATGTAAATCACAATTTTGCAATTTGAGCAATAAATATGAAAATTGCATAATTTGTACAATAGGGTTTGGTAAGCCGTCAGGCTGACAGGGGTACCCCTCCTAGTCATAATAAAATAAAAATGACTGAAAAAGACAAATATATGATATTATGTAAATTTCATTAAAACATCTTCAATTTTGCTCTGCCTGAAGAAAAAATAAAATCATAAAATATTAGAACTATAAGCTTAAATTTATATATAAAATTTTTAAATTAATTCACCTAAATTTTTAAATTCTATTTTTCTTTCAAAAGAAGTAAGGAACGTCACCTTATTATGTCTCCTTTTTAAAATTATTGAGTAAGAATAATTTTCTCTTACTCATAAGAACAATACTTATGATTATGATAAACTGTTCTTACTGTTAAATGCCTTTTCGAACAATAGGTGCTAGTAAGGACATGATCACAAAATGAGCAGCTAATGTCTGCTAACCACATTCACTTCAATCTCCATTTAAGAAAACCATTTTCATATGAAGTATAAAAAAAAAGGCGATAACAAATTTTTTTTTAAAAAAATTAACTAATACTAATAAAAAGGTAATAAAACAGTTTACAAGATAAAACAACAAAATTAACAAGAAATCAAATGTAAATATTATGCAAAATGTAAATGAAATGAGATCAGAGAAAATTGATCAATAAAAAAAATGATCAAGCTATGCAATCATTTTAGTTTCCATATTGCATAATAAATGGCACCCAAAGCATTGCTGCATTTGCGCTGTACTGATCCACTGATCACGAAAACTGTATAATTTCCTGAGATGTATAATAGAGCATAGAAGAAAAACATAAATTCGTAACAACTTGAGTCAAGTAAAAAATCCTGATCACTAAATCTAATATGCCTCAAAGAAAATTCGAAGGTTATGACAACTTATAACTAAATTCCTGCTGGTACACATAATTAAATGAGACTTAGTGACGAAAGTATTTATTGGGGCACACAGGGGGAGGAGTGAACAATCCTCTGTGTTCCTTTTCAAACTTTAAATTAAGCCTATATGTCTTTCGAAAGTATCATTACCGTTAGAAAGGAAGGAAAAATGAGCAAACGCTAAACATGTGGAGTGCAACAACGCAAGGAATGTGAGAGGGAAGAAAAAAGAAAATAAAGTAAATAGGAAAACAAAACTGAAATGGAAACACAAAAAAAGAAGATTAGTTCATGGAATGTCAAACATTTATAACGCGCATTATCTTAACGGAACTTTTTAACAAGGCTGCGGAAAAAAAATGGAGAAAAAGTAGTAATAAAAAGGAAAAGAAAAATGAAAACACGGGTGGTTGTTTATACCACTAAAATTTATGAATTAAAGATGAATATTTCAAGAAAAGAATGCCGGTGTGTTTTTTCTGATTAAAAAAAAAACACTTTTTCTAGAAAAAAAAACCTTTTAAAAATATCGCCTCGGAAATTTTGCACTACGTTCGTTTCTCTGCCGAAACGGTACTGTGACCGGAAAGATCGTTTGCGGATCGAGAAAGATTATTTGAGCATAATTAATAATGAAACACTCCGCGTATGTTGTTTTCCTGCAATGATATACTGAACGTGGGATAATTGAGTTTTACAGGAAAAGTACGCTTCCCAGTGTAACGAACTCTAGACCCCTTCTAAAACTCCAGGTGGCAACGCGAACTGATCCGAAGCACTGCGCATGCGCGAGTGTCACGCCAGCGTCAGTCAGTGATTACCTCTCGACGAGAGCGGTCGATTTTGTGTACTCCGCCAGTGAGCGCAGAGTGGAGATTGGGATTCAGCGATTTCCTCTCAACGAAAGATGTCAAGTTTTTTGTGCTCCATCCGTGAGCGTAGTGTGAATTCCTCTCGATGAGAGACATAGTATTTTTAGCTCCATCAGCGAGCGTAACGGATTACTTCTCTACAAGTGTCATGAACTCAACTTTCAACGATTTTTACTTAAAAATTATATAAATAGTGTAAATATTTAATGTCTGTGAACAGTCCTGTGTGTGTGAAAATACATCCTCAAAATATGCATCATGTTTCATCACTTGTATGGCTAGGACATTACACCAGTATGATCTTGAAATATAAGATGACAACCCCGGAAGATATGAGCAGGGTTGCCAGATTGACGACTTTATTGCTCTTTGCGACACATTTAGCATACAAAAAAATGGTATCCTCAAGGAACCATCGAAAAGTCACTCTGAATGTCGAGAAGTCACCTTTCTAGAAATTTCCATGGGGCTATATAAAGGTCGGCGGAACTCAGTCCGTCGACATTAGAATCTGCTTGTGTGTTGTCAGTGATAAGACAGAGAGGCTTTAATCAGTCTGAATTCCTGTTAGTGTGACAGTTCTAGAGAGACGTTTCTGTAGAGCTGTAAAGCTTAGGAGTGCTTTCAACTCTACTGTAAATAATCTGTTTTAACATTTCTTTCTGTATACATGTCGATTTGTCTTCGTGTAATCTTGTTCATCCTTTGTCCATTAATAAATGATATTCAAATAATTGGAGTCGTCGGGTGTCTTTTCTCCAAACAAATTACCAACTACAAGAAAGACTTTGGCGACTGATTTGGCTACAAAAAAAGATATTTTTTGGAAAAATCTAGAAAATGTCTAGCATGATTACTTATCGAGAACGTTCTAGAAGCCATTACAAGGTTTTAACACTAGTTCTAACCGACTGTGGGTGTTATTTAGACCTGGATGCGTCCTGCAGTGTGAATTAGTGTTACTGGGAAATTTACATGTTATTTTCAGCAGATTTTCTTCTGTTAATTGTTTTTGTTAATTAAATCTGCTGTCATTCCTGGATAATCACGGAATAAGTTACGATGTACCCGGGAAAAAACCTGCCAATTAATTTACGATGATTTTTCCTACATCTGAAATCACTATTTTGAAATTGAGAGAAAGTGAGGAAAGATATTGATTAATAGATTATCAACAAAAACAACTCATAAAGCACATTTAAAAAGCGTTCAACAAGAATAAACAATATTTTTTTTCGAAAAAAATCAATCTACAGTTGCTATAAAAAACCCCTTCAAGACCCAGTTCGCATGATTGTGCGGATTAGACATTCTTATTCCTTTGGAAACAAAATATTTTTATCTTTGAACATTACATTCTTCTGGTTATTAAGATTATATTGACCGTAATGACACTGGAAAAAAATTTTGTAACCTCCCTGGAACCAAGTTGTAGGGTGGTTCCAGTACAAACGGGCTGGGTCTCAAAGGGTTAAAACAAAAATTTCCAACCTCTTTTTTTGTGTGAAATTCCTGAGTCCTTTACATATGTAACTCTCATACACACGTATAAGAGCTTACGAGTGGAATATTTTCCAATGAAATTGCTGTGATGTCAAAAGACAAGGATAATATTTTTATTTCTGACAACCCGATCTACACCTTAAACAATTTTCCATTTATTTGTGATCTTTTACAATATCTCTGCAAGTAATAGTTTCTGGTCTTTTTTTTTTTCTGAAAATGTGCGAGAGGAGAAATTTGAGCCTGACACGTGATCGTCGACCTATATCTTATACCTTGGAGGAAAAATTAGCTGCTTGATCGCGCATTTATATAAAATTTCAAAAATAAAGGTGAATTTTAAGAACTATTAAAAAACTTGGGTTCTTGCGCTGACTTTAAAGGATTTTTGACTCTTTCTCTTCTTTTAGAATATAAATTCCAATCAAAACAAATAAAAAGTTAAACTAAAATCGCTTGCGCATGGCTAGTGAAAAATGTTAAATGTTGTAAACCATTTTCCTAAAACTACACTTTTTCTAAGATTAGCGGATCCGTGTTTAAGCCGACTCCCTTTACTTTTACTTTTAAAAAGTTCTAAAAATTCTCAGTTTATACATGGAAACATACGGTATATATTTTCTGAATAATATTTTCTAAATTGTATACTTTCTCCATTTTGTGATCAATAGATGAAATAAAGAAGTAGAACACCAGGAAAATAAATGCAAAAAAAGAGTACATAATTCCACGAGTAAATTTACAAACAACCAGAAAAAATATAAAAATATTTGTTTTTATTTCAAGCGAAATACCAATCATAATCTGATGAAACCAAAAACATATTTTTTTTCAAAGATTCCAAAACTACGTATTCAAGGCTCAACTACACGAAAATCATTTATTTTAAAAAATATTTTAAACGCAATCAGTTGAATTTTTGTTTTATCGATATAATGATACAAAAAATAAACAAGATTTTATTACTTTACATTACGCGAAGCGTAAGCACCAAAATACTCGCGTATGAAAAATTCAAAATTCCACACAGAAGCTTTCAGTGATAATGTAGCACAGATTTTTTTTTTTAAACCCATCCACTTTTTCATAGCTTACCATTTTTATGACCTATAAAAGTAAAGCTATAAATTTCCACGGAAAGCTTCAAACAAATGGATACCTTTTCCTCTTTTTGAAATACAAGTACGAATAGTCATCCACTAAATAAAAATGTAATCGCCGAAAATGGGTTTCGAATAATAAAACACATCCAAAAGCTCACGAATCCCCTCAGTAATGGCTCTTTTCAAAAAAGACGCCATGACACTGGAAATTCGACAAAAGCGAAGAGATTCTTCCCCCAGATGGCAACAAAGAAAACGAGCAAACGATAATAGCGAGTGTGACGTCATGAAATGTCTGCAGAGATGAAAAGGGGGAATTAAAAGACCGTTTAAAATGCAGGAAGATCACTGAAGCAAAATAAGAATCTATTTCTTTTTATTTCAAAGAAAAATCCTAAAAAAATTTTTAACACATGAAGACACTATTTGACTATATAGTTTCTTCTCATTATAAGTTTTATTCATAACGTATGTATATTTTTCATTAATTCACCGTACGGATGTATTGTTATCACGTATTTTACTAACAAAAATGCATTTTTGTAATGAGATTCATATATATTTTGCATTTTAACGAGATTTTTTTGTTCGCTTCTCTGCCGAATGGATATTCTAGTCGGAACTATCGTTTGTACAGGTCAGAAGAAATTACTCTTCCTGTACTAGTAAATAAAGTTTGTGACAAAAGTAAATTCCAACAGAAAAAAACTACATGTTTCTAAGATGATTATTCAACGAGAACCTTTCAGAAGCTCCTTAATATGTTTATCAGCATGAATAACATCAATGTAAAAACAACAACATTGATGTCAAACATTTGGCAGCGACTATGAGTTTCATTAACCATACTCTAACATGTGATTACTGTGTTCAATACTTGTATGATTTTTTAAAATGAGATATTAAAAAAATTTGTTTGTTTAATTATTTCTTACTAGAAAATAATTAACTGTCTTTATGTGTGGGTATCGCAAAAATTAATTACACATTTTATATAGCAATCAAGATAGTTGGCAACCATACAATAATTCTTTTTTCCTCGCAGAACACAGAGCTAAATAAACAACTAAATTAAACATACCACATTTGAACAAAAGAAAAAAAATCAAGACGCAAACAAAACAAAAACCTTCCAAATTCGAATCTCTTAAGTAAGTTTTAAAACAAATTTCAGAAATTCACGACAAATAGAAAACTTGGAAAAGCTTTAGCGAAAAACTAAAAGACTACGAAGTTAAAAAACAAACTTAGGAGGGAAAAAACTCACAAACCAATTGACTAAAATGAAATGTAATTAACTTGATGAAAATAGGATTTAAAAAAGAAAACCTTAAAAGAAAAATATAAAATGAGAGAGGAAACCCTAAAGATAAAAACTTTTAGTCAAAGATAAGTTAAAAAGAAGAAAAAAAACTTGTTTCTTCTTGCTTTGAAACATTGATAACTTTACTCTTAAAAACAGATAGTTACGAAAACTACTAAAAAAAACTCATTCTAAACAGGAAAAGTAAAAAGATATACTTAAAAAAACAATACATTTAAATATATATAACAGGCTAAAATAAAAGAATAATACAATTCGTTTGATAACATTTTATCTTTTTTTTTAAAGAAAGAAAATGTGCAAAATTCAAACCGTTTCTGTGTTTAAAAAAAAAAACAATTTTTAGTTAGTGCGTATGACATGCAAATTTTTTAAGTGAAATTTTCAATCAAGATTCGAGGTGAGTTGTAAACGTGCTTCTTCGCATCGTTAATTATTCGCGATATTAATCATTTTTTGAGTAATCGCTATGTGTTTGGAGCTTTGGGCCCATTTGAAGGCTGAAGTACGTTTTTAGCGAGTTTATTATAATTCCCAAGGGAAAACGAATACGAATGTTGTTTTTAATGGAATTCTTTACGAATAGTTTAGCCATATTTCTGTGAAGTTTTGGAACTAAATGGAATACTTAAAAAGGGAAAACTTATCGCTTCAATTGCGCAGTTTTATTCTTTATACTTTCTTTTCTTTCTTATTATTTTGATTTTTTCATGAAAGAAGTAAAAATAAGTGAATTTATGGAACCACGTCCATTAATTTCAATCCACTTTATGACGAAATTTTAATCAGAATGAATTTATTAATTTCGGAGTTCTTTCAATTGTTTTAATTCTTTCAAACTTTTCTATTCTCGAGAGTCCCGAGCAAACTGACGTGAAGTGAAAATGCAGTTACAGAGAGTTAATTGAAAGATTTTTAATATTCCGTTTTGTTTCAAAAGACGGAAGAATGTAAAATATAATCGCCTTTCAACTTTAATTAAATACGAAGAATAATGAAATTTGGGAGAAAACTTTTATGCATAAATTAGAATATATTTAAAAGGTATTCAGTCTGAAGGGAATTAAAATGATGCTGGTGTAAAAGTTCTTTTTTAGGAAAGATATTTAATGTCAAACGCAACAGTAAGTGTAAAACGGAACACTTGTTATAAATATTTATGATATTTTATTACAGTAATAGTTCTAACAATGTAACAATGCTACAGACAAAACATTATTTTGAAATGGAAAATTGTCAGTTGCATCCAGTGTGGCGTTCTATCGCGAAATATGTTTTAAATTTCTCACTAAATTTAAGCGGTAAAAATATTTCAATGGGAGAAAAAAAAAGCGATAAGCTCCTACAATTATATCAACAAGCTTGGCAGCAAACATGTTTCTTCTGTTGCGTACAGATCCAATAAGAACGAGTTTTGCAAAAATCAACTTCCAAAGGGGTTGCGGGGATGTTCCAGATAAAAAAAAAAATCCCACTTTTGAACTATTAGACACCGACTTGAAATCCGGCAAACATGTTTCTTCTCTAGAGAGGTTAACCTCTAAGATCAGGTTTTTTGTTTAAATGTCTCAAAGTGTGTTATGAAAAATTACGAGCGTGTTGTAGGTTTAAAACAAGGGTACTCTACCTTTTTCCCTGCCATGCCGCATACATATGTTAGTTATTACATGCGGGCCGAAACATGAGGATTAAAGGTGGAGAGAAATGCTTTAAGACCAAGATAACATTTGAAATTTAAAATGTGGAAAATTGTTCAAAATACTACAACTCCTGTTTTGCCTTTTTAATTATCATTTTTTTAATATATATATTTTTTTGTCACTAACACTAAATTAGAAGCAATTAAGAAACTCTTTTCACAGCTACTGCATCAGTAAACGGTTTCACATGATTACCAATAATATAACAAACTTCATGGGACGTCTTTGTTACCACTGTGATATGACCACTGACAAAACACTTTATTACATTAGCAAAGACTTTTCACAAGAAAGCCTATTTATCACCTCTTGAAAGAGATCTTAGAGGAAAAGTTCAATTGAATTTATTCCGGTTTATTGGTATTTTTTAAACACAGCACTTTCGTGACAAATCAAACAATTACTGATTCATGTTTGTTTTTCACTACAAAATAGTCAAACTCCCAATCGTCTTGCAACGATATATTTTTTCGAATATTTTCGCTTGCAAGATATGAAAGATAGTTAAAAATTAGTGCCACCCATACAATTTTTGCTACTCCACTGTTTGTTATCACTTACCGTAACCATTCCAAATAGAAAAAGAATATCATTTCGTACCCGTACGACAGTGACAGCAAAATTGATATATTTGATTTCTTGACATTGAATATCTCACCAAATTTTTAATACAATGTTCTTAAATAAGTAAATGTCTCAGAGCAATGGACCATTTAAAAAGGCTCGGTGGGCCGCAGGTTGAGTATCGCTGATTTATATCAAACCAGGGAAAAAGTTTTCCCATTATAATTTTGTCTACAGAGCGAAATTTTTGTGATTTAAAACGCAAAATTCGACTCGAGAATCTGAAATGAAAAAGATAGAGCGGTTTTGAATCTCCAGGGCCTAAGCGATGACTCATAAGGGTCAACCTGACTCCTCTGACAAACATATAGACAACTGGTATGAAATCTAAATCGATAATATTCCCCATAAATTTTATTTATTGGCACAATAATACTGAAATCAACAACAAGTACCATCAATAAAACTGGGCAATAAATTATAGAATCCCGCAGAAGCCCCGTCGATTTGAGAATCTAAGAAAACCATTAAGCCAGCAGTTGAGAAACAATCCACTCAAGTATTATTTATGTCGAACTGTTGAAGGGAAAAGAGAATGGATTGCTATAAAGAAATGGTTAGTAAATTTTTATGAAGTTATTGAATGCAGGACAGATGAATTACACACTTTCAATTTTATTTTTAAAAGACATTCTTCCACGTGCATAATTTATTATAAAATTAGGTAAGAAATACGTAGAATTGAACAAAGCACTGAATCAATCACTTAAAATTTCTAATAAATTATAAAAAAAAAATAAACTAGAGATTCGAAACAATACGAGATGAATTTATCTCAATATCCATGATATTTTTTAATATTCTTTAATCATATTTATTTCAAATTTTCTTCCCCGTCCAATCGTGGCATTTTCTCTCTCTAAACACACAATGAAACGTTCAAAATTAAAGAAATTGTTTGTTTCTACGAAATTTTTGCGATTACTGTTTCATTTTAAAAGGTTTAGTTATCATTTTCGATTTGTATGAACAGTAAGTCGCCCAACCGGTATAGTGGTTAGCGATGCTGACTGCGGTGCCGTAGGGTCTGGGTTCGAATCCCGGAGAAGACATGGATGTTTGTAAATGTATAGTGCCTTTGCGGCATGGGGGTACTCTAAATAGCCGTCGAGCCGCAAGTCCTCTCGTGCGGTTGGTGGAAGGGGAAGAGAGGTGGGAGGCCCCTGGCCACCCCGAGGGTTTTCTCCCTCTAAATTGGGGCGGAACCGAGCCAAATCGTACTGTCACCTGCATGGTGCTCAAATCTAAGGTTAACGACAGGCGTAAAAATCCTAGCCCTTAGCCGCGATGAATTTCGCGGGCCTCTATCTGACTTCGTCAGGCAGAGGGCATTAGTCACAACAATAAACAGTAAGGAGAAATTAAATTCCCGATAATATCTTGTTTTTCTGAAATTTGAATTCATACTTTCAAAGAAAGCGAATTTCAATTTTATATAATGGAAAGTTTACGAGATTCGAGTTCAATGGTTAAGTTTTACTTCAAATGGCCACAAATTTGAAGCCGATATTGCCAAGCTGGAGATTATAAACGCATATGTAAACAGTTTCACAAATGGTTAACAAATTTAATGGGACATTTATTTCAGAAACCTCTGTACGTATATACCTTTTTACAATAGGGAAAACTCTTGCAAATAAGAGACAGTTTAAAATTAAATACGGATTATTGTTTGGGGAAAAAATTTCATATTCTTCTTAGAATAAGAAATAAATTTTAGCTAAAAACAAGTAATATAAAAAAAAAGTCAATTCCTACTTAGATCAACAAAGAAAAATTTTATTTTAGCTACTTCTTATTAAATAGTTGCAAATAATATAAATATGTATATACATATGACAGAATCACAACATTAAGTGATCATTAATTTTTATTAAAGTATCGTAGTGTCATCCAAAACAATCGTGTCTCTAAAATTTCAGTTCAACTGAATGCTTTAAAACGTGAGGGAAAAAAAAACTTTTCTAGTTTTGACACAAGTCGCCAAAAGGGTCGCTAAGTCACCAAAAACGATGCCAACGTGGCTGTGTTTGTAACTCTTTAAATATAGTTTTAATCAATTAGTTTTTATTAAATTATTGTATTGTCATCCAAAATAATCCTGTATATAAAATTTCAGCTCAATAGAGCGCTTTAAAATGTATTTTATTAACGATTGAAAATTCCCCCAAGATAAATAAATGTATAGAGAGTGTGAGCTAATAGTAGGAATTGAGAATTTACTTAAAATCGAGAACATAAACCATCTTTCAGCATAAATCTTGTTAATTCAGATTGTTTTTCGATGATAGATGGAAATAAAGAATTACTAAATTTGGGAATAGTCATTTAATGTCCCTTTCAGGAAAATTGAAATGAAAAGAAAGCTAGCAGTTGTGGACGTCCTCAGTTATCACGAACTTGGCGAATTATTGTCTTCACATGAGGTATATATATATATAGGTCAAATACAGAAAAACGAACAATTGGCGGAATTTTGTACCATTTTTAGGAAAGTAGAAATTTACGATTACGAGTGAGGTTAGCTCAATATTGAAAAAAAAAAAAAAAAAAAAACACGATATAGAATGACTAATTAATTGTTCTAAATGTTACAACCGAAAATTAGTATCGTGCGAAATTATCTTTTGCTTGAACTGTTTTGATTGCTGGGATCAATACAAGTTTCTTACTTAGCCTTTTATTAATTGCAGTGAGACTGCGTTAAGACGCGGTTCAGTAACATGCCAGTCTGCTTAGTAATCAAGCGTTTCTAATACATCACGACTTCACTGAAAGTCACATACTAATTTTTAGTACACATTTTATGAAATTCCCATTAAAATAATACTTCTCAAACTTTCAATATTCGTGACCCAATATTCACAATCATCATTTTCATCGCGGCCCCCTCCACACAAATAACAATGTATTGTGAATTCAATAATACTTTACTTTGACGCTAAAGCTACAATACGACTTAAACCTCTTAAGTGCCACCGGCGTATATAGATGTCTCGCTTAGCCAAAGTATTCATTTTCTGAACTTATATATACGTATAATCTTTCCGAAGTACGATCTTTTATGTACACTGCTATCCATAAAATTATTCCAATGGCTTTGGAATGCAATAAAAAGACCT
>BMAV01013626.1:354763-629287 GCA_019973955.1 Trichonephila inaurata madagascariensis | reverse complement strand
GTCTTTTGGATACTTCTCCACAATCTTGAGCCCTTTTGCCTAGATGACATTAGTAGATTCTAACAGAGACTCTATTGATTGATTGATTGATTGAATATTAACATCGCACTGTTCAGCTACACGAGGGCTTTTGGCAACAGACCACGTCATTTTGAACCATGGTCAAGTGACGTAGACGACACCTGAGCTGGGACTCTCCTCTCCTAACTACCACATCACACCAACGGGAGGACGTTTGAGTTCTCGATAGATTTAACATGCATCGCTCCCCTACACGGCAGGTCTTTAGTGGTAGTGGGCTCGAACTCGCGACAAGCCACGATCCGATACCTATACCACTCGGCTATCAGGGCCAATAGAGACTCTAAGCCAGAGGTACTCAACTTTTTTTTTCTGCTGGGCCGTACACATATGTCAGCTGTTTCACGCGGGGCGCATCATGAGGATAAATGGGGGAGGGAGAAATGCTTTAAGATCAAGATAACATTTGAAATTAAAACTGTGGAAAATTGATCACAAAGTATTATAGAATTGTTATTTTTTATTTTTGTCACTAACACTAAATTAGTAGCATTTAAAAAACACTCCTTCACAATTTCTGCAACAATAAACGGTTTCACATGATTACCAATAATATAACAAACTTCATGGGACGTCTTTGTTACCACTGTGATATGACCACTGACAAAACACTATTACATTTGCAAAGACTTTTCACAAGAAAGCCTATTTATCACCTCTTGAAAGAGATCTTAGAGGAAAAGTGTCATTGAATGATTTCTGTTTATTGGTATTTTTTAAATACTGCACTTTCGTGACAAATCGAACAATTACTGTTCCATGTTTTATTGAAGTGAAAACTTTTGCTCGAAACTCGAGAGTGAATGAGAAAATTGCCCAGTTTTGTATAACAGTGAAAAAGCGAACGGAAGTAGTCTTTCCACCCCCCAAATCGTCGCCATGGTAAGGAGAGAGCGAGAGGAAGAAAATGGGGGGAGAGGGGACACCGCGTGACTTGCGTCATATCGGTGAAAAAGGTGGATAATTGCCCCATCTCCGACTGGTCAACTTGCCCACCTTCCGATTAGGAGTCCTTTTCTCCCAGACCCGGGAACATTATCAACGGTAGTATCAGTTGCAGTGTGAGCATTACGGTGTAAACAAAGTAGCTTTCGCAGAAAAAGCGTGCCTTTTTGAAATTTTCTTTAGATTGTTGGCTACATGGCGATGTGTTCGGTGGCTAATTTACTTCTTTAATTTTCATTTGCGTTGAATTATTATTAATTCTAGCCAGAATGCCTAAATCAAATGCACAAAGAGAAAAAGAGTTTCGTAAAAGAAAGAAAAAAAAACTAGCAGCTTCAGTCGAAAAAGTGACAAAAAAACAAAGAAAAATAGTGCAAATTCATGAAGTGCTACTGCCAAATCTCCATCTGAGTACACATGAGAGAATATCGAGCATTGCAAAATACTCTCTTAATGCCGAGTTTAAGGGATGGGAATGATATTGAGACTCTTCTAATGACAGCATAGATTAATATGGACTTTGTGAACCACCCTGTGCCGTCAACTACAGAACCCTCAACAAGTCTAGTGGGTGTTGAATCTAATGCATGTGAATAGATTATACATTCTATCTTACGTTACAAAGACTATGATTTCCATAAAAATGCGTGGCCACGGTAGCCTAGTGGTCAAAGTATTAGATCGTGGCTGGCGTGTCATGAGTTCAAGCCGAGTACCACTTAAGACCCGCCGTGTAGGGGAGCGATCCACGTAAAACCTTTTGAGAGCTCAAACGTCCTCCCGTTGGTGTGGTGTGGTAGTTAGGAGAGGGGGGAGTGCCAGCTCAGGTGACATCCTCGTCACTTGACCATGGTTCAAAATTACGAAGTCCGTCGCCAAATGCCTCGTGTAGCTGAACAGTGCGCCGTTAATATTTATTCACTAACTCATAAAAATGCTCACAAAGATTTTCAAAAGCTATTCGTTGATAATCCTTTCTTTCACGGCCTGTTGCTGAGCAGAAAAATATTTTACCGGAAATTAATTTAGAAGACATTAAATAATGTTACAATTGCCGACAAAGTTTAAGTAGGAAAAGAGTATACCAAATTTATCAAAATATAATAGTTTTGTATACCCAGAAAGACTCAATTCGCCACGAATACTTTTCATGTAAATTAGGCGATTGAGACATGTACACGATCAGTTAGAAATATTGGAGCAAATAATCAATGTTCCAACGTCGCCAAAGAAGTTTCCACGCACTATTTTTTTTTTTTCCCACCACAAAATAGTCATCCTCTCAATCGTCTTGAAACGATATATTTTCTTTGAGTATTTTTCGCTCGCAAGATATGAAAGATAGTTAAAAATTAGTTCCACCCACAAAATGGTCGCTACTCCACTGTTGTCTGTTATCACTTACCATAACCATTCCAAATAGAAAAAGAACATCAATTCGTACCCGTACGACACCAACAACAAAATGGATATATTTGATTTCTTGATAATGAATATCCCAACAATTTTTTAATACAATGTTCTTAAATAAGTAAATTTCTCAAGAGCAATGGGCCACATGACCGGGCCACTTAAAAAGGCTCGGTGGCCGCAGGTTGAGTATCGCTGCTCTAAGCTCTATAATGGACGTTACAGTTATTCCTTATATTCATTAATTAAATACGTAGATTTTGATTTTTAAATTTTATTTATTTACATTTCTTTTAATTAAAAAAAAAGAAAAACGAACACACTTTGTTGTAATATTCGTATATTGCTTCCTAATGCACTAATAGTTAAGAAATAATGAGTCCCACCAAAAAAAATTCCAACAAAAATAAAAAAATAAATAAAAACTTTTTTCAAGGCAACAAAAAGTGAGAAAGGATATTTGCAATGATTTAAAGTAACAGATCCGTTTTAATGAAACACATTCCCATTTTCCATTTCGTTCTAATGAGTCACTTATAAAAAGAGAAAAAAAAAGTTCTAAAATAAAAGTAGTCGAAAAAAGTTTTTCTTTGAGAGAAGTTCTGGAAAAAGAAAAAATAGGAGGAAAAAATGCTTCGGGCAGTTAAATAAATTTCAAGACGTTTTTTAAACATAAATGAATTAAACTAAATCTGGAAAAACTTTAAAAAATAAACATAATTCTTTTCCCCGAGGCAACAGTTTTTGAAAGAAAATGTCTTTAACGTCATTTCATTACTTTACTTTTTTTCACTCTCTCTCACAAAAAGAAGCATTTAGTTTTTCGCCAAGTCTTTTGTCGTTTGCTTATTGTAATTGCCAGTTTTTCAAAGAAAGTGTCTAATAAAATTTTGCAGCCCTGTCCGCTTACTTCCGACCCCGGAAATAATAAAAATTATTCTTCTTTAGCGTTTTATTTGGACGTTTTAATAAATAAGTCTAATTTATTTCAAAAATATATTTCGAACAAGTTTGTAATTAAACAATTTTGTTAAATGTTTATAAATCTTCTTTTATTACAGATAAAACAGTAAAATACTCACGATATCGATTTATAATTGGGGTTAATCGATTTATATTGTAAGAGGATGCACCCAAGGACGTCTTAAGGAAAGGGTCAATAGCACCCAAGATCAAAGTCTCGGCCACGTTCTCGACTCTGCCTCGTTCTCGATTATCTGACTCAATAAAATTATGATCCAAAAATATTTTTATTATCAGATGTTATCCCCGAACATATTCTCCAAAAAATTAAGGGAACTGGTTTGATATTACGGGGCACGCACCAAATTGTTGTTTATGTTCGCAAAGATAGGCGATAACATTACAATATGGTTACCTTGATATTTTTGCAGTTTTGGAATATTGCAAGTTTTCAGTACTTTTGATTGACATTCATTATAAATTTTAATGCATATTATGTAATTATTTTATTAATACTATAATATAAAATACAATTATTATTAAAATTAATCATAATATTCGTTATTTATACTTGCTTTTTTATTAAATTTATTTATAAATATTAATACATGTTATTTATTTATAATTATTATGTTATTTATTTAAAAAATTTTATAATACAATATGATGATTATTCATTCTTATAATTACTATTAAATTATATTAGGATTATTATATATAATAATTATTATTAAATCATACTATATGAATATTATATATAATTACTATTAAATTGTAGTACGTGTTACTTTTAATTATTTTATATTGTTATTCATTATTTATTGATTGAAATTGGTTATTCTCAATCTCTTTCTATATTCTTCTTTTGAAACATATTTTATTGTATTTCTAAATAATTCTTTAAAATTATCTTCCTGACGATATGATACCGCTAGGCCGCCATCTAGGATTACATTCCCGCGACAACAAACGCTGCTTGGCGTGATTCCTTTTTCGCGCCAAGCAGCGATTGGCATCTTGCCTCGTCATATCAAACTGGTACCAAATTGGGAATTTCGAACTATATGGCAACTGGCAACAGAGGCAAGATTATATTATTATGTTATGGCCTTTGCCTGTGTCTATGCTTAGTTCTAGTGGGCTTGTACCTACGTTTGTGAGATTGTGAGTCAAACACATTAATTTGTTGTTGTGGTTTGTACTAGTACTTGACAACGTATGCTAAACTGTCGACTTAAAACGGTCGACATAGGGCAGGTAGGCAGGTAGGGCATACTTTTACATGGGGGACCAAGGCCTCTAGAAGTCTAAAGATGCCACACTCGCACCATACGTCTTATGAAAAAACTAAAAAAGACTCTCAATTTTACACATCACTCTACAGCAGGGTGTCAAACTCAAAGAGGCTAACTTTGGCCAAACAAACAAGGTTTAACTTTAGGTAGAGCGCAAAAAAAAAAAATCTATATTCCACAAGAAACGTAGGTTTATTTCGAATAATACATTACAATAAACATGCATAAAATGACAAGAAAATTTAATCTTTACGTCCTGACACTTGATATCTCTTCTCAGCCACTATCTTTCCTATTCCAGGGGGAAAAAAATTTGATATTTTATTATATATTATTGTGTACAGATCTACTGGTCGGGCCGCATGCGGCCTGCGAGTTTGATACCTTTGCTCTTAACAGAACTTCATGTGTTGAAACGTGAAAGGAAGTTGGGTGCTCCTCGTCATTTGACCTTCTAAAATTACGAGGTCAATGGCAAGAATATCATTACTTTAATGCAATATTGATTTAAAATTCGCATAGCAATGAGAGAACACACCCCCACTATATATCACTTGGACCCTGGTCAAGTGTTAAGAGGATATATGTGAAATTTGTAATCTCATTTTCCTAACTCCCAATCCAGACATCGGATAGTCATAATTTCCATTTCCACTCAATAAGCAGAAGCTCACATTGTATCAATGCACAATATTTTAAAAATAAAATCAAGACTCAAACGTGTTCACATTCAGTACAGCAGAACTAAAGATACGTATTCCATAATATTTTGTTAATAATAATTGTAGATACAAAAGCAGCCCAACGCTCAAATTTCAACTTGAATAAAAATTTAATATTTTAGCTACATCATAACATGCATAAAAATATAAAATAACTGTTCAAATACCATTAGAAAATTTATATAAAAAAAACCTATTAAAACACTCGAAATGTTTCTTCAAAGTTTTTAATTTCAACAAAAATAAAATATTGGTAAAATCCTAGTTAAGCTTACACCTTTGGCGACGTACGAAAAAAATCAGACAAAACTACTCCAAAAATTCGTCCTGCATTGTACTTCTATGAAATTTAACGACAATTATTTGCTAAGTAATTAAAGATGGATACTAAAATAGGATGACAGCGAATTGTTCTTTCGAGATATTTTAAATTGGTAGAAAAATACAAATTTCGGAACTAAATTGATATCGTTACGCTACGGAATTTTCCGCCAAATAGTTATGAAACTTCGCCAAGTTGGGGCTATACATTACAATACGACATTAGACTGGCCGCCAAAGGTTTAATTGGCGCGTTTCCCCAGAATCACACCAAAAAACGAGTAGCGTACCGATATCAAATTAGTGCCCTATTTTCTTTATTCTTTTTAATTTAAGTTTAGTAAAGAACATATTTTATAGAACAGAAACTTTTCCTGACTGAAGAGATTTTACATAAACGAGAAAAACAAAACAATGAATTTTAAACATTTTATTAAAATATAAGCTATTGCCAAACAAATCTTCACTAATAATTTTAAAGTAAAAATGATTTCCTCTTAAAAATTCATGAATGTCCAACAAATATAAAATTCAATCTCTGCCAAGGAAATTCAATAAAGCCACCATTTTTCTACACACAGCATTCTCTACATGTAAAACAAATGTTTTAAGTTAACAATATTTTTCTCATTTAAACTCATACGCAACTATTTTTAAGACACAAGACGTTTTAATGTAAAATTTACTAGATTACACATAAAAAAAACTATAACGTACCTTTTCACTAACATTATTCTACATTTATTTTTAAGTACATTAAATATTTGAAGACATGCAAAAAATTGTTTCGAAAAGAACTTTAAAAACACGGAATCTTTATTTTCATAGCAAGAACTACGAAGATTAAAATGGAATATTTTCCATTTCAGAAGCCATTTAATCCAATTACATGCTTCGGTGAAAATATGTTTACACAAACAAAAATTCCAAGAAAAAGTAAGTTATTTTATAGTTACAAAAAAACTTTCCTTTAACACTTCTAGACTGCAACTAAAGCTTTTATCTTTATTAAAATTTTCTTTCACCTCAAAATTATACTTACAAACGATGTATATCACTTAAAATTAGAAATATTAATAAATTTATTGCGTGAACTACTTAAAAATTGTGACTTAAAACATTCTTAAGAATTTAAAAACATGCAAAAATTAGAGAAAATATTTTCGGTTGAATCCTATTTTAATGCACAACCTTATTTATCACCAACTTGGCGAAGAAAAATGTGTTGCTGCTACAATTTTACGCCATTTTTTTTTTCACTCCATTGTCAAATATGTGAACAAAATTAGGATTTTATTTTTCTAATGAAATATTATTAATCTGACTAATATAGATTTTTTTCCCCTGCCGTGTTAAATTATGAAAGGTACATATTTTGAGAAAAGTTCTAGATACCACAACTTCTGGTACATCTTGAATATTTTTGTATTATTTATTATATACGATTAAATTGTTGATTCAGTTGCTATAAAAAGGTATAATGTGAACCAATTTAAATTATTTTAACTGAATGTACATAATAATTCCCAGACATTATTTTAATAAAATTAATCATTCATTCTGTAGTGACTCAGTTATAACACTTTAATTACAAATTTAACCTCACTCATTATATATTTTAAATATTACTATTTATATATATATACCAATTATTAATATATGATATTTTATTGTTTTCATTGTTGATATTCATGTGTTAATTCGATTTGTATATCGATACTGATATTCATAATCTAAAGTAATTTTATAATCATAATATGGCAACATGTTAAAAATAGTATTAGAATAGATTGTATTCTGATAATTAGGACTAATTCTTTCTTCGATTAAAAATACAATGAAATTTTCGAACAACTTTTTCAAATTAAAATACATATTATTTAGTAAAATTATATAATTTGATAAAATTGCCCCCCCCCCCACACACAAACAGTTAATTTAAAAAATAAAATAAAATAATTTTAACATGAAAGGCTATTTAATAAAATATGTTTCCGATTTTTTTCTTTTAAAAAGCTTTTATGTAAATTTGAAACAGCTATTTAATATTCTTTTTCACCAAATCTCGGCCAAGATGAGCACCTCATTGAAAATGCAAATCCCAAAGACAGCCAAATTTCCGCCAAAGCAGTACTTAAAAATAAAGCCATATAACCATAACACTAAATCATTCAGTTATATCTCCCACAGAGAGAATGAAAGGGCTGATAACGTTTATACCAGTTTAGTAGAAATCATAAAATACGTCATGATTTTTAAGAGAGATGACCTTTAAAATTCTTCATTACTTTCAAGGATACAAAAAAGATATCAATAAGTATATAATGCATTATTAATATTAAATAAAATAAATAACAGGGCTAGCACCTTAACTATTATCTGTATTTCGCCCGTACGATAAGGTCATGGATAACGCTTATTAATAGTTTCAAAATGAATGAAAATATAAATAAAAAAATTGACAAATGATCTGTTTTAAAATTTCGCAAACAGCTCTTCCGGTTTAATGCGTTTTTGATGATAGTGCCATGCCAGAAAGAATTTTTTCTTTTAAAAAAATCGAATGTTGATTTTTTTCCTTCGCCTTTTTCAAGAACAACAGCTTTCATTTTTTAAGAAAGGGTGAAAGAGAGAAATATAAAAAAAAGAAAAACTGATGAAACGCAAATGCAGATGTTTTCTTTTTTTGCTTATTATCTTTTTTTTTAAAAGAAAAAAATATATTCCTCGGTGGCAGAAAAAAATAAATATGAAAGGAAAAAGAAGACATCTCATTTTTTTTAAAGAATTATTCGCCATTTTTTTAAATGGGTTGAAAAAGCACAAAGTATTTTTCCCTACTCTTTAGATTTTTTCCCCTTTTTTATCAAATTATTAATTATGTATTCACAGAGAAATAATTGAAAAGGAAAAGTGTGGCCAGCAAAAAAAAGGAAGTAAAAATCAAGAATTAGTTTTCAAGCAAGTTAATTAATCAAAGAGACTTAAAAATGTCATAATTATAAAAGAATGGTCAATTTCGATAATACAAAATTCAAACGATCACTAAAAGTTTTTTTAAATGTATTTTCAATTTTAAATATGTTTCTTACTTTCTGCAGGAAAAAAAAAATTACTGTTTATCGATATAGGTATTTTTATATGCACAAATAATGAAAAAAAAAAGAATTCAAACACTGAGTGTGTACAGTAATTTTTTATATTCGTAAGTATTGAAAAGTTTTATAGTAAAAATGTGTCCGAAAAGAGCTTTTTCACTTGTTTTAAAGAGCTACACAGAAAAGATTTTTGACATCAAAAGATATTTATTATTAACTAACCACTGAAAAGCATTACTTAAAATTCAACGTGATGTTGCCATGGTAACGAGGATTAGAATAAATATTCAAGGCGGGAAAAAGCGTAAAAGCCCCTTTATTCTCTATCATAAAAACTAATATAATTTAGAATAAACAATTATTTAGGGATAAAACTATGAAGTTTAAAATAAGCAAATTCTGAGATTTTTTTCAAAAATAAAAATCATGAAATAAAGTCAATAACTAGTTAAACAATAGAGAAATAAATCTTCTCTACATATTTTCCCTTCAAATGGGCTGCATTGAGATAGCTTAGCTTTTGCAGACAAGACAAGTTGCTAAATGTGGCAGCCATTTCCTTGGTGGCTCCATCTAGAGGTGGCTACCAAATTTTTCATGCTTCAATTTAACTTTTCTAAATAATAATAAGACGGATGATCAAAATTTGTATATTTTTATTTTTTACCATAATTCAAATAATAATTACCATTGGTTTCTGAGTAGCAATTGTTCCTTTGCTCGAAAAATTTAAAAATGGAATAACAAAAAGAATTTAAGAATTTTCTCACTACAAAAAGGCATGAAAATAAAAACTAATGGCAATTACATCAGAGTTAAGGAAGAAAAAGTCGTTAAAAAAGAATAATAAAAATATACGATGAATTATAAATGAGCATTGCCTTTTTATATCTCACTGATAATTTTTAAAAGAAAAAATTATTTTTTTCTTTTTGGTTAAAATTTGGTTTCTTTTTGGTTAAAATTTTATATCTATCGACATAACAATTTATGATACCGCTATGGTGCCTTCGGAATACCCCAGTTTGGTCATCTTAAGACATAAATAAAACAAACACAGTTAAGACACAATTATATTAGAGTCAACTACGAATACTTAACCCTGATAAGCAAAAATCGAAATAATGAATAAAATTAATTACTTTTGTTAAATAAAAAGGAATCAAATTAAACTTGTACAAAAAAAATTTTCAAAAAAAGTTATTTGTCTTTGAAAAAATTTAATATTATTAATTCTTTTTCTTTAAATAAAGCAAATTCGAGCATTGCTTTTCAAATAAACATGAAATATTAGAAAATAACCAAAAATATTAACGTACATCTTTTTTAGCTCCCTACTATCTGTCTTAATCTGACTTTAAAGGCTCGTAAAAATAACCAACAAGTCTCATTATTTTGAATCAAGGTAAAATGACGAGGTCTACATATGAGTTCGCCTCCAATTCTCTGCACTTGCGCCTCGAAAATGCGAAAATTTTGATATCAAAAAGGATTTAACGTGCATCAAATTCTTTTGATATTTAAAAAAAGTTTAAATCATTGCATACGTGAACATTAACGTATTGCATATTTTTCAGTTAAAAAGTATAGCTTTACTGAACACAATGATGGTTAACAATAATACAGCTTTCACAATAAAAGTCAAGCAGCTAAATCAAAGGTTCCCAAATTTTAGATTCAGAGACCCCTTCCCATATTTTTTGGTTATGGGCAGACCCCTGCTTACCTAATAATGAATTTTTGCACATCTGTCAACTTAAATGTCTTTTTGACAGCTGGTATAGAGCAACTTACTTTAAAAGATTTAAAGTAACTGTATAGTGTTTAAAACTTAAAAAAAACACTTGCTGATTTAATTAAAATTTGATTAATACATAAAATAACTACTCAACCAACAAATGTATAATAAGGAAGGGATGAATCTAGTGCTTCAGTAATAAATTTTGAACATTTGGCATAAATCTTGTCAGGTTTAACTTAAATCTCTTTGGTTAGTATAGAGTGCAGTCTTTTTCTTTCAATCTATCTTTTTTTTTTTTTTTTTGAGATTGGCAACCGAGGTGAATCTCCTTCACACAAGGAAAAGCAATTAAAAACACACTTTCTCACAATACTCTATAATTCTGGATAAATGATAGGTATATCTTTTTCAATTCCTACTATTAGCTTACCCTCTTATTCTTTTATATATTTATCTTGTTCAAATTTTCAATCGTTCATAAAATACTTCCTATTCATCCAATCAAGTTCAAATAATTTGTTTTAAACTTATAGTGGATGACACTTGATGTTAATACAGTTTCTTCAAATATTAATTCATTAATTAAATTAATTACCGGTTTTTTGTCGCCAACTTAGATTCGTCTTTATTGTTGTAACAATGTAACTGTTAAAACAAAGACAAAAGTTGGCGGCTAATACTTTTTTTCCAGCCAAACTAGCCAAACCGGGTGTGCATTGTTACAACAATGCAGACAAATCATGCTCTTTTTTCAAATCTCTCCTACTATTAGTTCTCTCCCTCCCTATATGTCTTATTCAAATTTTCAATCGTTAATAAAACACTTTCTATTCTTCCATTCAAAGTAGGAATTGACTTAAAAAAAGTTTTTTATATTAAATGTTAAAGTCAAAATTGCTGAAATCCGTTTCTAAACATTAATATCTCTGTTACTGCCTACTCCGATCAATTCCTCTAATAATTTGACATCCCCCCCCCCAATGTGACCGTATGAATTTACCTCTACTTTGGTAATTACAACAGTCAAAGTATTCTCAAACCTAGCATTAAAATCTGAATAAAAAGCATTTAAATGTTGAACGTATGTTAAAACATCATTTTTGAGGCAGATATTCTGTGGCCAATTGAGAAACTGGGAAAATTCGTGACGTTCAATTTTACACTCATTTAGTTTAATTTTTGCAAGAAACGCTGAAATGATGGTCTTCGTTTTAATAAAATTAATGCTGTCATCTTACAACTGTAATCTAACCTTAATGACTTTAACAGGTAAAATTTGGTTTCCATTTGATTAAATTCTTTTTTAAATTAAAGTCACGAACTGGTTTAATGAGAGCCACTATCATAGACCCCCTTTTACAGCTCATGGACCCTCACATTTTTTTCGCTGACGTGGACCCCTTGAAGATCGTCATAGATTCCTGAGGATCGATATAGACCACTGGGAATCACTGATCTAAATCTAGAAAAGTAGACTTAAGGAGAAAACTCAACGAATCCATTAAACTTGTGACTTTTAGTGAGCAACAACAAACCCTTTACTTTAAAAGAAAAACCATTCCCATTTGTGGAAAAGAAAGAAATTAACCCTAGATTCTAATGGCCACAAAAATCCATTTCGAATATTGTTTTCCCAGAGTCAGAAACAGACGTCACAGGTCATAAAAAACAGAAATAACTGCTCTTAAAATCATATCCCATCTCCTAAATCTTATCCAATATTAGTCATAAGCTTTTCTTTCCCCTTTTTCAGTCTTTTTATTTTTATTTTTTATTTCCTCGCCGAACATAACCAGTCAACGTGTCTGTAATGATATTATTAACGACCTGAACTGATTTATAGCCGCGGACATTACGGCATACCTGCGAGTTCTGCTTTAACATCTCACTTAAGAGACCAGAGGGCGGGGTCACGGCATCGGAGTGCGACCAATCACACGAAAGAGCCATCTCTGGAGATAATTTCTCATGTTCTTGTTACGTTACGTCGTACGTCACGATAAACAGAAAAACAAGCACGTAATTTTTATCGAGATCGGAATTCGATTGTTTTATGGTTTTTGGAAGGGATGTTACAGAGGTTAGGATGAAATGTTTTTGGAACATGATGACACGTTTCTATACTTCTGTTCTCCGTCGATAACGCGATTACCTTTTTTATATAACGACAACTTAAAATAAAACGCCCTTTGTTGAACATTCATTATCACGTTTGGGTCAAACTTTCCCATGCTTAAAAATGGTATAAGTAGCAAACACACCAAGTCTGAGAAAGTGCTTTTTAAATCGCACTGTAAAGCAAAACGATGGCTATTGGCGACGGACCACTCGAACCATGGTCAAGTGACAATGAGGGCACCTGAGCTGCCGCCCCCCTTCCCTTCGAACTTCCATCCCATGCCAACTTTCAAATTCGACAGATTTAGCTAGCCCCCTAAACACGACGCGTCTTCAGTGGTACTAGTAGCCAGAGTTATACTTACGTCGCACTGTAAAGCAGCACGATGGCTATTGGCGACGGACCACACAATCTTGAACCATGTTTAAGTGACGATGACGGCACCTGAGCTGTCACTCACCTCTCCTAACTACCACACCATACCAACGGGAGAATATTGAACCTCGACAGATTTACCATGCTCACCACAGAGTGAGTGTGAAAAAAAGATTCGTAACATTCTGAACAAGTACCCACAAAACAAAGATACTGTCGCCTACACAAACATTAGTAATTCTTGAATAAACTGAAAAGAAAGCACCCCCCAGAGGCTGATATCATGCTCTCCATATTTTCAGAGTTTACCTTCAATGACTGAGGAATTGTATAAATGGAATTTTCGTTAGAGTTTCGGATAACAATGATAACAAAACTCTTCAAATTTACTGCTATGCTGATGATGTGTTTCGCAAGAGCCTTGTTTTGAAATCTACAGAACTTATTATTGAAGACAACTTCTTCATTTTGAAGCTATACACCGACGACGAAGCCAATTCACGTATTTACCTTCAAATCTCCCTCATCACTATGTATTCAAACAGTGGGTCGGCTCTAATAGAGAACGGAGTACATTCCGCATGCTCTCGTTAATTCATGAGAGGAGGTGGCACACACATATGCGATTTAAACTCTTTCACCCTTCTCCGACTATGTTCGGAACCGTGATTTTAAAAAAAGCGCATAAATGGATAATTTTCATGATATTTAGTGTCACTTAAGATTAGAATATATGTAGAAAATTGTTTTAAGAACATTTTGTCAGAAAACAATTATTTAAATACATTATTTTAGCAAAAAATTACCTTAGAATAACCTTTTTTCAAAATGTTCTCCTTTTATAAAAGATGCTTCTAAAATAATAATACTTTGCTTATATAAAGTAAAGACTTCTCCAGAGAGTCTAAACTATGAGTTTTGAAAAATTCACATTATTTTTAAAGTTACAACCCATTGAAATAATTATCGACGTTTTTTTCTTAAAATTGATCCCCTCTGTTTTAGAAAAATATGGATAAATCCATTTCTAAGTTAAATATTTCAAAAATTCTAGTTGAGCCTCTGTATAGAGGTTTGAGCTATAGACAGGTAAACTATTATTATAATAGAAGCTTTTAGGAAGGAGAATATTTTTAAACTTGGTCATTCTATGTTCATTTTTTGTCAAAATAGTGTACTTAAATAGTTTTTTTATTGTAATGCTATTCTTAAAACAATTTTATATACATTTTCTAATCTAAGTGACACTAAATATCATAAATATTATCCATTTATACGCTTTTGCAAAATCATGGTTCCGAACGTAGTCGGATACCTAAGGAGGTCAAAGACACCGAGAAAGGGTTTAAGAATTACGCGAAGCCGTCCTCCACTATTTAAAATTCTATAAATATAAGAAAGAGAAAAAAGTGAGCTAATGACAAAGAAAAGAGCCAAAAATAAAAAAGGATCGTTAGAGCAATTCAGTGCTGTGCAACTGTGTACGTTAAAGACAACACACCTCGTGACAGAACCAACCAAATTTTAGTGGAGCCCAATGTAAAGTTAACTTGCGAGTCCTTAAAAAAAAAAAATTTAGGGTAACATTTTTTTTCTTAGCACATATAAAACATTTACCTTCCTTTCAAATAAAAGTGTTTTATCTATTTTCGCATCTAACGATAAAACCGTGCCATGTATGATCATGTTCTTAACTGGCACTGGACAGCGAGAAAAGTTATCTACAACCGTAGTGAAGAATTCAGAAACAACCAACCTCGCCTCGTATTGGTGAAGCGAGTGAATGTATGTTGACTCTAATAGCAACGGACCTGGTCGTTTTGAGCCAAGTGACGGGGACAGTAGCGCACACAGAAATTTTTCAGGTGGGGTCGAAAGTTTATCATTCTTGTATCATGCTCCTTTCGATTTTGTTGATTTCGGGAACAAAAAACAGTAAAAAAACTAATTATTGAATAAATAATTAGCTTTAATTTATAAAATTAATCATTAATAAAGATTTAATTAAATTTTACGTGCTATATACTTAGAATTATAATCAATCGGAAAAAAAATCAAAGGCTTTGGGGGGGCGGACCCCCAGGACCCCTTATGTGCGCCACTGGACGGGGACAAAACCTTAGCTGGTAACCCCTATCCGAAATTCCACATCAAGCCTAAGCATTGAGGGAAGGACAAATTTTCGGTCTCCTCTACACGACGGGTGTTCAGTGGTCACGAGTCCGTGACCACTAGACTACAACAGCCATTTCAAATTGGTCGAAGTGAGTGAATATTAACGTCGCACTATTCAGCTACACGAAGGTTTTTGGCAACGGACCTCGTCATTTTGAACCATGATTAATTGACGAGGACGACACTTGAGCTGGCATTCGCTCTCCAAATTTCCACACACCAATGGGAGGACTTTTGAGCGTCGATATATTGACGTCTGCACGGCGGACGGGTCTTCAGTGGTTCCTGGTTCGAACTCATGGCATACCATCCACGAGTCCGTTACCTTGACTACCAAGCTACCGTGGCCAAATGGGTCAGATAAATGTATGCTAACTGCACATATGTTTGTATATTTGAATTAAAATGGAAATAAAACAATGAAACCATTTCAATTTCACAAAATTGGATAAAGGTTAGATCACCTTATATTTGTAAATTCCATACCTTAGAAATACGATGACAGCGAGAGATACCACGAAACATGAGGACTCAAAACTTCAATTATATTTAAAGTTTCAGAAATCTTCCATTATTATACCATATAGCCGATCTTCTGTCAAGAATCGAAATTTTCAATTTACCAGCTATTGCTGAAACAACCGTGCTATAGTATAAGCTTTACAGAAGCCTCGTCTCAAATTCCCTTTTCCATGCAGCATTAAGAAGAGCTAAAATCAACATTACCATCTTCATTAATTAAAAGTCACCACTAAACAAGCGCAAATGGTAAAAGCCATTACCACTTCACACTCGGCAGCAAAACAATTAATACCCATTCACATTAAAACAATTCCATTCCCAGTCCCTAAAAACAGCCCACGGCACCACACTACCAACCAATCGCGTTTCATAATGCACATCACGTGTCCAGCGGTGGCCATATTCATCACCTGGCACGGAACAAGGCCTTGCTGGCGCAGCACAAACGTGAGCCCCATTCTAAAAGTCACAACCGTACACCTTTGCCTGCATCCTCCACCCTCCTCCACGTGGTAGGGGGATTAGCGCACGGGCCAGTCACCGTAACCGTAATTTGTGCTAGGGCTCTAATATTTATTGGGGCTTAATAATTCAAAGTGGTGAGGTTTATTTCGTTATAAATCGTCAGCCGGGGACAGCCCCGGTTCGGGCTTAATTTACGGTTTGTTTGTTTTACGTATTATAAAAGCATACAGATTAAAGGGTATAAATAGATAGAAAGGAGGAGAACGGGGGGGGGGAAGTAACTTCGCACTTAAAATCCCTCCGAAGTGAGTGTTTAAATAATGATTGATTGTCAAGACGAGAGGAAAAGTGATTTTATTGATTTTTCTGGATGTTCTCGGCTTAGGGAGAGAATTGGGAAGGGAATAGCACCTCTGCTGTTTCGAAAATAGTTCAACGTGCTCGGTTTGATTTTGGATATATTACGCACGATATATAGGCTTTATTTTCTTATTAATTTATTGCAGAACACAAATACACATTGCAGGGGTAGGCACAGGGACGTCTTCAGGCAGGGGCCTCGGTCACAATGGGGACCTCGTCTCGCCCTCAACGTTAATAAGATTACGAATTCGAATAATGTCAACGGTCAAATGTTTCTTCCGGTTGTATTCTTCGAAAAACTGGGAATTTCGGATGATATGTCAACTGGTTATATGTGATGGCCGTCGTCCATGCATGCCCATACACCATCATTACTTAATCAATCAAAAGGTGGCAGTCGGTCCAGCCGGTTTGTGCGATTGTAATTCATGCACATTTATTTGTTCGGGTAATAATTTTTGACCACGTATATTATGTACTATCTACTTTTTAAGGTCATGTGTAAGGCCTACATTTGTGTAGGGGCCCGGGGCCTACTTTTGTCTAGGTGCCCAGGGCCTTAAGAAGTCTTAAAACGTCCCTGGGTAGGCAATAGTTTTGTCTCGAGGGCCACTTTGTGAAAACAGTGGATACGAGAGGGCCATATCTTTCGAAAATGACTGCATTCATTAGTCAACTGTTTACCTCAGAAAAAGTATCAATTGTACCGTAATAAATTATAGTTTAAAAAAGACTAAAAAATTGACTTTTACAGTGAATCGAAATAAAAAGTAAAAAATAATTCTTAATATAAGAATAAAATGACTAACGAGAAAATTAATGTCATTGGGTTAAAAGCGTGGGGTGCTTTGTACTACATTTTTACATCAATTTTGCATTTTGGAAAAGAACTAGTAAGAAATTAGAACAATTGATATCGAGCACCCCACGCTGACATTCCCAATGACATTCATTTTCTCGTTAATCATTTTACTCTTACATAAAGAATTAGTTTTTACTTTTTAGTTCGATTAACTATAAAAAGTGTGTTTTTTAGTTTTTTTTTAAAACTATAATTTAATGTTCCTTTTTCAGTTCGATCTACAATAAAAACGTGTTTTTTGTTTTTGTTTTTTAGACTATCATCTAATCAACGATGGATTAATCTTTTTTGTTTGTTGTATTTGTATTAAACTTGAGCGTTTTCGCTTTAGGCTTGTAACTTAATCTTTTAGTCGCCAAATCTGGAAATTGGAACTGGAATTAGTCACCAAATCTTGAAATGAGAAATCGTTAATCCTGATGATCCTGATCAGGACAATGAAACAAAATTATTGTATTGCCATCGGTCTTTGACAAGAGTGCATAATTTCAGATTAATCTTTAAAGTGGGTAAAAATCGAGTTTAAAGATTCCGTTACATACAAGTGAAAAAAGCGTATTAAAAATAAATTAATTTCAGTTACATAGACTGATCACCTGACCGGAATAACTGCTCATGTACCTCAGTGCCCAAGGTCATGAAAATTGAGATGGCACAGTAGGCCTTGTCCCTTATGGGCGTTAGCGCCACTGAGTGCAGTTTAGTAATGAATTTCAATCCTATTAAATGGGTATTTAAAAATTAAATACTTCTGTCAAATATATATATATATATATATATATATATATATATATATATATATATATATATATATATATATATATATATTTATTGAAAACAATTATAAATCCCCGTGCACCACAAAGTATCACACGGAGCTTACAGAAGTAAGTAATAAACACACCTTCAGGTAAATAAAAAAATAAAAATATTGAGGTTAAGAAGAAATAAAAATATTTACAACAAATTCACAAAAATATTTGAAAGCATTTCTAGTTGAAAGAAGTTGTTGAAAATTCGGAGGCCAATTTATATGAAGTCCCTTGAAAGCCAGTCTTAGGATTTTCTTTCTCTGGCAAACTTGGAACACAGAAGGAGCACATGATCTACATTTTCCTCGCCTCCAATATTACAATCACAGGAAGATGTCGGAACTAAATTAAATTTGTTCAAGTAGCTTTTGAAATTACCATGACCAGTGAGAAATTGGGTTATTTTGTAGTTAGTGTAAAAATGATGGCATGACAGTCTTTTATTAATGGTTCCAAAAAATTTCTTTGTTATGCTCCCTTTGTTAGAAATGAGATATTCTTGGTTCCAAGATTTCACGCGCGCGCGATTCTTTTTTTCGTGATCCTCTTGTAAAACGATTTAAAATATAGCTAGAATTCATGCGCCTCATACCAAAGAGATCGTAATGAAGACTCTTTACAATGACCAATCCATAAAAAGAAGATATTCCCTTTTTTCCTCTAATGTAATCAGGAATCAAATTTAAATCACATACATTACAGCGAATTTTTAGATCCTTTTAGCGCTTTTTGAGAAATTTTTTCTTACATATAATCACTCTATTAAGGAAGTTATTGAGGAACTTCTTTGTATTCTTTTCAGCGATTATAAAACTAGAGCGTACACAATTGATGGTCAATTCCTTTTTCAATCAAGTAATTCATTTAAATCAAGTGACTCAGCAGAAATATCTAGGTTTTGGGGTAAGATAAGTATTTCCACGTAATACGTCTGCATTTTTTTTTGAAAATAAGTCGTTCGAAATCTGCTTTGTCACGTGTACAGAATGAGACAACACTTCTCCCGGAAGCATTTGCCTCAGCGAAGGCATTAATCATCTTCAAACATTTGTCATTTTTGTCGCCATTTGTTACTTCCTCTACAGTTGAGCTAAATTACTAAGTTACCCAGGATTTCACCTAACGTTCCCTGTGTGTGTGTGTGAATATATGTATTTTGTCTTAAAAAATAAACTAACCAAGGGGGCGTGGAACTTCGCGTGGTCGTTATAATAATAATTAACATGGTTATACCAAGTGTATTTCACTTTAACTGAACACAAGCATTAAATTCCTCTAGTACCCATTCAATTTCAATAATTCACGTAATTTAGCGGGAAACGTTAATTATAATATATTAGATAAATAATGATTAAATGACGATTTCCAATACAATAACTCGTGTAATTCAGTTGAACATGTAATTATTTATAATACACGGTTAAGCTAATTACATCAATTTATAACATTACAACATTGTGCGAGACTTACTGGTGTATCTCAAAGCATGTTGTTTTAATGCTTATAATAAATAGATAATAAATATGTCAAACGTTCATAAATTATTGTTACCATTATATTCTAGAAAGTTTCATAGTAAAAAAAAAGATGTTTGATTAATTCTTTAGAAATAATTAATAATTTCTATTTCTATGTATAATATAGTTTCACGAAGACCTTACTTTATAATGGTTAATGGTTTATTAAAAAAAAAATGTTTTATAAAAGATACAATAAAAAAACTTCGAAATAAATTGTTTTAAAAAATAATAAATCCTACAAAACAAAACAGAATTCGAACAGTTTTAAAAGGTGTCTGAATCCTTTCTTCCTACATTTTTTTTTATGCTTGTGAATAAAAAATGATAGAATAGTTTCAGAACTATTAAAAATTTTTAGTAATTTTTAGCAAGTGAATGAGAGTTATATTAAGGTTGCACAGGGGCGTTACGAAGAATATTAAGGCTCTCCTGCAAAGACGAGTTTAGGACTCCACTGGATCTTACTAAGGATTGCAAAACCATAACGTAACATAAGCTTTGGGCCTCCTTGAATCCTGGGCCCCTCACGATGTGGGGATAGCGGGGGTGTACATTACGCCACTGACGTTGCAATATAAAAGCAACACGAGGGATATTGGTGACGAATCTCGTAATTTTGAGCTTGGGCCAGGGTGACAAAGACGACAACTGAGCTGGCACCCCTTCAATAAACTACCACACCAACGGGAGGACTTTGAGATCAACAGATTTAACGTGCATCATCTCCCTTTACTCGGTGGCTTCCGGATTCAAACCAGCGACACTCCAGCCACGAGTTCACGACCATCACCTATAGACTAACACGTTCCGTAACATACACAAAGAAAAATAATATCTTTTTTTTATAATTATGAAAACCAAATCTAACAATACTTAACGGTTTTAACACCCTTTTAGAAGTTTCACTTGTATGTAACGGAATCTTTGAACTCAATTTTTACCCACTTTAAAAAGTCCGATTAATTTTGCTCGCTTGCCCAGGACCGATGGCAATACAAAAATTTAATAATTTTGTTCCCCTTGTCCAGGTTAGGATCATCAGGATTAACGATTTCCTATTTTCAGATCCCATCCCGCATCTAGCGATTAATATCAGATCCCATTTCCAGATTGGGTGACTAAAAGATTAAGTTACAACTTAGTTCGATTATACATAAAAGGGTGTTTTTTAGCTTTTTTCAAACTATAATTTATTTTTTAAAAAAATCGATAGTAAACATAGTTAAGTCTATGCTCCCATTACAATTTCAAAGGGAAAACTAGGATAAAGTGCAAATTTGATTTTTCCGTTCTATCTCGACTTAAAAAAAAATAATTAAAGTGAAACGATTTTAAATCGAAACAAAAACTGAACTATGACAAAGCTTGAAACTCAATAAACATAAGTGTTTAAGTATTTACGCAGATCTATTGCCCAGACTCCGAAATCGATTTACAATCCATGGATTTTAAATTAATCTTGATGTAAGACAACACGTACATAAAATTCAATTTCAATGCAAAACGGCACAAAAATTACCAACAGCCATCGAAGTCCATTGCACAATATAAATATCCTTATAAATTAATGAGTCTAGATGAGCCTCAGAGATTACAAAAACAATTAAATTTCATGCAAGACTGCATGAATTAAAAGATTAAGCAAGAAAAGATTGAACATAAGTATATATATATATATATATATATAATCATATTTCTTCAAGTAAATCAATTATTCATGCATCGATCTTCAGCTTGTGTCCAATAAAATCTAGTTTACATGAAAATATGGGAATTATCCATAAATTTAAAATATGAACCGAAGACTAAACCTCAATACATTTATGCAAAACTCTGGTAAAAATTTACAGAGAGATTTTACTTTTTACAAAACAATAAGGTTGGTAAGATTAAATGTTAATAAGTAGCTGTTAATTTTAATTTACTTAGACGCGCGTAAAGTAAGTAAAAACCATAAAAAATATACATAACGTGTAATTTTTTTGGATCAAATAATCAACTCAATTTGGATTAATGTGTATTTTTATCAGGCATATGTTTCCTTGTGTTCAAATATAAATATACAGCACGAACTTATACTTTACGAAGAACATAAAACGTATGAGAAAATGCAGTAATGTGTTATTACACGACATAAAAAGCGAAATAATTAATACGAATGTGTGTGAATGTTTTATCTTTGGAACTAATTAATTTCAAAGTTAATTCTTTTTTTCTTCTAAAAGTTCCCGTTTATGTAGTTTGTATTTGGCATGCATTCTACTTTGACTTTCTGTACAAAAAGTGCAGATAAGGTTATCATTAAATACGACAATCACCCATTTTAAAATGGGGGTTCCCATAGTTTTGAAAGGGTTAACATTTGAATATTTTAAAAATTAAGCAGCAATAATATTTTTTTAAAAAAAAATTCAAATACTCTAAAAATTATGTATTGAAAATGATAGAAGAAAAATTTTAAATTTAATTTACATTATGTAAAAATAATTAATCCGAGTTCAAAAAATATTGAAAATTATCGTTGATAATAAGTTTTGAACATTAGGAATTTTCCGATACCTTCCCATAAATCTTCTGATAAATTATGTCCAATATTTAACGTATATTCCGGTATATTAAGCGCACCTTATTTTACGAAGAAATTAAAATGTACATGTGCAATGCTCTTATCTTTTGAAGCAATTTATTCGAAGTATTACTTCAAGCTTTTGAACAACGGTATACTTCTAGAACTAAATCCTTAAATAGCAAGAAAAGAGGTGTTCAAAAGTATGTGGATGTTAGAAGGTGAAATACATCTAAAAATGGAGACCCAATGCATAATGCTGGTCTAGAAATTGTGTGTAAGAGAATAATAAAAGTTTGTAATGAAATTAAATATGACATAATTATATTTTTTAAAAATGTACTATATCTAACAATCTAGATGGAAAGGAAGAAAATTTATTTATGAATCAGAGTATCAGTGGCGGTGAAAAGATGAAATAGAATTCGATTATGTGCATGATGATATAACGGAACACGAATATTATGAACTTTTATTACCTATTGATGAAACCCTCATAAGGTATGTCATTTCTTTTAAATATACAGTATTTAGGTACATGTAGAGATCTACTTTTTACATGCTCCTTTTTTTCTTTATATTTAAAAATACAGTTAAATTCGTTTACCGTGAAAACGCTTACAACGACATTTTAGAACACAAAATAATACAACGTTTCCGACAAACTACTATGTATTTTCGAGCATTTTTTTCTCTTAACAGAAAGCGAAAATCGCTTAACACGAAAGAATTCCCTTCTAAGAATGAACAAAATGCGGAAAACATCAGTAACGCAGGCGAGATCTAAGAGGGGTATGAAATGAAGGCGGTGGTTTCACATGTTTCGTTAAAGGAGGCTAACTTGGTTTTGAAATACCCTCGGATTAGATTGTGACACCCGCCAGTTTTGTTTATCGACGCAAAAAAAAAAAATAAGAAAGGAGGAACATCATGGAAAAAAGTATGTGCAAATATTTAGACACACATTCCATTAGGGAAATGAATAATAAAATAGACGACATCGAAAATTTGTGGACAATTTCATACTAAAAAATACAATGCAAATAAAAATATCAGATTATTGTCCCAAAACTCGAAAAATGTTTTGTTTTTGAAAACTTTGCACGAGAACTTTTTGAAATTTAATACATACTTCTGTTTCATTGATTTTTATTAAATACATGCCATATATACATATCTATGTAAGTAAAATGTGTTCTAATAAACATAATTTTGTTAAAAATATATGGGTATCCCCACCCCCCAATATCCTTTACGAAGAAATTCTTTTAACACGAAAATATATTTCAGTCCCTTCAGCTTCGTGTTAAACTATTTTTACTGTATCAGTTTTATATCTGGCTAAAGCGCGGACTCTTAAGTTTTGTTCTTACTTTTTTGTGTTAAAAGTGAACGTTATCCAACTTATGCTAGACGTAAAAAAATAGAAACAAGAATTAAATAGTATCAAAAAAAAGAGTTCCATTACATCATACTACATAACATCGTATCATAATAGAAAAAAAATCTTCAGTAATTGTCATCTTCAATGATATTTAAATTTTTTATCCTTAGAAAACATTTTTAATCAAATTAAAAAGATTCCTGGGAAACTTTTTAAATTTTGTTAAGCATAAATAAGGGGGTGTACAAAAAATATTAAATATTCCACACTTAAAAGCATGCTTATCGATTAAATAATTTTTTTTTAAAAATATTTACTTTTCCCGTTGATAAAATTTTCCCCTCGAAACTCCCACACACTAAAAATTAAATACCAGCAAAAGAGTGAAGGAGATAATCCAATCACTTACCTGAAAAGAGAAAAAAATTTATAATTAATGATGACATTACAAAGTATCAAAAAATAGTTTTTTTTAACTAAAAATTGTTTAAAATAAAAAACTACCAAATTGTGTTGAAACTTTAATGCGTCATAAAATAAATACTATCGTCTTCGCCTTATAAATTTGTATTTTTACACTGTCTGATATTTCAAGTCAAATTCTTATTTCAGGAATATATTATCGTCTGCTCTTTAAAAATTTAATATCCGGGAATTTGTAAGACGGTGAGAATGAAGATATTTTTGAGACAACGCATACATATAAAAGAACACCCTTTATTCCCAGAAATAATTTATTTTTTAAGAAATTTACAACATTTTGCAGGATTTACTATTATACATACAATCGAGTTTGTTTATAAGAATATATTAAAAAAATTATTTTGATATTATTTCAAGCATATTTGATCACAGTAAAATACAAGACTTTCTTTATAATAAGCTGGGGAAGGGTTACATAATGCATGTAAAACTGTAATTTACATGTATTATGTAATTCTATAATAAATTTATTACTGCATCACACAAATTTTTTTTTTTTTTAATGTAGAGAAAAAAAGTAAGTATAAAAATGAACAAAAAAGTTGAATCAATATAGTAAAATAAAAAAGTGTTCTCTAATCTATAAATATAAAAATGGATGTTTGTACAAATGAAATCGCATCACTCCACAATACCGTTCAACCAATCACTATGAAAATTGACATGTATATGTATTTTTTTTACGGAAAAGGTTTTTGTGCTATCTTCTTTGTTGCTGCTCCCCACCAGAAGGGCTACAGCATATCAGTTCTGCACCGTTCAATCCCTCGCCAAGTTGCCAAAGTGATTGCCAAAACTGATGTCAACTTGGCTCTATCACACACACATCAACATTAAGCTCTTTCCACTGAATCGTCATTATAATGTAAGGAACGGCATTACTTGCGAATATTACATTAACATAACATAAATACAATAGAAAGTAATATTAACGTATCCAGATATAAACTATTGACACTTTTTTAAGCGTCCATTACACACACACACACACAAAATGTGTTACTTTTGCTGAGCAGAGATCTGCTAAGGAAGGTGTTTTCAAAAATCGACCCACAAGAGATTGACGGGGCGTTAGAAATAAATAAAAAATACTTTTTATCAGCTATTAGACCTTCAGACTTGAAATTTTACAAATATGGTTCTTTTGTTCAGCTGAGATATGCAAAAAGCTTTATTTTTGTTTAATTTGCAATTCCCGTAAAATTAACTCATTAAAAACTTCTTTATCCATCAATCTGTATCGTTTAATTTTTCAGTTCACCCGTGCGAAGAACGGGTATACAGCTAGTTGTAAAGTAAATTAATAATTAATCATAGTGAAAATTATTGAAATGTCAGATTGATCTGTTGCTATAATTTAAGATTTTGATTTCATTTTAATTTACGCCGTACTGCAAAACAATACGAGGACTTTAAGTCGAAAGAGAAAGGACTCTTTGAGTCTTTTCTTTTGAGTCATCATCAAGTAACGAATACGACATCCGAACTCTGGCATCCCTTCTCAAAACTTCCACATCAAGTTACCTGAGGACTCTGAACCTCAACAGATGTAACGTTTTCAACCCCTCTACAGAGCAGGTTCTAGCTTTTGGGGTTAACTTATTATTGTGTGTGAGCATTGTTTTTTTTTTTCTTGCATGGAGATCAACAAGGGTAAATATGCAAGATGCAAATTGGCTAACATCGATTTTTACTGTACAAGTTGTACCTTTTCCAAGATGCATAGTGAACTAGTGAATGGAAATCGTTTTTAAAAGGAGAGGGAGGCCATGCGGTATCCTCCGCTTCCACAATGCCAAAAGAAGGAACTAGTTTGATATCACGGGGCACGCGTTAAGTTGTTGTTTATGTTCGCCAAGAAGGGCGAATAACATTACAATATGGTTATCTTGATATTTTTGCAAATTTTATAATATTGCAAGCTTTCAGTACTTTTTAATTGATATTCATAAAAATTTTAATATATATTATGTCATTATTTTATTAATAATATAATATAAAAATACAATTATTATTAAATGTAATAATCATATAATATTCGTTATTTATAATAATTGCTTTTTATTATGTTTATTTATAAGTATTATTACATATTATGTTATTTATTTATAATTATTATTTTGTTATTCATTTATAATTATTATTATGTTATCTATTAATAATCATTTTGTTATTCATTTATTTTATAATTATTACTTTATATGAGTATTCTTATGAATAATTTTTATATTACAATACGATGATTTTGTTCTTTTTTATTATTACTATTAAATTATATTATATGATTATTATTATACACTGCATATTATTAGTACGTGTAACTTTTTATTATATTATATTGTTATTCATTATTTATTGATTGATTTTGGTTAATCTCAATCTCTTCCTATATTCTTCTTTTGAAATATATTTAAAAACCATTTTTTAAAATTATCTTCCTGACGAATTGATACCGCTAGGCCGCCATCTTGGATTCCATTCCAGCAACAACAAACGCTGCTTGGCGTGATTCCTTTATCGCGCCAAACAGCGCTTGGGGTCATGCTCCGTGATATACAATAAAACTAGCACCCAAAAGAATATGCCTGCCCTTGATGTAAGGTGTTCTAAAATTTGTATAATAAAATGAATGCTCCTTTTTCTCTGTTTATTTTTAAATTTTCTAAATTAATTACGGAATGATAATGATTTAATGATAATTTGCTTTGTTTGCATTTTTTCAAACAAACTATTTACGATAAAAATTTTAATTAAATATAAAAAAAAAAAATTAAATAATTTTTGATAAAAGAGACTTAAAATTAAATAATAATAAAAATCCATAAACTATTTCAGAATAATTAAATTTCTTCTTCGTCTTGCATCTAACTCTCAAAAACCTTGCACTCAAAACAATCAATTGAAAACAAAGTTCAAAAACATTCTCATTGAAAAACGTAATTTCAAAATAATACAATCACCAAAAAGAAAAATTCCAGAAAAAAAAAAATACACAAACAAAACGTAAGATAGTAAAATAATAAACATTCTTTGCCCAATAAGAGTCGAGAACGTGAGTGTAATACATAATCCTTTACACCATAAAACAAATGTTCTAACGTTACACATATCAAACAAACTATAAAATCACGCATATTAAAATAATTACAGTAATTACACTTTAACCAGGGAAAATTTCAATTATTATAATAATTGTTTTACAGAAACAATAACTGAAGAGCTCGAGAAAAATCTGAATATAATAATTAAAGTAAAATTATATATGCTAATGACAAACGATTACGTATAAGGAAGTAAACACCTTAAGCGTTCGATTTTCTTTAATGACATGGCACGTATTCGATTTTTATATTTCATTTTATTGAAATGAGATTATTTAATGTTTTTCTTTTTGAGTTTCGAAGGTAGTTTAATAACATCTTTTCCGAACGACTTTGTAATGACGATTATTCTGTATGCAAAAAAGCAATACATAAGTACCAAGATAAAAAGCAAATATTCTAAAAAAGGACACTGAAAACAAAGATCAAAAATAACACGCATTTAAAAAAAACCAAAAAGCTTGAGGTACCCCTACCTCGCAGTAATAAATAAATAAGATTTTTTATAAAGTTCCTCAACGTAATTCTATGATTGGATTATCGGATTTCTTTCTATTACTTTCGGAGGCTATTTTTTGCTAAATTTAAAGTTGTACATATAACACAGTTTGATGTATGCACTTATAAAATATTACAGCACAATAACAGCAAATATGCAAAAGATGAAAAAAAAAAATTACAATACAAGATTCAATTTTTCATAAAATTGTTAAATCTTTAAAAATTAGTTATTTTTTTTTAATTAGAGTCATAAGAATTTCTTTTTTAATAAAAATCCATTTATTTTCAAGAATTTTTTTAACTCAACTTGTCCAATTATAACTTAAATGCATCAAGGTATTTCATGTAAAAATACATAACGTTCAAGAAATCAAGGAAAATGAATTTTATATATATCGGAAAATGCTTGTTTATAGTTTTGTTATGAACGTTTGGATCTATAACGTTAAAAATAGAAAATTGCTTTAAAGAATTCGACAAACACTTTTTATTCCATTAGGCTTACCTGTGTTAACACCAAAAGCATTGCAACTACTCTAATGCCAGAATACGGACTGTTTGTTGCCAATCGGGAAAACTGAAGAATGTTACAAAGAAATTTCTTCCAGATTTACAAGTATAAATATAAATACAGTTAGTTTACATAAAATACAAAATATAGTAAATCACAAATGCCTAAATAAAAAATTATGAAATTCATTTTAAAAATTAATTATTTTTCAAATTTTAATGTTCTATAATTTTATTACATTTTTGTTTGTTTATTGGTTACTTTTCAAAATATAATGTTCCGTAATTTTATTACATTTTTGTTTTTTGAGTTGAATAATATTTGTCTCAACAGTTTTATGTGTATTTTAGTAGTAATGCGTCTGATTTATCTAAAAATTTCTCGATTTTAAATTTGTTTTAAAAAAGGTTGAAGTAGTAAAGTTTTAAATGTTAAAGTATGAAGCAACACTTATTAGATGATGCAGAACGATTACTTTTTTCATGGAATTACACGCTTTTACCAGGATAGTTCTGTTAACACGTCCCTCCCTCCATTTAATCACTTTCCCTTGCAAAACTAGGAATTTCTGTAGTTAAAAGTTTTTCTTATGAAATTTCAGTAATAAAAAATTAGCAGTTTATAACATTTTAACAAAAGTGGTATTACAACATTTGAATTTAAATGTAAAGGAAGTACAAAATAAAAAAAGATATTTAGTATCATACATTAGAAAAATATTTATCTGATATTTCTGTATTGTCAAAATAAAAAAATAAAATAAATTAATTCTGATCGAAATGATAAATAGTTGTAAATAAATGCTAATTGTCGACAAGCCTACCACTTAAAGTTATTAAATATAATTGAAAGCAAGTTATTATTAATGAACACAATATATATAAAAAGTTAATAGAAAATGTAAGTTACATATTTAAATATAACTAAAAGTTAGTTACGAATTAATATAAAGTTTTAATAAAATTAATAAAAAATGTGCCCGTTAGAAGATTTTTAAAAAATATATATTATCTTTAAAAGGTATGCAATCACAGAATTGAAATCAAATAACTATTTTCGTAAAGAAAAATATTGAAAAAATAATAATGCAAATTTATTTCAAAACACAAGTATAAAAAATTTACTTCAATAACTTCTACCTTTTAAAACTGCTTTCTGTAATTAATAATTAACATAAGTTTATAATCATACACTTCGAGAGAAAAAAAATAATTCAACTTCGTAAAAGACGTATATTTCCAATGAAATAAAAGCAGGCAGCATAAAATATAAATTACATTCATGTAAAACATAAGGATGATTTTTTAAAAAACAAAATGATCAAAGATTTATGCCAGAAAAAATAAGAGTCTCACGGAAAAGGTCATTTCAAGCACAAATAAAAATGTACAGCTATAAGTTTTAAAAAAATAATAACTAAAAAAAAACAAAAAAGAACATTTTATACATTACGTATTACCAAAAAAATCTAATGCTTCTTTGAAAAAAAAAACTATTTTTTATAGAATGTTTTTAAAGCCATTTTTAATATATCTTTTAACATTTTATTTTTCATTCACTTCCATCAAATTATAACGTATTTAAAGGGGGAGGAACGCGTGCCGCAATAAAAATTATAAAACTCTTTCAGATTAAATGCAAGAGGTAAAGACATTAATTTTTAGAATGAGAATTAACTCTTTACACATGTTGCCACTAGTAATGTAATAAGTGTGATATATATATTGCTCGCATAAAACGTCTGCAAAAATTTATTTGTTCAATACTTATTTAAATTATTAATTATTTTAGCAATTTTGCGTGAAGAAAAAAAGTTATTGTAAAATAATATTATATTACAAAAGTAGTTAATTCTGCTATTTTAATTATAACGCAAATAATAACTTGTATGTATACAGAAATTCAATACACAAGAGATTACACACAATGAAATAAAAAAAAAAGTCTTAAATGAAAATAAAAAGCAAACAAAGTACTTAAGCCAGACAATATAAATTTAATTAAACTATCAAATTTTTATTAATTTTTGACTTTTTACATTTATTTTATGTGTTTAAATCATTCTTTTTGAGTACCACCAGTAATTTTAATACATCCACCATTAATTATGAGTAAAAAAAATTAAAGAAAAACAGAGTAAAATCAAAACATTTATTAAATGAAAATGTAAATAAAAAATGTATAATGAAGCGAGCAAACATTAGACCGTCTTCTTTTTTATACTTGGAGAAATTAAAATACTCCTACACGAGAAAATAATTTAATAAGCACATATTGTATTATATTCAATACTTAAAGAACGGCGTATTTGTGGATGTCGTAATAGTATTTTTTACATCAAATTAATCATATTGTTTATGAACATTACATTCAAAAATGATGTTGAAATGTTAACATTTAATTTTCATAAGAGTCATAACATACAGGTGTAAAAATAGCATCTAACACATAGGAACAAGTATATAGAATAACACTATTAAAATAAAAGTTAGGAGAAAATTGATTCTAAAAATTATTCTATTCATACAAATTTCTGTTAAACACCACTTACGATGCTGAAACACATAAAAGCACAAAATCTACATTAATTATCAAAAGGGAGAATTTCTGACGAATGGCACTGCGCAAAGACGGGTAAGTTGTTATCGCGACAGGATGGACTTCTAGATTTACACCTCTCGTTGGCCGTAACCTTGAGTATCAAACAGGTGACAGTATGATTTAGCTCTGTTCTTCCCCAATTTAGGGGGAGAACACGTTGGGGATTCAGGGATCTCCCACCTCTCTTCTTTTTCCACCAACCTCACGAGAAGACTTGTGGCTCGACGGATATTTTATTTAAAGTACCTCCATGCAGCAAAGGGACTATACATTTACAAATAGCCATGCCTTCTCTGGGATTCGAACCCAGCCCCTACGCCACAACAGTCAGCGTTGCTAACCACTATACTGAACGGACGACGACGGATAAGTCTGAACGTGGTATGGTGGCCGTGGTAGCCTAATGGTCATGGTCATAGATTCGTGGGCAGCGAGTCCTGACTTCAAGCCCTAGTGCCACTGGAAACCTGCCGTGGAGAGGCACGTTAAATCTGTCGAGGCTCAAACTCCACTCACTGGTGTGTCATTTTGGAGGAGTGTGTCATCTCAGGTGTCGTCCTCATCACATGAGCGATGTTAAAAATTGCGAGGTCCTTCGCCAATGGCCCTTATATTGCACTAGAGTGCGACGTTCACGCACGACAGTAAAATTATTTAATGACGGTGTTCTGATACATTTTCAATGCAAACAAAATTGTTCTATATAAAACAAGTAATATAAAAAAAATAATTTTTTTTTAAGTCTATCCCTACTTAGATCAACAAAGAAAAAGTTTATTTTAGCTACTTTTTATTAAATAGTTACAATTAATATAAATATGTAAAAACAAAGGACAGAATCACAACATTAAGTGGTAATTAATTTTTATTAATCATCATTAAAGTATCGTATTGTCATCCAAAACAATCATGTATATAAAATTTCAGTTCAACTGAATGCTTTAAAATGTGAGGAAAAAACCTTTTCAAGTTTTGACACAAGTCGCCAAAAGGGTCGCTAATTCGCCAAAAATGATGCCAACGTGGCTGTATTTGTAATTCTTTAAATAATTAGTTTTAATCAATTAATTTTTATAATTTATAATTAAATTTCTGTATTGCCATCCCAAATAATTCTGTAAATAAAATTTCAGCTCAATTGAGTGTTTTAAAATGTATTTTTTTAACGATTGAAAATTCCACCAAAATAAATAAATAAATCAGACAGTATGAGTTAATAGTAGGAATTGAATAAATTAACAATATTAATAAAACTCGCTGTATTGTTCCATTAGCCGAGCACAGGCGAAAAATCGCCAAATGTTACCATCAACTCCAGATGCGATTTCACAACAGCTGCAACCATTCCCTGTCATTCTCCGCGCAGATTCCAGTAGTAAGCGAGTAAAATTGGCAACAATTATCAATAAATTGCCTTAATTTGCGTATATTTTGTGCGTTGTAGCCAATAGTGTCCAATTGGCGATATTTAGGCCTATTTATAATCGAAAAAGTACCAAATCCATCATTTCCAGCGCATGTTTGATTCATCGCAACATAAACTCCATTTTACGAATGGAAACTAAATCTTCTAAAGTGTTCTTATTCATTTATTGACCGAACGTTTTCCAAGACATAAAACTACCTCAACGAATTCACACAGTACATCAAAGTGCCCATCTTCCAGTACCAAGAACTGCTGCCATTTTCTCCAAACACAAACGAAAGGTTAAAACATTTATTCTTCGGCGCGAAAACTACATCAACTCGTGACAAATGATCTCGAGACGCAAACACATCCATTAAAAGAGTTCCTCTCTCTCACACTGTCTCAAAAGAGGAACTCATTCTCTTCGCGGAAGAACACAAATTAACATTGGCCAGTCTAAGAGAACTGGCGTGAGTTCTACGGACCCCGCGGAGGCTATCAATAGTCATAATAATTATACCTCAGGAGGTTGTGCATTAGAGCCACTGCGGGGGAAGCGTTCACCTTACAGAAGCAATTTTTCTTCCCGACCCCCTCATTTGTTGCGCCGTACCCCCCAATTTTCGGTGCTCAGTGGCCGTTTCGAATTACCAGCAACAAGTTTGTTACCTTGGCATCATCAAGTACAGGTTGGGGATGGGGAGGGGAGGTGGAATTAAGCTTCCGAAAGAGTGGGATGTGTTTTTAGGAAAAGCTCATTAAAAGTGGCGAATATGATGCTTAAGGGGGAGAGAGAAAGTTAGACCAGAAGTTTTAATGTAGTTTCTTGTGTGTTTCGAATATAATGATAGTTATTACTATATATAACATTCATTTTTTCTTTGGTGAATATCATATTTAAGTACAGCAATTGTTACACGGAAGTTGGATAAAAATAAGATGAGGATTTGGGTTTCGAAATCAATTTTATTTGAGTCTGAAGACGTAAATAAATGAAAGGAAATTAAAATAAAAACGCTGGGTAAAGTATTTTTATGTACACATTGTAAAGAAAAGTAATTACTAACTTATTTTCTCTTCAAAGTGGATTCTAGTAATTATGAGTCAAAAGTGAAGAAACTTTTTTTTAAATTTCCAACAGGACTGTGGATTGGTAGACCTAGTACATTCCCCAGGAGCTGGTACCAATTTAGTGCGGCGCAGTAGCGCACACAGAAATTTTTCTAGGGGTGTGTCCAGGGTCACAGGTCCACCATTCTGTATCATGCTGCTTTTGATTTTGTCGATTTTCGGAAACAAAAACAGTAAAAACTAATGATTGAATAAATAATTAGCATTAATTAATAACAAATACTTGATTAAATTTTACGTAGTATATACTTAGAATTATAATCAATCGGAAAAATAATCAAGGGCTTTGGGAGGGGTCCGGACCACTAGGACATCTCCCTTGTGTGCGCCACTGGTGCGGCGTCATATAGGTAGAATACCCCTTGCCGCAATTTTGGCACCCAGTTTCCCTCTTAAAGGGAGGCATCTGAGCTCTGGCGATGCGAAATGGAACAAGGAATTTTAATTTTGCAGAGAGCATTCAAGCCACTCTAGGGATCTTTAACATGCCGCATAATCATACAACATGAACGCTGTCGATTTTCTGCATCATGGAAATCCACCGACTTGAGCCAGGGTCGAGCATGCGTGACCTTGGGTCAACGAAAAACCAACTACGCCACCCAGCCCGTAAGTGAAGAAACTAACAGGATGGAACTCCGTAAAATAAAGAAAATTGATATTTTTTCAAAAGAAAGTTATCTAAGTTAATTAATTTGCCAAAATTATAAAATAATTCTCTTTTAAGTTCCAACATAACACAATTTTTGCCCGTGCGGTGAACGCAACGGAACTGATTTCCAATAATAAACACTTTAAAAGAAAAGAAAAAAAAAACAGACACAGGATAGACATACACATGCACAATGACATTTCTTCGGAAAAAGCAGAAGCAGAATTTTAAAGACAATAGGTAGGTGTTATTCTGTCTCTTCTAACATCCCCCTCCTTACCAACTGAAACCTCGTGATCAATGGTCTCAAGTTTCTAGTGAAAATTACAAAAGTTAGTAAGGATGCCTTTTTTCAAGAAATTAGACAAAGTAGTTGCAATGAGTAACAATTTGAGGACTTGTAAAGCATCTAATAGAAAATCCCTTAAATCCGTCGTCCAACAAAGAAAAATAAGAATTCACTCTATCGAAATTATAGAACATAAAATTTTTGCAAAACTGACACAAGTCACTAAAAATCACTTAATACCCGTAGCCAAAATATACTGTGATTAGTTTTAATTTCAATAATAATTAATAAAAATTTACATCAAAGGAATTGTTTAAAACTATCGAACGTCAAACTAAAGGCAATGACAATCCAGAAAATAAAGTCACTAAAAGTCCCTCAATTCTGTTGCCAATATCGCCAAAATAAATCCTCATTAGTCTTAATAGACGAAAAAAGAAAATAAGAATTTAAAGCATTGGGAGGAGTCACCAAAACACTACCAAACACCAAACTTACGCAAAACTAGTGAATAAAACCACAGAAAGAAACCACTTAAAATCAGTCGCCAGCAGTGCCAAAACATAACGCCTATCGAGCATGAAACTATTGCCGCTAAATCAGCAAACAGTCATAGAAAATCATTTAAGTCAGTCGCCAACATTGCCAAATATACCGCCAGTAGTTTTAATAACCTGTGGCGGTGAGATATCTATATGAACTAGTACCAACATCACGCGTTGACGATCGTTTTGGCGTGATTGGTTACATACTGCTCAGAGCGGAAGGTACCCAGAACGAACCTTCCTCCTTCATTGAAGTGACCCTGGCCGTGCAAAGGAACCGCACCCTTCACGCGCCGATCGTGCGCATACTATCCACCGCAAAAGCAACTAAGCCGTCAAACATTGACGCAATTTAGATCGTCTCACACAAATGACGCAATTCTCAAAGGCGTCTCGCACGAATGACCAACCCACCAGTGACGCAAACGCTTACATACTCGCCACGAATATGGTATCGTTGTTCGCCTATTTCGCCGAAACAGTGGCGGGGGAGTATGTGGCGGTGTGATATCTATATGAACTAGTACCAACATCACGCGTTGACGATCGTTTTGGCGTGATTGGTTACGTACTTGCGTTCGGAGCGGAAGGTACCCAGAACGAACCTTCCTCCTTCAAACCGAAGAATAAGAATTTACACCAATGGAATCGTAAAGAGCTATCAAACATCAAATGTATGCCAAACGAGCAAATAAAATCACTGGAAATCACCCAAATCGGTCGCCAATATAGCCAAAATAAATCGTCATTAATTTGAAGAATTGTCACACGACGAAAAATAAGAATTCACATCAATGAAATCCCCAAAAGCTAGTCAAACTAATGCCAAATCAGCAAACAATCACTGAAAATCACACAAATCAGTTTCCAACATCGTCAAAATACATTGTCATTAGTTATAATTACTGATGAAGAAAAATAAGAATCTACATTAATGGAATCACCAAAAATTATCAAATGTGAAACTTGTGCCAAACCCGAAAAATAGTCACTGAAAATCACTCAAATCGATTGCCAATAGTCTTAACAGTCGAATAGTAAGAATATACATCGATAGAATCTTCGAAAACTAAACCGAACCAAAAAGTTGACGCAAAACTAGCAAATGAAATAGAACGAAACCGCGAGGGAATCGAATCCGTAACAAGCGTCCGGGCCCACCTGCGCCAAAAACCGGACATAATCCCGGACTCCTGAGTTCTGCAATTAATCTCAAGTGCCTTAATCGGGAATAACTGCCATAATATTCATGCGCTGAACAGCAGGCTTCAGTACACATCCAAGACAGGCCCCGTTCGAATTACCATAGTATCCCTTTGGTTTGGGGGTAATTCAATTCGGCTAGATGAGTCCTTTGGTTGGAATGAATTAGCATCATCGAATGCTCAGGGCGATGGAAAGAGCAGGATCGAGCGGAATTAGAACGGACAATGCGATTTCGACCGCTGCCATTGATTTCTGTGTAGTGTGGGAACGAAGAGCTGAAAGTGGACGGGGTAAGCTTTGGCGCAAGATTTGGCTGTCACTTTCCCTTTGTTTCGTACCTGTGTCACGCAGAATACATGTGTCATAAACAGCTCCCGACTTTTCTATAGTACAGTAGAGTCCAGAAAATTAGGACTAATGTGAACAGAAGGGTGGTCGAGGTTGTGAAAATGCCAGGGTTCAATGGGATTAAAAAAGAATAAGTACGAGTGTTTCCTCAGAAAATCTTCTTCTCTAATGGTTGTTGGTATTTAACCTTCGCAGACCTAGTACATTCCCCAGGAGCAGATAACCTCACAAAATATTGTACTACACTAGTACGTATTTTCTGCTAGAAAATACAACAGAAAACAATATATTAAAAAAATGTTTAAATCAACTCTTTGAATGGATGAATAGAAAGTTTTTTATTAACGATTGAAAATTTGAATGATTATATATATATATATATATATATATATAAAGGGAGAGTGAACACTAATAGTAGGAATTGAAAAAATAGTTGTAACAATGCACACCCGATTTAGCTAGTTTGGCTGAAGAACAGCTTTTCGACGCCAACTTTTGTGTCTTTGTTTAAACAGTTACATTGTTACAACAATAGAGATGAATCTAAGTTGGCGTCAAAAATCAATAATTAATTTAATTTAATGAATGAATTAATATTTGAAAAAACTGTATTAACACCAACTGTTATTCACTGCAAGTTTATAAAAACTGTATTTGAACTTGATTGGATGAATCGAAAGTATTTTATGAACGATTGAAAATTTGAACATAAATAAATATATACAGAGAGAGTGAGCTAATAGTAGGAATTGAGTAACTGCCCAAATACCCTTTAATAAAGGAAAACACATACTTTATGAAGGCATAGAGCATTTACTACATGAAATGAAATTTAATGAATACATAGTAAATAATAATTTACCTGATCAGACATACCTCAGAAAAATATTTTATGAAAATTAAGTAACCTATATTGAAAAAACAGGCTATATTTTTTTTTAAAAGGCGTTATGTCATGTTGTTTTCCCTATTGCACTCTGCATTTTGCTGCTTCATCACGAAGATTACGAAGGAAAATGAAGTCCGTTACCGAAGCACCTTGTTGTTAAAAATACTAAAAGGCGGTTTTGACAACCATTCGTCTTTCCCTGAGTGATATTTTAGGAGATTGTACAATGTCCCCAACGTTAACGTTCTCATCATTTCCCGGCAATTTTTCATTAGCCTTGAATGTGTCTTCAAACATAACACTTCGAGAAAATTCGAAAGTCTGCGATAAACAAAAATCGTTAAACTAGGTTATCAAGAGTCCAAATGACTGGATCTTTATAGACTGATTTACTCAATTAAGTAATGAAGTTGTTTGTGTGTGTGTGGGTAACGCTAAATACTCTAGTAGAGAACATTAATTTCTATTCCAGCTTCGGAATTATTTAAGGCGACACAGTACGAAACAATTGACAAAAATCGGTCAAAAAAATCAAATCTAATTTTTTCAGCCTAAATTATTCTTTACATACTTATTCTTCTATAACCTCACAAAATTTGAAAGCTCCAAACTTAAAAAACGTAGAATTGTGACAGATTTTACGTTCATTTTTATTCACATCTATTATGGCAAATTAAAACTTAAAACTGACTTATCTCTGAAAGATAAAATAACTAGTTTGTCTTCATTTAAAATGCTAAGATTTTTTTTCCTATTGTGCCAAATGCTTTAACTTTTTTTTTTACCTTATTTCTAATAGTACATGGAATAAAAGTTGGTATGCATTTTTTGAATCAAAGCAATACTTATTTTTTTTAAATAATTGAACTCATAATTTATGCATTTTTGAAGGAATTTTCAGTACGCATTCATAAAAGTATTGTACGAATACCAATCACGTTATCACAAAACCCATATCAACTTTTGTTATACATAGTTTGACGTACTTGTAAATCAAATTACATGTGTGTGCATACATTTTTGTAGGAGGAGTAGCATTTTAAAATCACTTCACAAATTTTAAGCTTTTTTTCCTAAAAAATTAAATGGCTAGATTTTTATGAAATTTTGGACACAAAATCTGTTTTACATAGTATACACAAATAGGATGCAACCAAAAAAATATTGAAAATTCTTAAATTAAAAAAAATTGCGTAAATCGTACCATCTCTTCTTAATAGGTGAAAAAAGTCACTGTGACAGAAAATGATTAAAAAACGGAAACGCAATATAGCAGCAGTGCAAAAAAAAAACTAGTATTATTAAAGATATAACTTAACAATAAATAATATTTTATTCGACATAAATGCCATTTTATTTCATCACCATCATCACCCTTTCACTACCAATCCACACGCACCGAACGAAACTTGATAACAAGTCCTTAAAACAGACAAAAGACACATTTAACGTTTCTCCTCAACTCCACTCTGCTACCTCAAATCAAAAAAACTCGATACAATCTTCGAGGGTGGTCTATGAGGAAAAAAATTTTTTCCAACAGCGAGGAAGACACCGCGATGACGAAAACCATCAGCAGCCTCACCACCTGCTGGAAAAGACCCTCCGTGGAATCTTCATTTTACTGACAGATCGTTTCTACCCCGGTGTCATCCCCACGTGTGATGGAAAACTCGTTTTTGATGAAACTCTTCTCTCTAAGGTGATGTTGGCCCTAATGGTAATGGATTTGTGATAAGATTTTCGGGGGCACAGGCAATAAAGCGAGACTACAAATATAAAGTAAGTTTTTAGCGTTTCTTTTTCTTTATTCTTCACGAGTAAGGAAAGCGCCACAAATTCCTTCTCTGATGGATATCCTGTCCCTACAAATCAACTTTTCCTTATATATATTTATATTTTGACGAAGGGAAAATGATTGACTTGGAATTTGGTGACACACGACATTCAATCATTGTGATTATATATTTAACATATTGATTTACCTGTATATGAACGCGCACGAATACTGGTAAAGCAGTATGCTTCAGATTAAAAGGAAGTAAGAAAAATGGTTTGGCTATTTCGGCACTTGTTGAACAGCTTTTAAACCATATGCCTCTGTAACATAGTGTAGACCAGCGATACTCAACCTGCGGCCCACTGGGCCTTTTTAAGGGGCTCGGTCATAGCCCACTTCTCTGAAAAATTCCTTTATTTATAAAAATTTGGTAGAAAATTCTTTGTTAAGAAATAAAATATATCAATTTTGCTTTTTGCTGTCGATGTCGTATGGGTGCGAATTCATATATATTTTTTTTCTGATTAGTGATGATAGACAATAGCGGAGTAGCGACCATTTTATGAGTGGAACGAATTTTTAACTGTCTTTTGTATCCTGCAAGCAAAAAATATTCCAAGAAAATAGGTTGTTTCAAGACGATTGGGAAGTTGACTATTCTGTAGTGAAAGACAAACATGGATCAATAATTGTTTGATTTGAAATACCAATAAACAGGAATCGCGTTAAATGACACTTTTCCTCGAAGATCTCTTTCAAGAGGTGATAAATAAGCTTTCTTGAATAATCTTTACAACAGTAAAAAAAGTGTTTTGTCAGTGGTAATGCGACAGTGGTAACAAAGGCGCCCTATGAAATTTGTTATATTATTGGTAATCATGTAAAACCGTTTACTGATACAGAAATTGTGAAGGAGTGATTTTTAAATGCTTTTAATTAAGAAAAATTCAGTGACAAAAATTAAAAATATAAAAAAAAGAAAAATAGGAGTTTTAATATCTTGATCAAATTTCCACATTTTAAATTTTCTATGTTATCTTGGTCTCCATTAATCCTCATGTTCCGGCCCGCATGAAAAAGCAAAGATATGTATGTGGCCCGGCAGAAAAAAAGGTTGAATACCCCTGGTGTAGACTGTAGGCAACATATTATTTGATCCGTTGCTAAATTCAAGGAATGCCGTAATAACCCACAGTAGCCCGTGGTCTACACTCTGAACCAACGAAGAGGTACCAAAGAAAACTAGACGGCGCTACTAGTGCAATGAAGTACCAAAATTGCTTTGGAGCTAGTTTCTGAGGTGTATTTGGATTTACCCTGAATATATGGAAAAACAGTAGTAGCGTATCGCGCTTCCACACCACAGATCCGGGGTTCGAGTCCCGGGTTGGGAAGCCTTTCATTATTTCAATGGGTCGATAAATGAGTACCAAGTTTGTTTGGGAACTAAACATTGGGGGTTTCACGTCTGAATGACCACTTGATCATGCTCTATGTTAATGAACCTCAGCACCCATCACGAATACCGAGATGGGCACAGAAGGTATCGGCCTTCATAGGCTCTTTCGCCGCCGAGTTTAGTTTTGAGTGTGTAAAAAAATGCAAGAAAACGAGGAACAGCTTAGAAACTTAATTTCGTAACATGTTCTGTCGTTCTATAGATTTTGACCCCTTAACTCAATATTACCTCAGAGCAACACACTCACTGTCTTTGTAAGTTAAGGGACATAGCAGAAAACTACATCGTAGATCACCTTTTTCCTCTATCTCCTAATAAAAACGTTTACCACAGTATAAGTAATAAAACTAAAAATTACCAAATTTGGAATGACCCTACACATTTCATTTTAACCCAGGTCTCAAGTATTAACATTTTATGTTAACTCAGGGCACGGTATCTAATAGAGAAACGGATTTCTGGATGAATGAGTGAATATTAACGTCGCTCTGTTCAGCTGCATGAGGGCTTTTGGCGACGGACCACGTCATTTTGAGCCATGGTCAAGTGACGTGGACGACACCTGAGCTGGCACCCCCTCTCCTAACTACCACACTACACCATCGGGAGGACGTTTGAGCTCTCCACAGATTTCACGCGCATCGCTCCCCTACACGGCGGGTCTTTAGTGATACTGGGCTCGAAATCGTGACAAGGTGAGCCACGATCCGATACCTTGACCACTCGGGTACCGCGGCTACAATTTCTGGATGAAGAGAAAAACCTACAGAAATTCCCTATTAGGGAATAAAGTTACAACATAAATCAATAAACTCCGTTCAAAAATATAATCAATGCATTAAAAACTATGCCTGATCGTTTATTGACATCGCAGTATGAAACAACACCAAGGTTATTAGCGTCCTCTTAATTCTGAATATGATCAAGTAATGAGAATCACACCCCTCCTGAGCTGGCGCTCCCGCTCTTCAAACTTCCTCATCAAGTCAACGAGAGAACATTTGAGCCCGAAAGAATCTACGCACATTTGCCCAGGATCTGTGTGGGCGTTTAATTAAAATAGCGCTATAAAGCAACAAGAGTGTTATTGTCGACAAGCCTCGTATTTTTTTAACATCGGTCAAGTGTCCAGGACGACACCTTATCTCGACATCTTCTCTTATTATCACGACAACGTGAGGGCTAACAGCTTCGACAAACTTAACGAGCATCATCATATTAACACGGTGGGTCCTTAGTGGTATTAGGGCTCGAACTTATGATATGCCGACCATGATTTCATAACCATGACCACTAACACACCACGGCCATTACAGGATCTGGGAGTTATATGTGCAAAACGCAAAGTATGTTAACCCCGTAACTGCTGATTAAAACGTGATTCTCTCCTGAGAGTCACAGTTTTTACGCAGGTACTTGCATGCGGTGTATTGGGGAGAAAAGGAAAAGGCATAAATAGGCAATTTTTTTTTCTAAAACAAGTAAATCCTTCGCAAACACATTCAAGATCATTTTATTGCATTCCAAAGCCTCCGCAACAGTTTTACTGATTGCAGAGCAAAGAAAGAAATCATATTTCGAAAAGACGTATATATACGTCTGGGGCGCTTAGCGTACCGATTGAGTGAAACGGATACATACCTTGGGGGTAATTAAGAGGTTGCTTGAAATATTCATCACCAAAATAACAAATTTCATTAAATTTTCAACGAACAATTCTTGTTCTATTAAATTTAAATAGCCGCTAAAGTTTGCAACTAAGGTTTAAATTATCACAATTCAGAATATAGTATTAAAAATAATGGATAGATTTAATAGTCAGTATAGTAACCCTCCGCCCCCCCCTTAATCATCCAATTAAGCATTTATCTAGACTAATAATATTAAGTTCATTTTCAGCGAATCATATTAAAGAGTCTCTCCTGAAATTAACTCCGGGTACTTAATCAAACAAAATGAGCTCCCAGTTAGAATGTTTTTTTTTTCCACTCATCCCTTTAAAAAAAATTTTTTTTTCCATAATCTTATTTTGATCCCAAGATTTTTTTTTTCCTTCTACTGAAGACAAGCATTGTAGAATAATAATGGTCCAGAGAAAAGGAGAGAAACTAAAAAAAAAAAAAAGAAGACGAAAAGGAACACTAGGAAACAAAAAAAAGGGAGAAATATTCTGACCAATCAAGGTTGAAAAGGAGATGAGGCACACAAGAGAGAAAAAAAGTGGGGGCTCTCATTGGGTGAAATACCGCATTGTTCAGTAACAATGCTCTTCATTCTTCCGGTCGCTAGAGAACAAAAGTTTAGCGAAGGAATTTGGCAACAATGACTGTCCGGATCGTCTCCCTTCCCCTCCCCGGGAGGATATACTAACTTTTTATCTCTAGATACAGAGTAGGAGGAGGCGGAACACGTTGAGGGGTGGGGGATGATAAGGTATCGTTTGTGTCCACCCTATATTTATCGTGCGACGGGCATCGGTCAGGGGATGATGACAATGGGTATTTAGTGGTCGTGAATCAGAATGAAACATTCATTTTGTGTAGTGTGTTTTTCTTATTTACAGATCGTTCGATCTTGTCGTTTGAGGGGCTTAAGGAAGATAAAGGATATTTCCTGACCTAACCTCTCTCCATTACTGCTGTTCATTTCCCGAGACACACAGAGAGGTTAGCAATCTTTTTATCAAATCCAGGATTGGAATCGTGATCTTATAAAGTGTCATACGAACAGAAGCATTACTGAGCAATCGTCATAAAAAGGAGTGGATGGTGGATTCTTAACAGGTTTCCCAAATCTCATTGAAGCCATTTTTAATAATGGTTCAAAAAGAATTAATTTAAAAAGGCAAATCGCATTTTTGACCCTTTCGGGACGGATGTGTCATATATGCACTAGTCTCAAACCCTCAAATGGGCGGTAGACCGTTCAGTGCAATTTTTCGTGGGGGCGATCAGTTTTGTAAATCAAGTACGAAACGCGATTCACCGGTGCATCATACGGCTGGGCCGAGGGTAGCCTAGTGGTCAAAACATCAGACTCCTGACCGGAAGGCCTGGGTTCGATGCCCGATACCACCAAATACCCTCCGAGTACATACGAAGTACGTGCTCGTTAAATCAGTGGGTCCGAAAGTCTTGTGGGCGGTCGCAGCAGGAAACACGTGTGCAGGAGGCTGAAGAATATTTCCCTCCCCTCCAGTTCCATGCCTAAATTGTGAAGATGAAGATAGGTGGTGTCGCCATCTATCGTAAAGAAGTCCAACCCCTTTCAGGCACTGGCAACTTTCATTCCTTCCCGTAGGAGGACATGATAACAACAACATCATCATACGTGACTGCCGGTGACATTTGGGGTGGATGTATATGCGACACACTCGTCCCTAAAATGTTTTCCGTTGATCAGAGCATCGTCATGAAAAGGTTAAAATAAGCTTTCTTAATAAGTCACAGCCCCTTTGGAGAGCTCAGGTGTCCTCCTCATCATTCCACTGAGGCTCGGAATTATGCGGTCTGTTGCCAAAGCCTCGTTTGCTTTAAGTGCGACGTTACTTAAAACTCACTCCTCTAATGACTTCAACAGCTCTGGTATATCTATTTATTTTACAGTATGAAAATTCATCAAGCAATTGTTTCGTTACAATTTAATTGCAAATGAGCCGGCAGATAAAGTTTCTCTTATGCTGCAGGGCTTTATATCGCTCGCATAAAATAAGGAAATAAAATTATCCTTTAGAGAAAAGTCCTATACATGGAAAAAACAAAGGCCCACAGTTCTCAGTTCACCCCAGCGGTTCAAGTTACCTTGATTCGCGGGGACCCCCCGGAATCCTGACTGCAAGTCTATCGCAAGAGAGGCCCATCGGTTCTCTGAAAAAATCTATCCTTACCCCCCTCGCTCCTTTTTTTAAAACTCTCGCCGGGCCCAACCGCTTCCCCCTCTTGGACCCCTTGTCCGTCGGCCCGTTTATGGCGGAGTCTTCTGGGGCACATTGTGAGTTAACGTCGCCCGGGAAAATTCGTAAAAAACGAAAGCAATTGTACCGGTGTCTCTTTTTTAAATTTCGGGCGGGATGGGAAAAAAGGGCCAGAATTTCGACCAACTTTCCAGCAATTAGGCATGGAATTTTTCCCCCCGTCTGTCGGCCCCGCAGCAGTTAGTGGAAAGGGGCGGGTTTAAACACACCCCTAATCAGAATTAAGCAGAGTGAGAGTTTATTAACGTCACACTTAAAGCAACTCGAAGCTTTGGCAACGGACCGCATAATTTAAAACCGCATCAAGAGACGATCTTTGAGCTAGCACCGCATCACCAACACAAACACCCAACGTGAGGTTTTCAAATTTTACATAACATTTGTTCAAAAACAACATCATTTCATAAACGTTCACAAACCCTCTACGGGAGGCTCGGTGAATCAGGTTTTAACCCGCAACCCCGAAACGCCAGCCGCGGCTCTGACCATAACCCCGCAGTGACGCCAACTACCGGTCCGCGGACCGGCATTAGTACGTGGATCTAATAGTACCGGGGCACAAGAGGAACATTCAATTATTTCTACTTTATAAACTGTGATGTTATAAGCTCGGGTTTGTGTGACTTTTTATGAAAACCACTTTATATTCCATGACAAATCACAATATATTTACCTTTTGGTGTAACAATATTTTATTCTGAAGACATGTTTACATACCATTATATAATTATTAAATAAAAACAATTTAAAATATAAACATTCAACGTCCCTTTCACCACCTCCCCTCCTAATTCATATGTGTATCCCTCACAAAAGCATAAAATGGAACGGAAAAAGTAAAATGTACCACTAACACCTGAAAATAACCGTTCTGAAAATTCAATTCTCTGATTTATTCCAGTCCACAGTTCGAATTTTGTATATTACGCATTCACATTAATAAAACGGAGGAATCAAATTTGTAGAATTCCGTTTAACCTTTTCTTTCTTTTCTCTTTTTCGTAGATATCAAACAAGGAAATATATTAAAAATTACCTGGAGTATAATGTTCTTCGCACGAGTGAGTTTTAGCGATGATTCATTCGAATAAAAATGATAATTTTGGTACAAACAAACAGATGAATATAAATATAACTCTATCTCTAAAAAAAAAAATGAAAAATAAATTATCGATGATAAAGAAAGATCGTGACGTCATGTAAGTAGCATGAGAATCGATAGTCTTCCTTAGCAGGAGGAAAATAGAGTGCTTTGCTCATTTATTGTGTAGTTATATAAATATCTACATAAAATCTGTTTCTTTTTCCCCGTTCCTTTTTTTTAAAAAAAAAAAAAAAGGATAGAATGCGAAATGTTTATTCCATAAACCGCATGAATACCATGTCTTTTGGGCCGACAGATTTCTGAAGGAAACGATTTAAAAACAAAAAGAATCAGAAGCTGAGGACTTTCGACTGCAATTCTTCAGTTTGCACGCACAAAACCAAGTTCAAACAATTCCTAAAAAACAATTTGTTCCATTAGATAGGTCAATAATCGTAATGCTGCATCGGTTTCCCCAAAATTAATTTTTCAAACCCATAAAAAAAAAATTGGTTTTTGAAAAATTTTTTTTCCCACGTTGTCCCCATCATTAAACAGAGTTTCATTGTATTAAATTGGTGACATCACACTGTTTTCTTTCTTAAACGGGCAAAATATTGAGAAAAATGGTTTAAACAACCCACAAATTGGATTATATAAAAAACCCCTTTAAAAAACCCTGTGAATACACCAAATTTAAAAAAGGGTTCCACCATCCTTTCGAAAAGGGGCCAGATGCAGTTCTCATTGGCCGCAAGTGCTTGGGAGATGATTGGAGATGGGTTCTGCCAAATGTCTAAGCCGCGGTCAAGCACAAAGGCGGGATATTCCGACATGGAGGTTTTTCATTTCTGAGCTACCTTTCTACGAAAGCTCAAATTTGCTCTATCAGATTAAGATCTAGTCCCTTTAAATGGCCATGACATTAATTGGAATTATCTCTCATTATTATGCCCCCGAATTTTCCGTAAGCCTAAAAACCCTAATTGAATTTAAAAGCAGGAAAAAATTCTCCTGCTGGAAGATTCCATTACTAGGGAGTGAGTGAGTGAATATTAACGTCGCACTGCTCAGCTATACGAAGGCTTTTGGCGACGGACCACGTCATTTTGAACTATGATCAAGTGGGCGAGGGCGAAAATTTTAGCAGGCCCCCTTCTCCCAAACCAAAACCCGTACCCACCCCCAAGGGACATTTGAGCCTTTTGACAGATTTAACATGCATCGCTGCCCTACACAGAGGGTCTCTTAGTTGTACTGGGCTCGAACTCGTGACATGATTCGATACCTTGAAAACTGAGCTACCGCAGCCATATTACTAGTAGGGGAAAAAAGGGCCCCCATGTGGGATCCAAAAACCCATCCGCAATTATGCCTGGGTCAGTCTCCCGTTTTTTTTTTCATGGTCTGTTCTACTACAACTAAGGGTCACAGAACTACCTATGAGATCATCCCTCAAAGTATAATACCACCCCCACTAGCCTGTATATAAGTTTGTATACATGAGGAGAGCAACAGTTTTCTTGGAAAACGGAGCATTCTGACCGCAACCCTTGACGGGATGAATGAGAAACCACGATTCATCTAACCAGGCAGCTCTCTTCCATTGATCCATGGTGCAATCTCCATGTTCCTAGGCCCACTGATGGTGTTGTTGTTGCTAATGCCACCTGTCTGATGTAGTCAGATCGAAGCCCACGAAATTCGTCATGGCAAGGGGGATGTTGCCTTTCGTTGGCCTGCCTTGAGCAACCATACAATGACGGGACGATTTAGCCAGGGGTTCCCTCCAATTTTTAGGGGGGAACACACCGGGGGAGGGTCAGGGTCTCCCATCTCTCGTCCCTTGCCACCAACCTCTCGAGAGGACTTGTGGCTCGACGGCTATTTAGAGTACCCCCTGCCGCAAAGGCACTATACAGGAACAACATATGCCTTCACACGAAAGCCCCTACGGCACAACAGTCAGCGTCACTAACCACTATACCGGATGAAGTAGCTGACAATAACGTTTGGTCAACTGAGACCCACGAGTGAGACGTTAGCTGTGTAGTTCCGTATCTAATAGTGTTCGCTAAGCAGGACGTTCCGAAACACTTGTACTTGAACTCGCATTGTTTTGGGCTGTCAGCAGACCCTCGCGCCTGGCTCCGATTTTGCTTTACTAAGCGGGGCTGTCTCCGAAGTCCTTTTTCGTTGATGAGGGAAGGACGTCCAAAAGCTTGTCATGATTTCAGCGCCGTTTACCCACTTAACAAATATTAAAAACGGGAGGTTTTTAAAAGCCTACCAATCGGGCAGTTTTGGAGATGCTCGTTCCGAGTCTTTGAGCGTTAAAATTTATCCAATTCACCCAGATCAGGAGCCTTTTCCCATCACTCACAAAGGGCAAGAATCATTTCTTATCGTTTCCAGCAGTAGTTAAATACCATTTTCTCTCAATCAAATGCCCTCCACGTCGTCCAGACGAGTTCATTGAAAAAAGTGGTGGTGTTCGAAATGTTTCGGCTCGATAATGTATTGTTATGAATTTTATGCAAAATAGTGTGAAAAATTTGTATTTGGATGTGTAAAGCCTTTATATTACTCTATGTTATAGTTATTTTATGTTGAAATTGTAATATTCACAAGCAAAGCCGTCCCTTACTTTACAATAGTAATTCAATGGGAACTTGGCGATAGAGCCTAGTTAGCGTCATTTTTGGCGACTTCACGATCATGTTGGTGACCATTTTTGGCGAGTTCGAGACACTCTGGATTCTTCTAGAAATTAGTAGAGAAATTCACTAATTTCAAGACCTATGACGCAAGCGGATCTTTTTCGAATTATTCTCGAGGGATATAAATAGAGAGATGCTCTCCGAAAGTCAAGTTTGTCTCTGGTTTTGACTAGCAATCAGTTAGTATTGCTTTGACTGTTGAAGCGATTAGTGATTACTTCGGCTGTTGAACGAGCTTGTGAATAATCTTTTATATACAGTAAGACCCCGCTTAACGCTGTTTTGGTTTAACGCTCTTTTATTTGAATTGTGGGATTCCCCGAAATAGCACGCAGGCGAAAAACCCCCGGGGGATATTCAAAGGGTTTTTATCGGTTTCTTCTTTCCGGGGGGTATTATACGAACGTTTTTTTATCGTTTCAAACATTTGTTGACGTTATTGTAAAAAATTTATGTAATATAACGATTGCTATAGTGACAAATATTATGATTTTTGTTTTATCATATTGATAATAAAAACACGAAAAAAAGATAAAAAGCATTTCATTAGGGAAAATAAAATGCAAAAAGATCAGAAGATTATATACTGGTGAAGGGCAATCTCAAATTGGTGCTGCATTGAATTTGGCAACTTCAACAATAAGGACCATTCTTAAGAATAAAAAAAAATACTGTCATCGGTAAACAGCAACTACGGGTTTTGCGGGTAAATTACCCGTTCTAGAAATAATACAATAAAGGGAAAAGGAAAAAGACTTTTTATATGGATTGACGGGCGAAAAGAGCACAAAATGCCATTAAGCCAATCTACCTTCTTGATAAAATGGCAGAAAATTGGAACTATAGATGAGACTGAATTATCTGAAATGTAAACATACTGAATTAGAATTTTATTTATTTTTATATACATATTCGTTTATTATGTTTTTATATTTGTAAGCAATAAATTTTTTGTTTTATTGTTATAAAAACATAATTAATAAATTTAATGGTAAAATATCTGACCAATTTTCTACTCATCTTCCCCGAACCTATTACATGATGAGATAACCTCGTTTAACGCTGCTTCATATTACGCTCTACTTTGATGGGACGTATACCCCGCGTTAAGCGGGGTCTTACTGTACGTGTATTTTAGACACCGATAATTGTGTCCGAATGCTATTGAAGGTGGGAAGATCTTCTGGGAATTATTCTGCGAATATTGCTGCTGAATCCTGTATTTAAAGGATTGGATTTTCTACAATAAATTCTCATCGCTCTTAAAAACTGTCTTGTTCTTTGCGACTGATCTGCACAAAATCCTTGAAACTCGGATCTACGTAACACAGTATGTACATAATGTAATAATTTCCATAAATTTAATCTTGGACCTGTTTTTAATTTGAAATGGTTGTGGCCTTCAGGACTCGGGCGCTAATAATTAATTAATATTATTGGCTGCCCTCCAGACGGAAATAACCGTAACAGAGACTCTGGAAAATCACTTTGCCTCTTAAGTTTTCGTCACCATATAACACGCGTGTGTACTTTTGTGTAGTGTGTTTTCTATTTTGTGTTATGTTAAAGATGTGTAAGTTTCTATGTGTTTATGTGTTCAATAAACAGGAACACTGAACTGTCTAATCAATGATGATAAATCATGATCAAATTAAGAAATCCTCACACTCGCCACGCCTTCTCAGTTAATCATTGCCAGTGGTCACGAATATTTCATACGTATATTTAAAAACACTAAATAAGAAAGATAAATATAAATTTGAATATTTAAAAAATTCAAACTCAGAGGCGCAACAGCCCATGAGGGCTGGGGCCTACTATGCCCATCCCAGAAAACGTGACCATTGGGCGCTGAGGTGCAGGAGCAGTTGTTTCGATCAGTTGGTCAGTCTGAAGCGAATATTTAAAGATAGATGCTCTAATATTTATATAGACATAACAGACTTAGGATTACTTCGCAGGATTAGAATCAGTATAACAGCTAGCCAACCTTCCTCTCTTGTTTACAGTTTTGAGTTAAATCTTAAAGCATATATACATGCTCTGAATCTATTATTTAAAAAGCATAAATAATAAAAAAAAATAAGGCAAGAAAAAAAACATTCCAAAACTCTCGAGATCACTGCTCAATTAAAAAAAACAATGAACCAATTGTTGCAAGTTCAGTGATCTAAATTCGAGTTCACAGCTTGAATAAAAAAGGCCTATTTATAGCAAATTTGTCAATTTTTAATGATTAACTAATATTAACGAAACTAAAATTATAATACAAATATTATATTAGTAATATTAGAGTCTTTTTTTTATAGAAATCTCTCTCTAAGGTAATAAAACAAACATTTGAAGCTAAGTATTTTTTTTTATCCAATCAACTAACATCTTTATAGTAGAATCTTACTGTTTGAAATGTGTGATAAATTAAAGGAATGTATATAGGTGCACGCTTAAACCATTCCCAATGAGTTATTAAAGAGAATATTTTTGGAAATAAATACATTTTAATTTGAATGAAGTCATTATTTTTATCGTAATTTAAATATGAATTTTCTCCGTTAATTTATCTTATCAAATCGAAATAAACATTTATCCATTTCCGTAATTCAGTTAATTCTGGGTAAGTTTATCAAACTTCCAATTATAAAATAAATAAAATAGCACATTAAAAGTCGGCTCAAACCTTCCACTAAGAGAATTACAAACCCATTTGCGATAATTCAATTGACGCCTTATTATTCTAATTTCATTTTATTGAGGTTAAAAAAGATAAAGAAAATAATACCCCAAAAAAATAATTAAAAGTTTTTCCCCGCCCTTGTTAAAAAGGGTTTTACTCAATAGGATGAGTCTTTTAGAAATTAATTTATTTATTACATGTAAATAATGACAAAAAATAAAAACTTATCAATTTAGTCAATTTGCCTCTTGGCCGTTCCACGCCAATTTCAAGAAATTCGAGCTGATTATATAGAGATGAGGATCATTATGTAATTTTTGGATCGTTTTTTCAAAAAAATATATTGGCAACATTGAAAGTTTTAGTTATCTAGCTCCTTATCAGGAAATTAAGACGACATGGTACGATTTACGCAAAATTTTTTAATTTAAGGATTTTTAAATTTTTGGGGGGTGTCTTCCTTTGTGTATATCTTATTCAAAATAGATTTTGAGCTCAAAATTTCATAAAACGCTAGCCATTTACATTTTTTAAGGAAAAAAATTAAAACTTGTGAAGTGATTTTAAAATGCTACTCCTCCTACAAAAATTTACGTACACGCAAGAATTTTGAGATACAAGTACGTCAAACTATGTATAACAAAAGTTGGTATGGGTTTTGCGATAACAAGATTTGTATTCGCACAATACTTATTTTTTATGAATACTTATTGAAAATGCCTTGAAAAATGTATAAATTCTGAGTTCAATTATTTTTTTAAAAAAGTATTGCTTTGACAAAAATGCATACCATCTTTTGTTACTTGTACTAATAGCAAAACATAAAAAAAAATTCAAAGCATTAGGCACAATAGAAAAAAAGGCCTTAGCATATTAAATGAAGACAAACTACTTATTTTACCTTTCTGATATAAGTAAGTTTAAAGGATTTGCTTTTAAGGGTTTGGAATAAAACGACAGAAAAGCTATCATTCGAGTTTTTGTTTTAAAAAGCTTTCAAAATTTTGAGGATATAGAAAAGTACATAAAGTAGAATAATTTAGGCTAAAAAAATTACATTTGATTTTTTGACCGATTTTAGTCAATTGAATCGTATTGTTTCCCTTAAAATTAAAAACGCAGTTATGTTAACGTCGTACTATAAAAACAACACGAGGACTATTGGAGACGGACCTCGTTAATTTTGACCATCCTTCAACCCCCTCATCATCCTTATCAACCCCCTCTCCGAGCTTCAATACCACGCTAACGGTAGGATTTTGAGCCTCGTCTGATTAAAGTCATAAGGTCCTCTACACGACTGGCCTTCAGTGGCACAAAGCTTGAACTCATAAAACTCCGGCCACCGTTTCCTGACCATAACAACTAGGCTACCGCGGCCACTTAAAAGCTACCAGGACTGAAAAATATTACTGAACAGCTCACCTTCTCATTGAGACTCAGAAACTAAATAAAATGAATCGTCTAAAATATTACTGTGCTCAAAAACCTTTGGTACTGTTACATAGGCGTTCCCTTTCCCCTAATTGCTAAGAGGGAACGCCGACAGACGTGGGAAAATTCCATTCGTTTCCCTAATTGCTGGGAAAAGGTTTCGCAAAGGGGTGGTCAGAAATTCTGGTCCTTTCTTTCCCATGCCAGTCCGAAAGTTAAAAGAGACACCGGTACAATGTGTGCTTTCGTTTTCTCACGAATCTGTGACGACAGCGCGTCTGACAAGATTGAACTCACAATGTGCGCCCAGACAGACTCCCGCCATAAGCGGCCGGCGGACAAGAGATCAAAGAGGGGTAAGCGGTGAGTGATCATGAGAAACGAGATGTTTAAAAAGAGCGAGCGAGGGAGTACCAGGATCAGATTTTATCTAGAGAGAATCCGATAGTAGCCCCTCTTAGCGAAAGACTTGCGAGTCAGCGATTCCTGGGAGTCCGCGAATCAAGGTGAACTTCGAACCGAAGAGATTTCGAATGAGCAACCGTACGGCGGAGATATAGAACCAGTGAGCTCACCCAAACTCGGAGTGGAATTACCGAAAGTGAACTGAGAACTGTGGACCCCTTTGTCATATCCTATGTATAGGACTTTTCTCTAAAGGATCATTTTATGTCCTTATTTTAAGCGATCGATATAAAACTCTGTAGCGAAAGAGAAACATTATCTGTGGACTCGTTTGCAATTAAATTGTAATGAAACCATTTTTTGATGAATTTTCATACTGTAAAATAAATAGTTATTCAAGAGTTGTTTAAAGTCATTACAGTGCTTAAGAGTATTATATCATCGACCCATTTCGTCAAATTAATAGATGTAGCCAGTTAAAAAAATATGTCGACAAATTTCGTGATGGATACCATTGTGTTCAAACATGAGCGGGAACGTTTTCTATTCTTCACCGCATATCACTGCATTTGACGACGTCTTTTGTTTTGACGAGATGGAACGACGGTAAAATAAGTAAGCCCCAATTTTGAATGACTTAAAGTATTTTTTCTAACTAAATTTTTTTCTTTTTTAACGATTTTTTTTTTTACAATATATATTGCAAATACAGTCGGATCTCTATATAACGCGAAGTCACTAAATCCCCTAAAAAAGTTCGTTATATAGAGGTTCATCTTTTAATATAACTGCAAGGTAAACAAGAAAAAAGAATGTCAAAAAGTTCACTGTATTTTCAATTTTAAGAAAATAATTTTATACCAAAATTAATGAATTTTAAGGGCATTTCATAACTTAAAGCATACAAGTAAAAAAAACCATACATTATTTTATAATTAGAACGCGAGGACATAAGACAACTCCACTGAGGGTGAAAGAGGATATCGAAGATGTTTCTAGTGAACTGGGCAATGAGGGTTAAAGGTTACACTTGTTGGATGAAACGTCCAGAACTCTATTGCTCTCGACGAATTAGGATCTAATAAAACCAGTTCAAGATTTATGACCACACCATAAAATGTGTTAAAGAAAGAATAACTTAAAACTTTTTCAGAAACACTTTAAAAAATGGAGAAGAAAAATTGAATCACAGAAGAAAAAGTTCGTTATATAGAAAATGCACTTCACTATAGAGAGGTTTTTTTAAAGAAAATCGGGAAATGTTCAAGGTTCCAGGAAAAAGTTCGTTATATAGAAAAATTCGCAATATAGAGATTCGTAATATAGAGGTTCGACTGTATATATCTTTAAAAAAAATTAAAAACGCTATTTTCTATTTATTTATAAACTCTTTGGCGGTGTAATTACGAAATCAAAAATAGCAAAAGCTGAAATAACTACTATTATATCGCCCTCTGATACTCCTGACAAAATTAAATCGCAGTAATATTAGGTTGGGGGAAAAGAAATCCATTATTTTTGCATGAAATTCTAAACTTTATTTAACATGTTTCGGATTGTCCGATTTGGGTCAAATATGTACCGTTTTGTTGTATAATTTGTTGCCATTTTAAAAGTAGCTTCATATTGCCTCTCACATAGAAGTCTTGGCATTTATTGGCGAAAAACTCTAGTAAACAATTTTCACAATCTTCTCTTCATCCCACTTTCTTATCACTCTGGAAGTTTTGCAATGCGAGAAGAAGGTGGTAATCGTTTGGTGGCAGGTCCGGACTATATGGTAGATGCATTAAAACTTTCCAATGAAGCTCCCAGAGTTTCTGCCGAGTCACTACAGACGTGTGTGTCCTGATGTAACACAACACCTCTTCTGTTGGCCAATTCTGGCCGTTTCTAGTCAGTCGCTAGCTTCAAACGGCCCAGTTGTTGACAGTAGAGATCTGAACTTAGTGTTTGGCCCTACGGAAGCAACTCATAATAAATGATTCCTTTCCAGTCCCACCAAATACACAGTAGAACCTTCCTGGATGTTAGTCTGGGTTTGGCCATCGTTTGAGCTGCTTCACCGCGCTTTGACCACGATCGTTATCGCACAATTTTGACGTATGTGACCCATTTCTCATCCCGTCACCATCCGTTTAAGAAATGGGTCGATTTCATTCCTTTCGGACGGGGTTTCACAGATGGAAATTCGATCCATCATGTTTTTTGGTGTGGCACCCAAACATCGAGCTTCTTTTTGAATCCAGCTTTGCTCAAATGGCCTTAAAACTGTTTTATGGTCTATCTTTAGCTCCTGCGCGATGCTACGACTACTAACATGCCGGTCAACTTCGATTATTTCTGTGATTTTATCGACATTTTCGATGACGGGCGCGGGGAAACTTTAACATCAAAAAGGCCTGAACGGAATTAACGAAACCAAAATTGCACGTAATTAGCTGTTACAGTATCGGTACCATAAATACCATTCAAAATTTCAGCCGCCTGGCTTGCATTTTCGCCTTTATCAAAGAAAAACTGTAAAACATACGGAAGTTTTTCTTTGTTGACTTCTACTTTTAACACCTTGTAACTTACAATTGAATGGACCAAACAAAAAACAGTAAAATAATTTTTTTAGTGTAAAATGTCACCTTGACAACGAGCATAAATTTGAAATTGTTTGATCGATATTTCACGAGAGCCACCTACCGAAAAAATAATGGATTTCTTTTTCCCCAACCTAATGTTATGCATTCGACGAGAGCTTGAATTAAAAATGAATTCAAGTGTCAAAATTTGGTAGCGAGAGCAGCCACTAGTGGTGCCACCAAGAATTGGCTCTCAAATTTTGAACTTGTCGTGTCTCCAAAAGACTTAGTTGACAATATGCAGCGTATTATCATTAAGACATGATTATTAGTTTCAATTTTTATAACAGCTCCAGCGATACAACTGCTGAAAGATTAAGTGAGTGATTGAACATTAACGCGCACTGTTCTGCTACAAAAGGGCTTTTGGCGACGGACCACGTAATTTTGAACCATGGTCAAGTGACGTGGACGCCATTTGAGCTGGCACCCACCTCTCCTAGCTACCACACTACACCAAGCTGAAAGATTAAACTAGAGACCTAGCAAGGGGACACAATAATTTATAACTTTTATGTAATTAAAGAATTAATTGATATTTTTAATTAATTACTTAATAATTTTATAACCCAAAACGATTTAATCAAGGTTCGATAGTCGATGGTATGCCAAGAATTTTGATAATGCCTAATAATAAATTGTTCTTCGCGACAGGACAAATATTGTCGTCAACTACCAAAACATCGCCAAAAATATTTCGCCAATACCACTTAAGACAAACACTACCCGTCATTCGTTAATTCGACGACATTCCAATGAAAATTAGCTAACTTTGGAGTGCCATTTCATTTCAAAATGGACAACAAGTGCCCCCCGGAAAGTTCGATAAAAGGAAAATTAAATCCTGCATGGAATTGTCACATCACTACAAACCATTGAAGCAGAGCGTAATAACTCAATGCGCACTATCTGTCGAAACGGTTCGCACATGGCGTTGTAAACTTAGCGGGCGTTTTCGAAGCAGCTGTCAACCTAATAGCTGGTTCAGGGATGATACTGATAATCAGAGCATGAACAACTATCAACGATGAATAGTAAACAGCGGATGTCATGATTTGGCAAATACTCGGACAAGAAGGGACCAATGAGGATTTTGGTAATGGGTTGGCACTGCAAACTGTTGGATGCAGACGGACTTGTACTGATGAATTTGCTTCGATCTGAGGGCTCGTTTAACACGTTTGTATCAACTTGGGCATCTATGCGTCAAAAATAAACGCGTAGATCGCTCGTTTCGCTGAGATTTTAATTAGATTGTATGCTACATATTGTTTATGTAATCATTTTTTTATCTAAGTCGTACAATTAAGCATTAAACGCATTGAATCAATAAACATATCATCTATTGATTTAAAAAGGACAAGATCAGGGCCATAGCTACCACCGTATCAATCATACGGAGTCCGCAAGCAACAGGGCCCCCAGCATATGTAAACAAAAAATCGTGAGATCCCCTCCAAGAAATTTTTGACACAGGGCCAACTCTTTGGACTAGTTACGCCAGTGGACAAGACACACACTTCTAAAACAGAAGTATATTCATCACTTACGCCCTCGTAACGGAGTCGATTTCCGCAACCTCATTTTTTAGGGATCTGTATTTAAAAAACACATGCTTGCTAAATTTAGAGTTTCTAGGTGTAATAACTTAAAAAAGAATTTTTTTTACCAATAACGCCCTTGTAATCCCAGGTATCCCCCTCCCCCTGGCACTAAATTTTAGGTAAACTGGTTTTTAGCGGATCTCTCCTCAAGAGAAGAAACATGCTTCTCATGTATAAATGGGGAATTAGATCTCCCCATTTATAACACTCTCCGAAATTCCCCCATAGGATGACCATTTGGGCAAAACTCGTTCTCAGATCTACTTAATAAAAGAACATGTTTGTCAAATTTCAAGTTTGCCCCTTGCCAGGATGAATTTCGTGGGCCTCGATCTAACTACGTCAGACAGGTGGCATTAGAGAAACAACAAAATATCTGTATTTCGGATTCTCTCGTGGCGTATACGTTTTCTACCAAGAATCGGACACACACAAATCATTTTTGCTGTCATTTAATAATCTACTACTACCTTAAGAACGAGTTTTCCATCACACGTGGGGATGACACCGGGGTAGAAACGATCTGTCAGTAAAATGCAGATTCCATGGAGGGTCTTTCTTTTCCAGCCTGATGGTTTTCGTCATCGCGGTGTCTTCCTCACTGTTGGAAAAAATTTTTTCCTCATAGACCACCCTCGAAAACTCTATCGAGTTATTTTGATTTGAGGTAGCAGAGTGGAGTACAGGAGAGACGTTAAATGTGTATTTTGTCTGTTTTAAGGACTTCCTGTTATCAAGTTTCATTTGGTGCGTGTGGATTGTAGTGAAAGAGTGATGATGGTGATGAAATAAAATGGCATTTATCTCGAATAAAAGTTATTTATTGTTAAGGTATCCGACTACGTTCGGAACCGTCATTTTGCAAAAGCTTATAAATGGATAATATTTATGATATTTACTGTCACTTAGATTAGAAAATGTATATAAAATAGTTTTAAGAATAGTATTACAATAAAATATTATTTAAGCACAATATTTTAACAAAAAATGAACATAGAATGACCCATTTTCAAAATATTCTCCTTTTGTGAAAAAATTTGCTATTACTCAATTGAAATAATATTTTGACTGTATATATTAAGGACCTCTGTTTAGAGGCTCAGACTAGAATTTTTAGAAATATATAAATTAAAGTAGGTTTATCCATGTTTTACACAACAAAGGAGGAAGAAATTTACAGAAAAAACCGATAATTATTTCAATGGATTTGTAACTGAAAATAAATGTAGAATTTTAGTAAAATAGTGTACCTTGTAAATCCAAAATTCCTCTATTTTCTACTTCCTTCTTCTTATCCTTTTTTTTCTTATTGAAATAGTTTTAGCATTGATAAAATATGTTCAAAGGTAGCCATGTAAGAAAGTAAGTCTGTCTCTGTTTTCAGCATTTCAATTCGTCTAAAAGCAAAGTTGTAATAAATAGAAAATAAAAAGCTGTTCGAAAAAGAGGTGGTACAGTTCTTGCATTAACGCCCATCTGCCCAATTCTTCCAAAGCTATTCAATAAGTCTATAACTTCAACACACAAAGCCCTAAAAACTTCTAAGCCCCCAACTAATCCTACCTGCAGGCAATGCAGTTCTTTTTAAGACCCCGAAAACAGATGCAGAAACAAATCCTAGGGAAAAAAAGCAATTAAAGAAAAATAGACGAGGGGAGGTGCGGCGAGCACAAACATAAAAACTCGCCAAAAACAAATCACAGCTCGAAAAGGGGGGCACTTTTAATTTTCCACTCTTCCAACTTCGTTACCGGGGAATGCAGAAAACGGCGCGCCATAAAAAGGGGAAAAGGGCCAGGAGGGGCAACAACTTAACCGTGACAAAGTAGCGCAGGTGGCTTACGTGGCCTTAAGTCACCCCCGGGAACTATAAAGGTCCGCCCATTACAACAACAGCAAAGAAAAAACCATCAACAAACGATTTCGGTAGAGCCGAAATGAACTGAACTGGCGAAAATACCAAGAGATGCATAAAAAAGTGGAAGAGGTGTGAAAATCACGCTTTCGAACAAAGAAGTGCTCACGAGCATCCACTTAAAAATCGTCTGCAGGAAAATAACAAAAAAAAAAGTTAATGGAGTGTGAAGAAATGAAGTTTTTGAGAAGGGTTAAAAGGGTTGCTGCTGCAGTAACTAAAATACGGTACGGTGCAAACACGCCCCCTTTTAGAACACGATAGCCTCATTAGTTTTAATGAGTTTCTTTGTAGGTTGGGAATTTCCCGCCTTTTTTTTTAAATACACCTTAGTAAAAATTCCACTGAGTGGCATTGAAGTGAGAAATGCGTGAAGCTTACGCACACGCGCTTCGTGTATCAATGGGGTGTACAGGTGGTTGTAATGAGTCGTGCGTTTTTCAACACCGGTAAGGCACCTGAGGTAGTCATGATAAATGAGATTAATAACTCTTTAAATCGTGACACTGACAGGGTAGTAATCGTTTTGGATTGGGATAAGAGAGATATGGAAACCACTTCCCATTTAAAACAAGAAGCTTATCTTGACGGTGTTTAAGATTAATGGACTCCGGGGAGTGTCTAGTGCTCTTGTAGACACGCAACTAGAAATCATTAGCTTGTATAAAACACACGATATTTATATACTTAAACATTTAATTAACTTAAATTATACGTTACTGATGGGGGTAAAGAATTTATAACATGAATGAATTAAAATGGTATAGAATATTTCTCTTCCTCTTAAAGACTACCACGTGATCACACCCACTGGATGTCCTGGAATTGATCACACGCTGGAAGTTTTGCGACGGGTTTCGTAATTTTAAGACTGAAGCTTCCTTTCACTACACTTTTCTCTAAGCTCAACCCTGCTACGTAGAAGCCCATTGTAGCCTAAGACAAAGGCCGTTTTTCTGCTTAAGCAGGCTAGGCACATGCTTAGGGCGCAAAAGATTTAAAGGCACAAAAAACTGGAGGGCGGAAAAAGAGAATAAATTAAAAATACAACGAACATACCACCACCTAGCGAATCATGAGAGAAGCATTTCTGCTTTGAAGAGAGTAAAGACTGAAATGAGATTTACTCTGGAAAAAGAAAAGTTTAACAATTTGAGGTTGCTGTGCACACAAAATGGTATTACAATGGAAATGGATTACAATGATGTCATAAATGATTTTGCAATGATCAAAGCTCTAAGAAAAGCCTTGTTGTACAATGACAGTGACTCAATAAATATCTAAAAGTAAAAGATAGTAAAGGATAAGCAATGATAAAGATGATAATGAACAAGTTGAAAACAGTTCAAATAGTCTATACAAGGGGTGGCAAACCTTCATGGATCAACGTGCCATAAGAGGTCTTTAATAAGTTATAGACGAGCAGTTAAAAGAATTTTACTTGTTGTGATTATTGAGAAAATAATAAAACTGAAAGATTTTTGTGTTGCTTAGTACTATTTACTAAATACTTTGTACTGTAGAGTTGCAAATGTTTTAGTTATACGTGCAATTCAAATTAAAGTAACATTACTGCGACTTCTGTTGTGGTAGATTAGATGACAAATAACTTATATTAGGATTGTAACATATTACTTTTCAGCATGCATTCGACTAATTGGAGTCATCTGCCAAACGGTATCTAAGCAATTCATTATTTTTGATGTGGTTCACTTTTTTGACAAGAGGATTTGTGATTTGTTTCAAAATGTCGTTTTACAAAACGATGCTCTGCATACCACTATCCCAGAACATAAAACAAACGATAATGTATATTTCTAGATTCACCAAGGCCGCGGTAGCCGAGTGGTATAGGTATCAGACCTTGGCTTGCCTTGTCACGAGTTCGAGCCCAGTACCACTAAAGACCCGCCGTGTAGAGCAGCGATGCACGTTAAATCTGTCGAGAGCTGAAACGTCCTCCCGTTGGTGTGGTGTGGTAGTTAGGAGGGGTGCCAGCTCAGGTGTCGTCCACGTCACTTGACCATGGTTCAAAATTACGTGGTCCGTCGCCAAAAGCCCTCGTGTAGCAACAGTGCGACGTTAATATTCAATCAATCAATCAATCTAGATTCACCAGATTTGAAATGTGTTACTCTCACTATCTTGCACTTTTTGTTCTTTTGCTGAACTAGAGCCAAGTTAGATAACAGTTAAAAATCGTAAATATAGCACAAATAAACTTTAAAATACAGTTGCGTCAATGAAATTGACTATGCTATGCGTAGAAACTTTGCATCATAAGCAATTGTAGTTCACGATGTGACGAAGGAAAGACTATAACAAACGAGTGTGCTCCCCGATCACTTGCAATTTTTCGTAATACATCATAGTGAACTTTGTTATTTTGAAATAAAATGCAAACCATTTTAATCCCTGGCGTGCCTAAAATATTGTGTCGCGTGCCATCAGGGATGGTCATCGTCACTTGACCGAGGTTCAAAAATTCCGAGGTCCGCAGCTGTTAATCTTCTTGTTGCCTTATAGTGAGATGTAAATAAAATTCTCAATGACTCATAACACGGACTGATACCGAAACCGAACAAAAACAGCGCATACCACGCTTTAACGCTGTAACGTTACAGCGTTCCTTGTTACGTTACAGCAGTCCTCAGAAACGTTACAGCTTTCCTCGTTACGCTACAGCGGTCTTCAGAATTAAACTTGTGTACGTCGCCGATTAAGAGCTAGTGATCATCATCTCAAAAAATACCCTTTTTAGAAAAAGCTATAACTAAATTCTTCTGAAAAAAAGAAAGAGGGGGAAAAAACAAAAATATTCCCCTCTCTTCAGTAAAACAAACTTTCCAAAGCCGTAGAAACAAACCCGAGAAGTGCTGATTGAATCATAACTCAGATAACTCGACATCTCTTCTCTAACTTTCTTTTATTTTCATTTTATATACATTTCTTATTTATTTACGAAATATCCTAAAGAAGGTATATAGAACTCGGAAGAAAAAAGGAAAAAAAAAGCTACTTTTTTTTAATATAAAAAGAAAAAAAATTCGAAAATGAGAGCGGAAAATCAACAGAGGAGTTCATATATCTAATGGTGGAATCTCAACATTCTCTTCTTACAACTTTTTTTAGGTTCTATAAAAAAAGTTGAGAGGGAATCGGTTGACACATGAGACATTGCATTCCATACTCTATTTTATTCTCTGCAGGTGTATACGTCAGGTTTGAGACGTGGACGTTCTTTCGAGGTCTTTTTTTTTAAGAATGAATAGAAGTTGTCTGAATAGAGTTTAAGAGGGAAGGGGGGGAGGTGCTTTCATGATGCTTTAGCCAATAAATAGGTCAACGGCTTTATAAAGTCCATCGTTCTCAACAACATTGGAGGAGCAAATTCAATGTTTTTTGCCAGTTTTAGTGAAGTTATTCCAAAGCAGAACGAAGAAACCTGATATTGCAATTGATCTATTGTGTCATGATATTACAGTCGTTCTATTTATTTTACGACGATGAACGCGCGTTACTTGATACACCTTCAATTTTATGGAATTGATTTACGTTGCATCTCAGGCCTCATCATTTTGAACCAACCAGTCAAGTTAATAGGACAACATCTGGGTAAGCACACATTTCTCAAATTTCCACACCGAGTCAAAGGACTTAAAATCTCGACAGATTGAAAGTGGTCCTCTACAAGGTGAGTCTTCAATGATTTTAGGGCTAGAACTCATGGCACGTTGGCCGCGAGTCCCTAGGTTACTACAGACACTCGCGTGAAAGAGGAAAATCACATATAATATATTCTACAAAATGTCAATGTTAAAACTATTGTTGCTGTCACGTCGACAGTGTCGGATCAAAGTCCACGAAATTCATTGAGGCAAGGAACTAGTTTAGCCACAGCCGTCGTTAGCACAGCTTTGGTCTCCATATAGGTAGGAGACAATACGATTTGGCTCCAATTTTGAGGGGTGACTCCTGGGAGAGGGAGCAGGAACCTCCTTCATTAGAAGACTTGTGGCTCGACGAATATTTACAGTGTCTCCGTGCTGCACAAACACCATACACAAAGTAGCTACCGAAATATCAATGAAACGGGGTTTCCAAGCTTCAGGGGCCCCAACACGTGTAAGCAAAAGATCTTAACTAATCAGAAGACCAAAAGAGAGCCCCCCAAAAAATCTTCGATACAGAGCCCACTCAGGACTAGCTACGCCAGTGACTAAACATTTACAAACAGCTATGCCTCCTCCGGGATTCGAGCCCGGGCTCTATGGAAAAGCAATCAACGCCACTAACCACTATATAGTCCGGTCGGCCTAAATAATAAACTGAACTAACAAAATTAAAATTGAACACAACAAACTTTTATCAAAATCTAGTATATATTATTCCTCATCTTATTCGTAAAACCATATGGTTACGTAAAGTAATCCGTCAGACGTTTAGCTAAACAAAAATAAAGGAACGTCTTTTAATATTTCTTTCAAATCTGAAGAGATCTTTAACATAAACAAACTTCAACAAGGCAATAAAAGTATTGAGACACACACGAGGACATAACTGAATTGGCATATACTTCACAGAAGAAAAAAATCAAAGTACATGATAAACAATTCATTGGATCTTTTAAACGGACGATGTCCGAGTCGGTCGCGTGCCAGGAAGAGATCATTACCTCACCAATTGATTCCAGGTAAGCGAGTGAAATATAGTGTTCCTTCTGCATTTTGAATCAACCCCCTTCAGTTCCGACAGGGCTTCCGTAAACGAAACGACCCTTTAATGTTCTGTTCGATATAAAAAGGAAGGATTACAATGCTTGATTTCGATTCCTCGTCAAAATAAGATATCGTCTGTCATTTTCTTACATAGTGAAAGATATCGATGAAAAGATTAGATATATCAGTGACATATCGATTGCAAAACGTTTTATTTATTTGTTTTAATACTTCTTTAAATGAAGGTGGATCTTGGGTGCCGTGGATATAGTTCCTAACTTAGGGGTCAGCGTTCGTGAGTTCCGAGACTTCAATTCTCCCCAACAACACTACTCTGGGGAATAATCAGTGCCGGTTTATCCAATGGGCGCTTAGTGCGGGGTCCCAGAGGCCCAAATAAACTGGATTTAACCAGATTTTCTGGTTATAAATTTCAACCCTGAAGCACCTAGGGGGCCTGTAAATTTTCTGAGCCCAGGGTCCGAAAAATGCTTAAGCCGGCACTGGGAATAATAGAGTGAGTGAGAGTAATATTAACGTCACAATCCAAGCAACGCGAGTGAGTGAGTACTAACGTCACACTGTTCAGCTACACGGGGGCGTTTGGCGACGGACCACGTCATTTTGAACCATGGACAAGTGACGTGGACGACACCTGAGCTGGCACTCCTCTCTCCTAACTACCACACCAACGGGAGGACGTTTGAGCTCTCGACAGATTGAACGTGCATCGCTCCCCTACACGGCGAATCTGTATGGAAATTGGGCTCGAACTCGTGGCAAGGCCAGCCACGATCAGATACCTTGACCACTCGGCTACCGCGCTCCCGAGCAACGCGAGAACTATTGGAAACGGACCAAATCGTTTCGAAACTCGATCAAGTAAAAAGGATGACATATGAACTGACCTCCAAACTAGCATATCACGAGAAGTTTGAAGAGGATTTTGCTAACAGAGCAGGCCAACGGGAGGATTTTAAGCCTCAACAGATTTAGCGAACATCGACCCTCACTACACTGCGGGTCTTCAGCAGTATCAGGACTCGAATCCGTGACAGTCCGGCCACGAGTTCCTGATCATGAGCAGCCGCGACCAGCCTGGGGAATGATGGATGTAAAAACTAATTGGGCACATATCGTAAATTTTGATAATTCCGCGACCCACTTCTTACAGCAAGAAAATATTCTTATAAAAATGGCCGTATATTCGGAGAGAAAACATTGACATTGAGGGAATTTTTCGAAAAAATTGAGACGTGCGATAGGTTTTTGAGACTTTAATGGCCTCAGTTCCGGAAAAAAATTTCGAAAATTTTTAAAGTATTATTTTCGATAATTTTTACTGTTCCAGAGATATAGCACTTACAGATATCTAACGTTTCAATACTTTCTGTATTACCATTCGGACCTTTGGATCCGTGGTTTCATTTTATCTGATTTTAATTTACGTCACACTCAGAAGCAAGACGGCTATTGGAGGAATGACAAAAGGAACAGATCTCACCCGAAAGGCTTTAAATCAAGAATGGGTATTGAATAGATCGGTAGAGACCGTCGAGAAATTTTGATGTGACAGCCTTTACTAAGACCTAAGACATGCATACAAAAGGAAACAAATTTATGAAACACCGACGCCAACTAGACTGGACGATGACACTTAACACATTCACTGCAAGGGAAAAAAGCGATCACTGCGATGCCAGCAGCAGAAATGAATTTTTCTACGGATAAACATTACTAGAACAAATGTTGATGATTAGTTCTCCGACAACACGGGATTGGCTATTGAGACATCACCAGGTACGAGGATGGCACAAGAGCTGACATACCACTCCCCAAACCTCCATATCCTTCTTAAGTGACGACTTTGAGCTGTGTTAACAGATTTAACATACCCTTCTACATGGCGGGTCTTCAGTGACAGATCCAAACTCGACAAAAACAATTACGACTACGAGGTCGAGAACTTGAACATTAGGCCGCGATGGACACTGGTGTACTGACAACGCTACTATATATATATATAACTACAATTATATATAACTACCACTCTCTAAAAACAAATAACTTTATTTATCACTTTTAACTACTCACACCTTATTCATTCCTAACCACTCACACCATATAACACCTCGCAAACTCCGCTCAAATACTCTAAAACAGGGGTACTCAAACTTTTTTTCTACTGGGCAGCATACATATGTCAGCCATTTTCAAGCGGGCCGCAATATGAGGATAAATGGGAAGAGGGGGGATGCCTTAAGATCAAAGAACAATGGAAATTTAAAATGAGGAAAATTGTTCATAATACAACTCTCCTCTCTGTTTTTAATAATTTAACTATTAAAATTTTGACTATTATTTTTATATTTTGTATTTTTGTTACTAACACTAAATTAGAAACATTTAAGAAACACTCCTTCACAATTTATGCATCAGTAAACGGTTTCATATGATTACCAATAATATAACAAACTTCATGGGATGTTTTTGTTACAGCTGTGATATTACCACTGACAAAACACTTTGTTGCTGTAGCAAAGATTATTCAAGAAAGCTATCTATCACCTCTTGAAAGAGATCTTCGAGAAAAAGCGTCATTGAATGATTCCTGTTTATTGGTATTTTTTAAATACAGCACTTTCGAGACAAATCAAACAATTACTGATCCATGTTTGTTTTTCACTACAAAATAATCAACTACCCTATCGTCTTGAAACGATATATTTTCTTCGAATATATTTCACTTGCAAGATATAAAAGACAATTAAAAATCGACAATTAAAAATTCCACCCAATGTTCATTCCCCTGTGGTCTGTTACCACTAACCGTAACTGTTCCAAAAAGAAAAAAGAATATCAATTCGTACCCGTACGACACCGATAGCAAAAAGCAAAATTGATATACTTGATTTCTTGACAAAGAATTTCCCACCAAATTTTTTATACAATGTTCTTAAATAAGTAAATTTCTCAAAGCAATGGGCCATGATCGGACCAGTTAAAAAGGCTTGGCGGGCCACAGGTTCAGTATGGCTGCTGTAAAACGTCCCTCTCTCGTCATACAAACAACTCCCCGCATTCCCCGGGATACACTTACACAACGCCGCTGTTGAAACAGCGCGATCTGTAACCTTAACAGCAGGGTTATGGGCTAAGGTCTTCCACCAATAAAAATATTGTATCATCTCATTTTTGAACAGAGAAGATTTCACCAAGTTTTTTCTTAACGATTCAAAATCAATGCTATGTTCGCAAGCTCTATTTTTACCTTAATTGTAGAATTTCATTCACATATAGCGGCTACATAATACTAAATTTAATCTTTTTTTTTCCTATTCCTTCCAGAACAGTAACGCTGACTCCTAACGTAATTCTACGGCAATGCCAATCCCTCAAACTAGTTCAAAATTAAGAAATTCATTTTCCTAATCTGTCTTTCCTCCTCAGCGTACATTTCTCAACTACTTTAAAAAGAACACCTTTTTCTTCGAAGTGAAAAAAACAAAGGGAATTCTTATCTATCTAGGGAACACAAAATCCTACGTGTGTGATGAACATCACATACACCTGTCAATCGCCGATTCTCAGAAACTAGTTAATTTTCCCTTCAAGCCGCCAAACAATTTCCTTTTTCTAATAACCCAAGCGATCCGTCCTCTCCAACTGACCACTCCACCCCCTGCAGGGAAGGAAATATTTATTCAAAAGAGTTGTCACCCCAAGAGGAAATTTATTGTCCGAATCTATTTACGTCATCCAGAACAGCTGGCGGGACTCGTAACTTTGCAGAATGCAGGGACTTTAAATAGGGAGCACTGTCAAAAAGAGATTTTTGTAGGAGAAATGGGTTCAGAGAGGACTTTTATGGGATTCGGGTCCTGCCTTTTATTTTGTGTGGTTTCATGTTTCGGGAGATGGGACACTTTTATTTTTCGTTTTGTATATATGCGTGTCTGAGGAACCATTTTGCTTATTGTATGTCTTTTTCTTTTATTTTGTGGTTGGCTTGGCTAAAAAAGGTACTTCTGTAGTTTTATATATAGATTCGGCAAGAGAGAGATTTATACGTAATGTATATTCTAACTGCTACTTCGTTGACCATTTTATAAAAAGAAACTACTGATGATACTGTGATTTGTATGAGATAAGTGTCTTTTATTATTATTATTTCCAATGGGGCAACGGATAGGTATTTAAAATTGCAGACCTAGCAAATTCCCCGGGAACTAGTATAACTTTTTAGTGCGGCACCCTATAGGCTTAATACCAATCACTGCAATGTAGTTTTGATGCCCAGTTTCCTCCCTAGAGAGGCACCTGACCTCTGACTATGTGAAATGGAACGAGGAATTTATTTTTGCCGAGAGCATCCAAGTCAAACAGGCACTCTACGGATCTTTAACATGCCGCATTATCATACGACATGGACGCTGTCAATTTCTGAATCATGAAAATCCCCCAACTTGGACCGATGTCGAACCCGCAACCTTAGGCGTACAAGCAACGTGACAAACCAACTACGCCACCAAACCAGCAGACGTTAATAAACACGACAGTAAAATTATTTAATGAAGATGTTCTGATACATTTTCAATGCAGTCAGAATTGTTATAAAATTAAGCTGCAGGATCTTGCAAGGAAATTCTACATTGCTTTTAAATACACCATTATCAGCATCATTCTAAAACCTGCCATGTAGATGGGCTAAAAACATGTTGAGTATATCGAAGATCAAAGTCCGTGGGTAGCTTAGTGGTTAGTCTGATGCCACCAAATACCCCTCGAGTGCACACAAAGTAGGTGTTCGTTAAATCAGTGGGTCCGAAAGTCTTGTGGACAGTCGTAGCAGAAACCACAGGTGCAGGGAGCTAGAGAGTATTGCCACCCCCCTCAGTTCCGTGCCTAAATTGTAGAGGTGGAGATTGGTAGTGTCGCCAAGTATCTTATAGAAGTCCAACCTGCCTTAGGCTCTGGCAACTTTCATTCCTTCCGAAGGGAAGGACAAAACAACAACATCTAAGTCCTCACATTGGCGATGAAGTTTGGAGAATAAGGGGCTGTTAATGATTTAATTTTAGATTTTTCACATTGAATTCGCACTCTAAAACAATGCGAGGGCTGCTGGTAATGGACCTCTTGATTTTGAATCATGGTCAAGTGACGAGGACAACACTTGAGGAAGCTACTACGTTAACGGAAGGACTTTGAGCCGCGATAGATTAAATGTACGTGACAGGTCGGCCACGAGCTAGTGACCAAAACCTCTAAAGGCCTATCACACGTACACGTTTTGAGCAATTTTCCGTCCAATTCGTGCGATTTTTACTCCGTTCCCATAGCAACGGCTTTCGAAAAACTTTTTGCTGGTGAGCTGAAAAAGATGTTCCAAATAAAAGTTGCTTGCAATTTCAGCCAATGGGGTTCTTCGGCGCCCTACGTCATAAATAAGATAGCGGCTTCGATTTTGTCAAACGCATCAGATATGGCGTATAATATTTTAACGACATATAATATTTTAACGGCGTATAATATTTTAAATTGAATGGTTCTCCATTTCTGTTTGCGCTCATCAACAAAAGCGCGAGCGAAATAAAATAAATTATTTTGGATGTTCGTTTTCCGAAGCAGAAAAATCGGCGAGGAATTTTTCAATATGTAGATTGAGCACGGTTGACGTCAGAACATGCCGTTTTGTTTACGGCAACCCTTCCCTCTCAGATTATGCAAAAAATTGGACGAAAAAGTTGTACGGAAAATGTACGTGTGTGTCATGACCACACTACTTGACAATGAATTAAAAAAAGTTTTAAATAAAACATTACAAAGAATATAGTTATAAAATAGAGTTCATTATTGGTGAAAGCAGGTGTGAATGATGAGAGAAGAAAATTATTAGTTGATGAGATGACCACTTTATTTGTAGCTAAAATAATAGCACCCATTTATAGGTGAAAAAAAAAATTTTTCGTTAGTAAAAATACTGCTTTAAATCTTCTCTAAATAATTAGCCAACAATATTTCTACCTTTAAAAAAATTATTTATTTTTTTTTACAATTTTTCAGCAAGAAAGTAGCTTTTTTTATTGCAAGAAGATACGAAAATACCTTTTTGTCTTGTCTGTGAAACGTATAAAATAAGAAATATACTACATACATTTTGAACATTTTCAACTAATTCAATAAAATTAAAAGTGAATATTAACAATCGTATTTTGTATTTCAATTTTGATGTTAATTTTATAAAATATTTTTTTCATTTTCCAATTTTGAAGAATCACTATGAATTTATCCAATGTAATGAACAAAATTGTTTGCTTTCAAATTCAAAATTTGAACATTTTAGCGAATATGAACATGATACTAAGCATAAAATGACAAATATAAAATGCCTGTTTGTAATTTATTATTATTTTTTCCCCATACTTCGAACAAATTCGCTTTAAAACGTAAAATTTTCTTTGAATTTCTGTTAAATAAATTTTACAACAGAATTAATCCTTCACAGAAAATATCTTCAATATTCTTTAATTTCATTATTATTTTATTCTAACTGTTTCCATTTTTGCAATACATCTAAAAGCTTAACATCATATACAAATGATAAACCACATTTTTAAAAATAGAAAGTAAGAACAATGGAAATATATACAAGGAAAACAAAGTTAAATATTCCACAATAGATCAATATCGAACAAAAAAACCAGCCAACGACGACAAGATTTTAAGTATAAATCAACAATCAAGACGAACAAAGATATCATGTGAAAAGCTAAAGTGCTTCAAGGAAATGTGTTAAAATATCACGCGCCAACTGTTTTCCCACTCAATCAATTTAAGATGTCATTTCTCAAGATTCGAACTTGGTCGCACAGCGCCAATTCTTTTCAAAATGAGAAACCATTTCGTGCCAGCTGTCGCTTTTTAGAAGTGTTTCAAGTGTTCGAATCCAGTCGAACATTATTTACACAGCACATTCCTGCCCAAACGGCCTTGGAAGAAAACAAAACACTTCATCAGTCAAAGAATATTTAAAAATCAAACATGGCGGACATTCAGCGGCCTTTTCTCTCTCTCTTTCGCCGCCAAAACGGGATTTGACGAAATGGACCGAGACTAATTGAAATCAACGTTTGTTCAGCTAAGGCAAAAACGAGTGAGAATTTTCGCAAGGTCAAGTTACAAGGAAGGATGAAAAAAGCATAACAATGACAATAAGAATAAATATAAAAAATCATCATGCAAAAAAATAAAAAAAGAAACTACATAACATGCAAGCAAGAACGAGTTGCGCGCGACTGCGGTGAATTTTGTTAATTCTTTCCTTCCTTTTTTTTCTGTGTGTGTGTGTGACTGTCGCAAATAAGTAAATAAACTAGCATCTGCAAGGAGGGGGGAAAACAACTTGAAATTCGGGTTTGGTTCTCTTTGAGCTTTAATTCTTTTTATTTTTTTGTTCTCTTCGACCACGTGCGTTCGTCTTAACCAAACTACTTTTCGTACAGCCTCTTTCTAACGCGTTATGGCAACAACGAAGTTTTTTTTTCTTTCCCGGTTCTTTCCTTTGTTCAGGCGTCCGCTTCCCTTCAAGACTTAAAAAACCGCAGGCAAAGGGGAGATAAAAGAAAGAGAAAGAGAATATATACAAAAAAAGGGGGATTAATTTGAACACCTGTTTTGTCCTGTCATCTCTTTTTAATCACATTGTATGAAAACTTTATGTGTTGACTGGGAGGAATTTTGATTAGAGAAAGATTATGCTTATCAAAATTTAATTATTATTATTGTTTTTAAAGTTTGCAAAGAATTTTATTGATTTTAAGGTAACCATTTCATTTACATCTATACTTGCAAGAAAAGTAATAAAGATAAAATAATCAATTTTCCTCATTTTTTCAGTTTTGAGTTCAATCCATAAGAAATTCCTAATTTCTTTTAAGGGGACATGGTACGATTTATACGACCCAAAATAAAAATTCAAAAAGAAATTTATTAACGTGTATACAAAATATGTTCATATTGTCTATGAAGTTAGTATGACCATAGGTATTTAAAACCATGTTTCCTAATGCGGGTTCCACGTTTCACAGGGGGAAACTAAAACGAATTTGGCATTTACAACAGAATATTTTCAAAAAACACTAAACGTTTGTAAAATAATATTTTTCAGAGGCAGTAGCGCACTCAGGAATTTTTCAAGGGTCCAGGGTTGAAAGTCCACCTTTCTTGTGTCATGCTTCCTTAGATTTTGTCGATTTTCGGGAACAAAAAACCGTAAAGAACTAACTAATGAATAAATAATTAGCATTAATTAATAATATTAATCGTTAATATAACAAATACTTAATTACATTTTACTTCGAATTATAATCAATCGGAAAAATCGAGGGCTTTCGGGCGGGGTCCAGACCCCTAGGACACCCCCCTTGGGTGCGCCACTGCTCAGAGGAGAAAACTAAGTATGAATAAATAAATCAAAAGACTTAACAATGAAGGTGAAGGAAGACCTATCGAAAGAGATTCGATGTTAAAGTCTAAATTTAACCGACGTTTCTCGTAAATCTTCGGTTCTAAATTTGCAGAATACACAGAAATTTTTCATATAGTTAAAAACATCGTAATGCCATTTTGAACTAGGTATTTTAGTTAAAAACATTTCTCAACGTACCTGGCAACAAAAACAAAACATAGGCGCAAATTAACGCATAATATAAAATGCGACGACAGACCCAGGATTCGTTTTAAAAAAATGCAGATGCATATCCCAGTTATTAAATATAATGTGATGGTAGATAACGTCTGGATGACGAATTAATACATAAATTACATTAATATGTTAAAAATTTTAACAGTCTTTATTAAAAGTACCTATAACATGTTGATCTACTCTTTAGATTTTATTTTAAAATATATTCTTCAAATGCTTTTTTTTCTTGGACATGGTTCCCGGAAACACCTTATAAAAAATCATTTGAAGACCACTTAACGAATAGGAATTTGAACACTCATAAAAAGCAAGAAAAGAGTTTTCCAACGTTGTACGAAAAGTTCTAGTGTTAAATAGAAGTAAAAAAATAGTAAAATGTTGAAACAATTGAACGCAGAATGTGAAATGCGATTGCAGATAGCTTCAATAGAAATAGATTTCGACAGTTTGTGTAAAAAAACATGCAAACACATATCCTGATTACTAAAAATAGTGCATCGGTAGGTGACACCTGGAACACGAATTAATGCTTAAATTACATTAAGTTAAAACAATTTTGAAAAAAAAAAATACAGATTTTTTTAATAGTCTTTATTAAAAGTACCTATAATACAAGGGTTGGAGCAAAAGTCATGACAACTTTTTTTTTTTGAAGATACCAGTCCGGTTGGAAAATGTGACATATACAGATGGAAGGACAAGGTGTTAACGACATGTGTGGACAATGAATAGCACTGAAATATTGTAACACACTAATTTTGTACGGTAGTATAAGGGCAATATGGCCTTCACTGTGCAAAAGAATAACAACACAGTACACATAAAGTTGACATGACAAACATGGGCCTTAAAGCGTTCAATGTGGTCCCCTGCTACTGTCACCACACGCTGCCAACGATGTAGGAGGCGCTGAACACCATCAGCCTCAGCATTTGCCGCACCATGTGTGAATCGGGTCACGTGTTGGCACACAGCATAGCAATGTCCTCTCGTGTTGAAAACAATCTACCACGTATTAGTTCCTTAATCTTGGGAATGAGATCAAAATCACAGGGCTAATTTCTCCCTTGGAGAACGGCTACTTTGATGTAATAGCGTTGTTCAACACGGGTTCAATCTCATCTCACACGACACCAACCAATTGACTTTCCCAGCACTCGCTGCGCTGCTACCAGTTATCACAGATCCATCTGTTGTTCTGCATACACACTAAGCCTGCAGAACTTCCACACGACACATATACGTTTGTGGTCCCTCCCATATCTACAAGAAAAAGAAATAGTTGCCATGTCTTATGCCCCAACTCTCGTATATTGATTTACTTTGGATGTTATTTACAAATTCGTTCTTCAAAGATTCTTTTTTTTTTATTATTAACTCCTTACAGTTAGTTCTAAGGGTTCTGTGATTCAGTGTCGATTTATGCATTGGGTGGGCAGGGGCCAGGATAAGCTGGATTTAACTAGATTTTCTGGTTATAAATTTCGATTCGCCATTGCCAAAGGGGCCAGTAGATCTTCTTTGCCCAGGGCCCAAAACGAGTTTAAATCGGCACCACTGTGAGTCGACAAAATTTGAAGACCATTGGTCGACAATATCCATCGATTTTATCGAACAGAAATTTGGACACTCATAAAAAAACAATAAAACAGTTTTCCAGCATTGCACGGAAGAAAATCAAAAAACATTTCCTCCCCAAAAAGAAAGAAAGTTTAGAAAAAAAGAAAAAGGTTCACGTCATCGTCATGGGTCCACCCAAAAAGAGCTACTTAAACAAGCCACCAAGACAGCAACAAAGAATCAGTACAAAGGCACCCTCTCGCCATAGAGGTTGGTGACAAGGTCATTTCATTGTAGGCATTTACTTAGCACAGCGGAGTCCAACAATAGACATTTCAACCCTCAAAGAGGCTTGCGAACCGCAGATACCTATTACGCGGAAAAAAGAAAGAAAGGAAAAAAAAAATCGAATATAATAATAGAGAATCACACAACTAAATTCATGAATTGGAAGTTCACGTAAAAGAAGGGATGAAAAGACGGATGATGTTTGAGGTTTCTTTCACCCCGTTGTTTGGAGGCCCCGATGAGGGTCATGTCACCAACTTCACACGAGATGATTTTTGGTGATTTTATGGGAAATAGCGAGCAAAGTGTGCGATTATTGCTGCAATGGCGAGGTAGTGTTAGCGGCACAAGGTTTTGCGCCATGTAATTATCAACAATACATAAGTGGGCCTTTGGCTACGAAAACCCAGTGGCGTATATATTCCTTATCTTATCAAAACAAATAGCATTTTGAAATACCATGGCATTTCTCGAAAGGATTGGCTGTATAATATTATTGTTGTAAAGATTATTAAGCCCTTAAGTTCTGTGCCCAATATCCAATTTACGTATCACCAAATGTGTCTTAAAAATGGTACGAATTTCGGCAAATTTCAACACATTTTAGCAATTGTCTTTAGGATGCCCCAACTGCTCTGGGAGTATACATATGGCAGGTGCGTTAACTGCCCCTGACGTATATGTACCTCAATCCAAAATATGATCCTTACGATACTATTTACAAGGCTCTAATATCCAATAAAATAACCTTGGGCTTTGCTTACGTAGCATTGACTTAGTTATGCGTTTTCTTTTCCCTCCAATCTACGATATATGCACGCCTATGTTGCATTTTATTGGCAGTTAGGGGGCTAAAGAAGTTACCATTAACACGTAAAAACATTGGCGATTAATTTCTGATATAAAGTACATTGATGGCGATAAATGCCTGGCGTTAGTGAGAGTTTATTAACGTCGGACTCTAAAGCAACACGAAGGTTATTGGCGACGTACCTGGTAATTATGAATCTAGATCAAGTGAAGAGGACGACAACTGAGTTGGCATCTAATCTCCAAAATCCCACACCAACGGTAGGACTTTGAGCCACGACAGGTTTAATGCGCATAAGCACCTCTATACCGCGGGTCCTTTGGCATCAAGACTCGAGCTCGTGACAGACTGTCCAAAATCTGGCGGCCATGACACAACTAGAATACCATGGCCAAATAAATCGCTGGTACAGGGTTAAAAGTAAGACAAAAAATAGTTAATGTCTCTATGTGTGATCCAGATTAAGTGAAAAAAAGTGCAAGCATTGATTGATAAAGAGGAGGATCGAAAATAAAGAACAATCACTAGGTATCCCGGGAATGCGTCACACTTGTTTATCAAAAACTCCGAGGGAGAAAAGCAATTACTTTGATATCTTGTAAATACCGAAATTTTCTGTCGCCCATCCGGCATAGTGGTTAGCGACACTGACTGCTGTGCCGTAGGGCCAGAGTTCGAATCCAGGTGAAGACATGAATGTTTGTAAATGTATAGTGCCTTCGTGGCATGGGGGTACTCTAAACAGCCGTCGAGCCGCAAGTCCTCTCGGGAGGTTGGTGGCGGGGGATGAGAGGTGGGAGACCCCTGATCCTCCCCCAGGATGTTCTCCCTCGAAATTGGGGTGGAACCGAGCTAAATCGTACTGTCATCTGTATGGTGCTCAAGGCTATGGTCAACGACAGGCGTACAACTAGCCCCTTGCCATGATGAATTTCGTGTGCCTCTATCTGACAACGTCAGACAGGTGGCATTAGCAACAACATCAACTGAAATTTTCTGAAGAAGGCAAGCTCCAGAGAGGTGCTTTAAAATGAAATGTAATTTTTTCATCATTTAAAATGAGGTTTTTATTTCGATGTTCATTTTACCGTTCATATTTGTTTAATTCCAAACAAGTTATTTCATTAATTGCAAACGTGTGCACCGTATATATAATAAATGTTTCCCTTCGTGCAGCTTTAAAATAAAAAAATGTTATTTCATGTTGAGTTAATATTACAGTTTATCTTGTTGAATATCAAATGTCAGAAAAATATCTGCAAACGATTTTAATCGGGAGAAGGACAAAAACAACTTAAATAAATATTACTTATTTATACAGTAAACATTTTTCGCTCAGTTGAGTTTTTACCTCCTTTTCTCAAAAATTCATACAAACAGTAAATTAAAAAAAAAACTTTTTCCCCCCTTTACGTTAAAATGCAAAAATAAAGTCAACGAAAAGCAAAGAAAAAGAGTTACGAAAACTGGGGAAAATTTATTAGACAAACAGTCTTTCCTTTTCAGAAATCGAACATACACACACCGAAGAAAGATTCTCTGGCTATGCTTGTTGGAGTCGAAGCTAAATCTTTGTCGAACCGAAATGAAAAAGCACAACAGGACTAAAACAGGGAAAGGAAGAAGAAAAAAAAAGAAAGATCCGAAATAAAAATATCGGAACAAAAACATTAACTTTTCCGAAGCTTCGTAGCGCGCTATACCATGTGACACTTTTATTGCGGTTCGGCCCACCGAAAAAGTTAATAAAAAATGACAAAAAACTAAAAAAAAACAGAGAAAGAACACAGAAGAAAAATAATAATAATAAAAAATGTGCCATTTTCTAGTTTTCTTAGATTTTTTTTTTTTTTCTGTTCAGATATAAAATTTCTTAGTTTTCGAATCTTTTATTTTTTATCATTTCTTTTTTGGCAACAGTCGAGTCAGAATGATCAATATGATTGTTTTTGTTTCGTTTTTCGTTCCGTGATGGGTTAATTTATCGTTTGTCTGAATGACAATGACGAAAGAAAAAAAAATACATACAAAAAATAAAGAAAAGAAAAAAAAGAATGTCCCATTTTGTGATCCATTTTCTTTCGATATCATTTTTCGAAGCTTGAATTGAGGTCGATGGACTTAGAAAAAATTTATTTTTCCATCACTTGAAATTGGAGAGTTGTGTATCTTCACAACTGACACTTAAAACGGAAATCATGAGTAATAACTTCTATAACTATAACTTCTTTACCAGAAAAATGTACAATTCCGGTAATTCTGTTTTTAAAAAAGTCATACACAAGTGCTTCTGCAACATTAAAATATATATACACGTTTATTTTAAATTATCATCAACCCTTAATCTACTGACGGTACTTTTAAATCCACTCATTTTAAAATTACATAGAATAAACATTTTTACGAATACTCTGGCGATACTTAGCAGGAATATTCTTTTAAATTCACTCTTCCAGAATATAGGGCAGCACAGGTTCTATGACGAGTATTTTAGCGGGGAAAGCGAATAGTTTTATAGCAGAAATTGCATTTTCAGTTCATTACGAAGATTAACTATTTTTTCGGAACAAAAATGACAATGTCAAAATGTGTCTTATTTTTATTTGTATGTAAATGAAGACCTTAAAAAACGATTTAACTATTTATATTTTAAGCGAACAGAGTACATAATTTTACAGTTGATTATCTTTAATTAATTAACACTGACGGGTTAAATTTCCAAAAGTTGAGTATTTTTTTTAATGTATATCCCTTCATTTTCAATGTAGTGATTCAAAAAATATTGCATGAAAAAAACTGTAGTACATCATAATGCGGTAGATAAAGGGTTAAAGTAATGTGTTTTTATGCGTAGAATTCAAATAAGATTTTAATAAGTAACAAGACGGCAATAGTAGTATTAAGATTCTGTGGCGTACACAAGAGGGGTCTAGGGGGTTCGGACCTCTCCCCACCCTAGCATTTGCTTTTTCCCATTGATTATAATTCTATGCTTATAGTACGTAAAATAATTATTTTATAAATTAATACTAATTATTTATTCAATAATTTATTTTTTACTAGTTTTATTTGTGAAAGAGAGAGAAAGGGGAAAAAAAAGAGTGTGTGTGCTTATGACCACGCACGCGCGCGTTAGAAGTGATAACTTCAAATTTTGTAATGTTATTAGTTTAGTGAATAAAAAACATAGAGATGTTAGTATTGTCCTATAAAATTATTTATTCATATGTTTTTACTCATAAAGTAATATTTTTGTTTGTCCATATTTGGGAATTAATTGTATTCTAAGAAGAAAACAATAGGTTTATGGTAGCTGAAATAGGTTATTAATCCTTTAGATTCAAAATTTTATTTAAATATCTATAAAAAAACTCCGCCATGCGTTGTTCCGAACTTCCTCTCGTGCTTCATTTGGATCATTTGACGTAATTAAATTGAATTTTGATTTTAAAAAAATCAACTAAAGTTTTTGATTTGTCTTTTGAAAACTCTACTTTAATATTCCCACTTAAAATCATAGGTAATTTGTTCAGAAGACCTGATTCGGCTTTGTGAATCTTTCATTCACAAAGCCGGAAAAATTCCATTTGGGTTGGCCACCCCTGCCCTAAAAAGAGGTGAGGGGGCTCACTTAGATCGAAGCTAGGAATTTTACTCTCTTCTCCTAACTTCCACACTACACAAATGAGAGAGAGATTGTATATATTATAATACATTATTACTCCTATAACATAAAATTCCTCTTCTTTTGTGGTTTAAATTACTTCATTTAAGAAAACAGAAACTAATAATATATTTAGTAGATAAAATTTGTCTCGGTATATGAAACAAAGTGTATAAATGCAAATTAAAAAAAAAAGGTGAATAAATGTAAGAATAGTAGAGAGAGTATTTTTACTAACGTCGTTATCTAAAGCAATTCGAGGGCTTTTAGCGACGGGTCACCTGAGAAGTCCCCTTCTTAACATCAACACCACGTCAACACGAAGACTTTGAGCCACGATAGATTTAACGAGTATTAGCCTCTCTACACAATGGGTCTTCAGTGGCATCAGGCTCGAACTCATGACATGCAGAATACGAGTACGTGGTCATAACCACTAGGCTACAGCGGCCATAGACATATCAAATCTAATTTTCGAACATCTACAGATGTAATGAACAACAGATTCAATAAACAACAGATTTTTGCGAACATTAGGACTCGAACCCGCGACAGGACAAAAACGGCACCAACTACCAGCGTGCGGCCCCGTAATTATGAAGTCCGTCGCTCAAAGCCCTCGAGTAGCTGAATAATAACCTAAACTAAACTCAGTGGCACAACAATCCATGGCAGGCCAAGGCCTACTGTTCCCATCTCAGTTTTCGTGACCTTTGGCACTGAGGTTGCACGAGCAGATGTTCCAGTAGGTGGTCAGTCTGACGCGAAGCTTAATAGTGCGACGTTAATAATCGCTCACTCACTCATCCACAGCAGTTGCGTACATGAGTGGCTTCAACCCCCCATAGACTAACAAATTTTTAATTAACTTATATGTAGATTTAAGGCATTACACTACTCGGCACTTCCTTCGATGCGTTTTTTATAGAATGTAACCTCCAATAAAAGAGATCTGTGCACGCCACTGACTCATGGGGTTGCATGTTCGAAAGAATCAATGGCTAATTCTTAAAGAATTGAACACCAACCCTGACTATTCTCCGAATATATTACATTAGGCTACTTTTAACGCATTTATTATACTCCCCCACGCACGGACTATTTCTACGAACTTCCACTTCCGAACACCCAAGATCTCCAATTCTCGTCTCAAGTATCACGTGATCGTGATGTACAGCCCCTGGGCCGCATTTCGCATTCTTAATAGGATGATTAATACACCCCGCACTTGATGAATGGGTCTGCACCATCCCTAATTGCACCGCCGAAGATGAGAAGAGGGGCTTAGCGACCCTGTCTTGTCCGAAATCCATCTTTACACGGTTACACGACGGACACTCAAGAGGTTCCAGTCAGCCAATGAATGGAGCTGGCGGTTTAAAAGCACGAAACTGCCCACTGGTCGATTATCAAGATAAATTGGATGATACTGAGTATGAAATTGATCCTGTCCGTGCAGTTATTATTAGCACTAAGCAAATGCGATTTTCCACAACTGATTTTCAAATAAATAAAAGGTGTGTATGGGGGGAGGGGGGATTTGAGGCATTTTGTTTTAATAGCTAAATTAAATAATTTTTCTGAAGTCTTAGAGATTGTTTACAAGTGCCTATTTTTGTTCGACTCAATTATCAAAACACTCACACAATAAAATACAACTAGTAATTGATATTTATACCAGCCCCTCTCCTTTCAAAGAATTACATAAGCCCTTATTGGTAAGCCGAAGATTCCCGGGGGAGGTATCTCTCTTTAGTGGGGATACCCATTGCCGCAATGAATTTTGATGCCGTTTCCTACCTAGGGATTTAATTTTGCAGAGAGCACCCAAGCCAAACAGGCATTCTACGGATCTTTAGCTTGCCATATAATCATACGACATAGATGCTGTCGTTTTTCTACTTCATGAAAATCAGCAGACTTGGGTTGGGGTCGAACGCGCAACCTTAGGCGTACAAGGCTAGCGCCAAATCAACTACGCCAGTGTTCCGCAACTCCCGGTCCACGGACCGGTACCGGTTCGTAGATCAAATACTACCGGTCCGCACAAGAAACATTAAATTATTTCTCTTTTATTTACTGTGGTATATTTTTCTTTTTTTTCTGAAAATCACTTAATATTCCTTGTTAAATCACTTTATATTCATTTTTTGGTGTAGCTATATTTTTTTCAAAAGTCACGATTATATATATATAAATACAATTAAATTAAAATTACAAAATCAAAACAGTCTAAAATATCAACAATAAACATCCTCCCCCTGAGAGAGCCGCGGTAAAATTAACAAACGTTGACCGGTCCGCGGCGATAAAAAGGTTGCGGAAGCACTGAACTACGCTACCCAGCGGGCTAGGACCAAATACTAACAAACTGACACTTCAGTCACGCCACACAAAAACTTACTTTTCACAGGTGACGAAGTTATTTCGATAGAGTCATGATTCGAGAGTCTTGGTGCCGGTAAAGCATCCTTCAACATGAGAACCTTTACAGAACGAATCTTTAGGAGTGTAGGGTGCTTGTTCAAGTGTCGTTCACGCCACTTGACCGCGATTCAAACTGATAAGATATGTCACCGATAGTCATCGCGTAGCTTCTAACTGCATCGTTAATAATCAATCAATCAACTGAACCTTGACAGATTTAACACTGATTATAATCCTATGTATATAGTATGTAAAATTTAACTAATTATTGGTTATTAAAACTTAATTTTATTAATTAATGCTAATTATTCATTCAATAATTAACTTTTTACTGCTTTTTGTTCCCGAAAATTGACATAATCAAAAGAATATATTGGGCGGCGTATCAGAGCATGATACGAGAATAGTGGACCCCCATCGTTGAAAAATTCCTGTGTCCGCTACTGGGCCCTAGACACTGTCCCACATATATACTCGTATCAGTACAAAATTAAGAAATCTAACTTTCCCGCTTTAAAAAAGACAATAAAAGCATTGAAACGTGTCTGAGAAAAAATGCTAACACTTTCTAATATTCTTGAGTTACACATTCTATCAAGTTTGCACATTAACAACTCAATTAAACCCAGGCTTCATTCCACTAATTATCAACTTTCAAACTCACTTCGCAATAAATATTGACACTCCCAACACGACATCCGACACCGCGTCCAATCGAGTTTAGACGCATCTCTTCAGCAGGACTGACAGACGATCGGTACACACACATCATTCACTTCCGTCCGAAAACGGGTCCGTGTCCAATCAAAAAATGACATCCACTATCGTAGAGCCACTTCACGAATGATTTACGATACACGAAGCACATGGCTGTTAACATCCACACTCCATTTCGTGCAACTCATCCACGCGATGCGCCCCTATCTTTCCCAACATCTCTCTAGCACTGAACTCTAATGAAGGAAAAGGTTTATTTTGCTTTTTTATTCCCTCTTTTTTCTTTTTCTTTTTTCTGTTCGGGCTTAGATCTTAATCGTCCATCAAATCATGAACTTGCTTGTTGACTACTTATTTTCTTCTGACCGGAAGAGGTAATGTGTAAATTTTTTTTCGCTATTTTTATCCTTTTGAATGAATGAGTAGTGATACCATAAAACCAAATGCTCTCTCTGTTTTTGTATGGAGACTGTTAGGAGGAGAGAGAGTATACATGAACGAAGCATTATAAAGCAACACGCGGGCGGTTGGCGACAAATCTTGTAATTTTGAAACACTGTCACCACTAGTGGCGTAACGTACACTCCGCCATCGCGGAGGTGGCAGAATCCTAGAGGGCCCAAAACCTGATTTTGCAGGGGGGGCCCTAATATTCTCCATTACGCCACTGATCACCACGACAACTAAGCTGACACTAGGGGCGTAGCAACCACCGTATCAATAAACAGGACCCCAAAATATGTAAGTAAAAAATGGCAAAATGCTAAGGGGCCTCCAGAAACTTTAATACTGGGCCCACTTAGGACTAGCTACGCTGTGGCTGACACCCCTCACACAGTTGAGGGTTAAGGTTGGTAGAGGTCTTGATACAAAAGCAAATAATGTGGCCATGAAAGACAGAGAAAATAAAAATATTGTAAAAAATGTACTTAAAAATAAGGTTGAATTATATTTTAATAGTTCTATTTAATTTTCAGTTCATTCTTTGCATTAATCCTATTTTTATAGAAAAAAGTACAGTTATGCTATTTTTTTTTTTTGGGAAAAAGGGGGGCATCGGATATCGGAGAGCCCAGAACACGTGCCCTACTTCAAATCTGCCTCTGATGTATATTAATATATTTTTAAACGAAAGAGATTCCTAGATTACCACTACACGTCGGCGCGACTTGTTTTCTTTAAAAGAAATAACAATTTGAATAACTGCTTACACATGCGTTGCCAGTCATGAAGTACAAAATGCTGATCTCATCCTCACTCGAAACCAGATTGCTCAATGCATCACGCACTCTCAACACTTCATTTCCATATTGTTTTAAAAGAAGGGTGTCGATTACGATGACGCCACTGCGCATCCATCAAGCGCATGTGACAGGATATCCGTGAATGCGCATATGCATCAGCCTGTTTAAAATCAAAACATATTCCCCCTTTCTCAATCAATTCCTTATTACCCCACTTAAAAAGCAAGGAAAACCCTGCACTGCGCAACCACCGATGAGTGATTTTTTTGTTTTATTATCCCACTTAGGAAGGAGAGCAAAGTATCAATCTTGTTTATTCTCTGCCAATGCAGCGATTTTTGTTTAATGCTTTTCTTGTTGAGTGCCAACTGATGTAGTTAAAAATTCGCCGCTTATAAACGGATCGGTTTTTATCGAATAAACACGATGACGCCATGGGATGTTTATAGATTGTTTGCAAAAATGATGGTTCGCAGAATTTTTGTTTGGTTTTCAGAAGTGCTCGTGCGTTTTATGCGTGATAACACCTGCAGTCTTAAAGGAGGGGATAAACAATTTTCTGATATGACAGAGAAAATATTTTAAACTTGTGTTCGAAAGGTGTACAATATTAAGGTGACCATTTTTTTTACACTGAAAGGGAGGACGAAAAATTTAAGAAAAAAATTACAACTTAAGTGTGTATGAAACGTTTTATTAATTCAAACAAAAATGCGCTAATTACGCTTACATACTTTTTAATTATTATTTTAAACGAGTACTTTTCCATTAAATGATTCTTTTTTTTCTGTCAACATATCATTTTTTGATATATCGGAAAGTTCGGGCAAAAAATATCCTTCAAACTGAATTTTACGGTAAGCACTGTAGCTAAAATGTTAACATTAAATTTTGATTTCTCACTAGTCACTTTACAAAAATCATTACCAACTGAAAAGAACTCTTTTAACTGCTGCATTAGTTCCAGGGCAGCACAACGTAAATTCAACAAGAATAATTACATTTTCGTATGGACTGTGTTCATTTTTGAAACGGTTTAAGTAATTTCACCCATTTTTAACCAATTTCTCAGCATGTTGATTTTCCAATAGTTCTAATTTATTAGAATTTAAATATGCATTCAGTCTTCTTTCTACTTCAAACAGACAATTGTCATTGATTTTAATATGAGGCATTTCTTTCGATAAAAACTCAACGTAATTTTCTATAACTGCTCAATTTACAAGTGACAAAGTCAATAAATACCATTAAAAACTGTTATTTCCTGTGATACTTCTTTCAGACCATTCATTTAATACTTTGGAAACATGTTTGGTTCATCTCTGAATACAGAGATTAACAGATCAGTTCTAAGATATTGAAAAGGAGGACAAAGAGGACACTTTTCGAGGAAGGGCAGAACCTATAAAAGGAGGACGTTTGGTCACCTTAGCAATATATATGAGTAGGAGAAATATAAAAATTGGTTAGTGAAGGAAAATTCCACGCTGTGACGTTTGGGAAAATTGAGGGTCAGCGTGAGAGTTAAGAAATTAAATAATCGGCTTATTACGTTCACAGCTATTCATTATAATATGTACAGTTGGTCACAAGTTATTCAAACAAATGACTGTTTCTATTCTACAGAATATGTTATTTGTGAAGGAGGAGGCAAAAACAACCGTTCTTTCGAGTGTTTCAAAAAGGGGACTGTCTTTCCACTCTCTTGGGGTGGGGAGGTCGCTTCATACACCTCGAACTGCACTCGGGGTTCCGGCTTGCTGGTATGGAATCCAGTCATTGGATTCTCACGGCCATCCGTTGCCGGAGTGAGTGAATATTGCACTGTTTAGCTACACGAGGGCTTTTGCCGACGGACTTCGTAATTCTGAACCATGATCAAGTGACGAGGACGACGCCTGAGCCCTCTCCTAACTACCACATCACACCAACGAGAGGACGGTTGAGCTCTCGACAGATTTAACGTGCATCGCTCCCCTACATGGCGGTCAGTGGTACTGGGCTCGAAGTCATAACATGCCAGTCACGATCCACGATACCTTGACCACTAGCCTACCGCGGCCACCAACCGTTGTCGGCGTGATGTGAGATTAAAAGGCCCTGCAACATTTTAAGGGTACATGTGTGAATGTGAATTGCTTAATGCTATCTACATAGGGAGCCGGTCTTGCAGCTGCGTGGCGGGAAAACGTTACACTGTTTAAATCTGTCTTAAAATATCTTCGGGACTAACAGAGGATGAAATTTTAAGATCGCTAATTTTTGATGGGTTGACGTTTCAAAATCACGAAAAAAGCTAAAGACACATTCCCAAATTAAAGGAAATCTGAACTTGAGACTTCTTTCGTTTGTCACTTTTAATTTATTAGCGTTGCACAATTCTATGGAATTTTAATTCTATAAAACGTTTCAGCAGAGTTAATTCTTTTTCTTTTCTATTTTTAAAAATACTTTTAAAAGCCACAAATCATTTGAATAAATCTCAAACAATTCTAAAAAATGGAGGGAGAAAACCGTAAATATTATTGAAACTTTCTTCTGTTTTTCTGTATATATAATCCCCATAGCACAAAATAAATAGAATCTAAACTAGTTACAATACTATAAAAATAAATCTAATTTTTCCTATAAAAAATAAAATAATTATTCTTGCCCAGAATTTTGCCCAACAATGCCCCTAGATGCCCAGAATTTTGTTAAGTGTACTAACGTAGACCAATCTCAAGCATTTCGAAAGCTATATTTATACAAAATCTTTCACACTAGCTATTTTATTACATATATTTCTACTCTCTTCAGTACTCTTCTCTCGGAAGAAAACATTTTCTCTTCAAAAAGAAAAATAATCACAGAAAAATGGTGCAAAAATTTAAAGAATAAAAATTTTTGAAGCACTTCTACCAGAACAAGACTATTAAGTTCTAAAAAAAACATAATAAAAATATACTGGTGGTTAATATTGCTTTAGAAGACATATCTTCAGATATAGGAAATTTTATTATATTCCTTTCTTTTTCCTATTGGTTGTGACACAACCGTACATAGAAATTGAAGCGAATTTATTTCGAGGAATATTTTCGAATTCCAGGGTAGGAAATTGTACTGTTGCTTGCTGATAAACTTGATTATTTTGTCAGTACTATTTCATCAGAAGTAAATATTATATTAAATATTATTGAGGTTATTGCCATATTTGGCGCAGCTGCGGCAAACATGCATACATTAACAAATATATATATATTGATTATTTAATTATTTTTGGTAAAAATGATAATTTCAATCCCAATATTAATTTTTATCCGGATTATTTAAACTAGTAAAACACACAATCCAACTAAAACTAATACTTAGATGTAACATTGTGTATTAAGGATTTAAAATTACATAGTAATATTTATGATAAAAGAGATGCCTCTCTTTAATTTTAACATTCTTCAAGTGCCTTACTGAAATTCAAATTTATCTAAATTTATGTATAAAATATTTTTTTTTAACTATATTTATCGTAATAATGTATTAGTTCGATAAACCCAATTTTATTTAAATCTTAATAACTTTATTAAAAATGTATTAAATGGATATCCTACTAACTTTTTTTTTACAGTTCTCAGTGATAACAATTTGTATTAAACTATTATTGACATTATGTTTTAATACTCTAGCATCTTTAACTAATTATACAATTATTTAATAGATGGCGCCACATGTTTAATAAGTTAATAATATTTTAATTTTTCTTATATTCATTTATTTTTTTCAAATATTTATATCAATGTATATTTATGATTTTTAAACGTACATATATATATATAGATTTTTATATTATTCTATCAAAATTTTAACATCGGTGCTGTTTTCCTTTGTTGTTTTTGGGTGGGAGAGAAGCATAACCAGTTGATAACTCAAAAGTAAGTTTTACTTTTTTTTATTTTTTTGCATCTTTTTAAATCATACTGTGAATACTAGTAGGCTAAAATTTTATCGTTATTTTTTTATTAGTATAGTGATTTTACTTGTAATATTTAAATTTTTTTTAATATTATTTTTTCCCTTTTCCCCTTGGCCAGTGGTTTAGGAAAATTACAATGAAGGTGGCTAGCTCTAAAACTTGTTTAAACCTGCAATCTGGTTTTTTAAGGCCAGGGTTTGTTATTGTACTACTTCCCTCATTTTTCCCTTCTTGAATAGTTATACTTATATATATATATATTTTTTTTTTTAAAATTTTTAAATTTAAAAAATTCAAGAAAAAAAAGGAATAAAAATAAAGGAGAAATGTTTAAATAAGGAAACATCCCTTTGATATCCCGGGGGTTTTCCCCATTTTACCAAAAAAGCAACACAGCCATATTTTGTGTTCAGCAGCGCCAAACATTCATTTATAATCACTAAAAAAATGATGTATACGTTATTCCTGCATATAATTCTTAATGTAAGGAAGGAATGAACTGAAGTAAGGAAAGATCCCAAGGGTACCCCAGAAGCGCGTCACACCTTTTTACCGAATGCAGCAAATCCATAGGATAAAGAAAATGGCGCGTGTCATTTCCAAATTGGAAATCTAATGTTTACGAAGCAAAGATCAACTTCTGAGGGCTTTTTTATTATGCTGTGTAAGTGTTTATTAACGTCGCACTATAAAGCAACATGAGGGCAATTGGTGACGGAGTTTGTAATTTTGAGTCTTGGTCAAGAGACGAGGACGACACCTGAGTTTCATTTTGCTGAATCATCACAGTAGTAAACTATATTCAGAGGAAGAGAGCTACATCCAAGCCTGAAGCTTCATTCTTTTAACTCCAATTCGTGCTACATGAAAAATTTAAATCCTAATGAATATGAGAGTTTTTTAACCAATGGCGGAACAGAATATATTAGGGGCTCCCTGCAAAATCAGGTTTTGGACCCCAAGCTGGATTTTACAAGACTGCAAAACCATAATCTTTGGGCTTCGATGCGATGTGGGTGTACATTACGCCACTGATAATAGCGATACATTGTAAAGCAACACAAGGGCTATTGGCGACGGACCTTTTACTTTTAAACCTCGTTCAAGAGACGAGGACGACACCTGGGCTGTCACCCCCTTTCTAAATTATCACACCATGCTAACTAAGCCCTAGTTAAATGTAACTAGAAGAATTCTGCAAGTCGATGGTCCAGTGAAATCAGAGTTTCGAACCGACGACCCTTCAATGACAACGCAACACCAATACCAGAAGTTATTTAATCTCATTTCTCGCCACTTGATCAACATCCCCCCCATATTATTCGAAAGCATCCCATGCCTCTTAACACCCCCTCTGCCAAAATTAAGTATGCACTTTTAAACTCCGAATTACAACCGACCTTTCAAACGTAAATAAATATACACACTCGCTTTTAATCTTAAAATTCTATCTCACAATCCACGGGGTTGCATGATTAAGTGAATAGGAAGAGGGAGGGGGTGTATCACGGCGAACTGTCTGTGAGATTCTTTTAAAGAGGGGGGCTTAAAAGTATGGGGGACCGAAACGGTTGCTTATTCATGGCTTTTAATTTGTCAGACGGCAACGGTTTTTGACAGGTCTATGGAGTGGAGGGTTTAGAATCTTTGCGGGGAGTGTGTGGGTTGGGGGGGTATTGTAGGACTCTGGAATGTTGTTTGGGTTAATTTGATTGTGGTTAGGGTGGAAGTTGAAATTTAAGGTTTGGAGCAATCTCAGTTAACTAGGCCTTTGTGTGCGTGTGTGAAGTGTCGCGGGTGCTTAACGAATGTTGATGGGGAACCCTAATTAAATATTCGTATCTATTGTGTTATTTGTTTAGCGTCCCTCAATCGAGGGTGTCAAGGTCATTGAAGAATGTTTGGAGGTTAATCCAAGGAATCAAATTCAAGATTTAAAATGTATATCTGCATTACTTAACACAGGTATTTGCGCCAACTGAAAATAAACACTGATTTCGCACACGCTACTGTGCAAGTGAGTATTTATTAACATCGCACAATAAAGCAACTCGAGAGCTATGGGCGACGGACCGCGTCAATTTGAACCATGGTTAGGGGCGTAGCTACCACAGTATCAATGATATGGGGTCCCGAAGCTTCAGGGGTCACAAAATGCGTAAGCAAAAAATCATAGTATGCTAAGGTGCCTAAAAAAGGGCCCTCAAGGAATTTGGATACAGAGCCCCCTCAGGACTAGCTACGCCAGTGACCATGGTCAAACAAAGAGGACGCCACCTAAACTGGCACTCCCTCTTTTGAACTACCACACCATCCTCCCGCTGGCGTGATGTGGTCGTTTGGAGAAGAAATACCAACACAAGTGTCATCTGCATCACTCAGTCAACTGACGACGATGACACCTCAGATGGCACCCACTCCTTCTCCAAGCATCCAGAACATGGCAATGTGATAACTTTGAGCCTCGACAGATTTATTGTGCATCAGCCCCTCTACACGGGGTTCTTCAGAGGCACTAAGGTGCGAACTCATGACACGCCGGCAGGGAGTTCGCAGTAACGTTCACCCCCGCTAAAACCCACATTGGGAGGGAGCTGGGTTCTAGGGAGCCCAAATCCTAACTGACGCCAAGTATATGCCCTTTGTAACATCCAGCTTGGGGCCAAAAACCTGACTTTGCAGGGGAGGGCCCTTAATCCTCTCCGTTACGCGACTGGAGTCAGTGACCACTCTCTGAAAGCGGAGTATTTATCTCCATATTATCAGAGGGAGGCAACAGAAGACTAATGTCATGATCATTTGCTGTAACAGACTGTTTTGGGCGGGAAAAAATGGTACATATTTCATTGATCGTCATGTAATAGTTGATTCGCAAATGTTGTAGTTCGTAATTAAATTGCTATCTTATAACCACTGCGTGACCAAATGCAGAACATCCAAAGCAGTGATTCCCCCAAAAAGTGATCTATATCAACCTCCAGTAGTCAATGACGACTTATAAGGGATCCACGCCATCGAAAAAATAATTTGGGGGTCCATGAAGTGTAAATGGGGGTCTAAGATAGCCTAAACCAGATCATACCTTTGATTTTAAAAGAAAATTTAATCAGATTTACCTATTTAACAGCTTTATTTACTAAATTTACTGGGATTAATTTGCAGTTATAAGGTGGCAGCATAAATTTTATTAAAAAAGGACCATCATTTCAGTGTTTCTTACCAGAAATCAAGCTAAAGAATATAACACTGGATATTGCGAATTTTAACAGTTTCTCAATTTGTAACAGACAATCTGTTAAAATGACGTTTTAGTCTATGTTCAACATTCAAATGCCATTTAATCAAGTTTTGAAACTAGGTTTGTGAATGGTTTGACTATGGTAATATCACACAGTAGGTAATGAATTCATGTGGTCACATTAAATATATATATATATGTCTGATTCCGAAATGAACTGATTTTAATAGCCCTGAATATCTTAAAGCAAAGTTTAGAAACGAATATCAGCAATTTTTGCTTTTAAAAGACACATGCCTGTTATTTATCCCGAATTATGGAACATCTCAAGAAAGTTTTTAATTGTTTTTCCCAGAGAGGACGAGTTCGAACGTGCTTGCCAATCTCCAAAATAAAAACAGAAAGAAAAAAAGAAAGATTGGATACTACCAACAGAGGAGATTTAGGATTAAATCTGTAAAGATTAAAGCCAAATGTTAAAAATTTGTTATTTAAGCAGCAGATTCATCCCACCCTTTAAGAACATTTGTTATTTTTGTAACACAATTATTTTAATTATTAATTAAATTTTAATTTAATTAATTTACGTTTTAAAGTAAGTGTGCTAGACCACAGCTACATCTAAACATTTAAGTTGATAAGTTGGCAAGAATTTAATATCAGGTAAGTAGGGGTCTACACAAAGCCGAAAAACAGGGCAAGGGGTCTATGAGACAAAAAAGTTTGGGAACCTCTGTTCTAAGGAATATGTCATTCTTTTAAAAAAATATTAAGTACTTAGATATATATAGAAATCTAATTTTTTACTCATCTTTTCTTAATTTTTAAAAATATCAATTTTTTATACAGCGTATAACACGCACCCTTAAATTTTTATCTCACTTTTTGCGTTAAAATGCGTGTTAACCCACTTGAGCGATATGTATAAGAAATAGAAACAAGAATAAAATAGAATTAAAAAAAAAACCGTTCTATTACACACCATACTGCATAACATTGCATCATAACAGAGAAGGAAAAAAATCTTCAGTAATTGTCATCTTCAATGATATTTAAATTTTTTACCCTTCAGTACACATTTTGTAATGCAATTAAGAAAGATTTCTCGGAATACTTTAACTCAGTTACGCACTAAATAAGGGGAGGGGGGATGTACAAGTATTAAATATTCCACGCTTAAAAAGCATGCTTATCGATTAAATAATTTTTTTGAAAGATATTTACTTTCCTGTTGATAACAATTTTCCCATCGAAACTCCACACACATAAAAAATTAAATACCAGCAAAAGAGTGAAGGAGATAATCCAATCACTTACCTGAAAGAGAAAAAAAAATTATAATTAATAATGGCATAACAAAGTATCAAAAAATAGTTTTTTTTTAAAAAATAAAAATTGTGTAAAATAAAAATTACCAAATTGTGTTGAAATTTTAATGCGTCATAAAAATAAATACTATCGTTTACGATAGTGATTCTCATTAAACCAGATGGTGATTTTGATTTTAAAAGAAAATTTAATCAAATGGAAACCACATTTTACTATTCAGCAGAGATTAATTTACTAAATTTAATGAATTTATAGTTGCAAGGCAACAGCATACATTTTATTGAAACAAGGACCATACCTTTAGAGTTTCTTGCCAGAATTAAACTAAAGGAGTACAATATATTAGACTTGCCGAATTTTCCCATTCGGCCGCAGACAATCTTCCAGGGAAAATGACTTTTTAACCTACGTTCAACACTTAAATAATGCCCTTTCTTAATATTTTGAAACTATGTTTGAGAATTCTTTGACTATGGTAATAATTGCCACAGTAAGAGCCATAAATTCATAGGGTCACATTGAAAAAAAAAATGTCATATAACAAGAGGAACTGATCGGAAGAAGCAATAAAAAAGATCTTAAAGTATAGTTTAGAAACGGATGTCAGCAATTTTTGCTTTAAAAAGAAATTTTTATTTACCTGTTATTTACCTGTTTTACAGTTAGAAATTTAAATCGTTTAAATTTAGTAGCTCTATATCAGCTGTCAGAAAGACATTTAAGTTCATAAATTTGTCCAAAATTCAATATTAGGTAAACAGGGATCTACCCAAAACTAAAAAATATCAAGCGGTCTATGAAACAAAAAGTTTGGGAACCTCTGATCTAGAACTTTTTTCTGACCCTCTCTTCATGCCCAAATCCGATCGTGCAGATTAAGAACTCAACCCTCAACCCCCTAATACACCCTTGTTTCCTTTTAACACTCCCCAAATCACAACCCCAAAACCCTTCACTTCAGACATCGATAAAAGGGGCCGACTACCGCAACAAACGAATGAACATAAAAAAAATGATAAATGGTTCCAAGAATCCAAAATGACGCTCCAGAACTGAAAAGGGGGTGAGGGTGCAGCAATAGTTGAGAAAACAACCCCCTTTCAACTTTTCTATCCCTTTCCGAACAACTTGACTCACTTAACTCAGCGCAGGCGATCATCTTGGGGTGTTCCAAAAAGAAAGTGAAAGCGCCTGAAACTTATCGTCTGCTTTTTCGTTATGAGTCAAGAGCCGGAATGGTGGACGCTAATGAAGAAGAGGGGTGGAGAACACAGGGGAGGGGGCCTTACAAGAGACCGCTTCTTAAAGAGGCAGGGAGTTAGGAACGGTTGTCATTAATTTCGAAAATCGCACGAAAGGAGGCAGGGTGGGGGATGGTGTTAAATGGGGTTAGAATTGCGAGTGTGGTGGTATATATCGTCTGAGTTTTCGTAATGCAGGGGCATGATGAATGGTAACAAGGGATATGCTCGGTTTTCTCAGGGGTTCTGGATTGTTTACAACGTAAATTGGCCCTTGGTTAACGGAGAGGATGTAGTTAGGGCAGGTTTTGAAAGAAAGAGGTTAGAACACCAGATGCAATTTCGGTTAATCTTGCGTGAGAGGAAGAATTAAAAGAGTGGGATAGTATTTTTCGGTCACCCCTTACACTATTTCGTCTTAATGTATGTAATTTTCCCTTTTTAAAAATCCTACAAGAGCAAAACTTAAAAATACTCTAATTTAAATTGATAGATAATTTTTTAATAGATATTTATTCCCGTAATTACGATGGAAATGGATAAACTAGTAAAAATTGTTTCGCTGCTTTGTTTATCACGTCAGTTAATACTTACGAAATCGAACGAAATATTGCATGTCGTATAGCAGCTACATATATATCATGATTTAATTTTTAAAAGTTTAGACCCATGCAAAAAATTATACAGAATGGTTTTCAGTGCAAAAAGCAGAATACACACACACAAAGAAATTATTATGTGTTTCGTTCAAAAAAATCTCACATATAGTGGAGCACACAAGGCCTTAGCACCTTAGCCCTCGATTGATTATAATCTTATGCATTTAGTACGTAAAATTTAATTAAATGTTTGTTGTTAATATATATATAATTAATTTTATTAATTAATGCTAATGAATCATTCAATAATTAATTTTTTACTGTTTTTTGTTCTCGAAAATCGACAAAATCAAAAGAATATGTTGGGTGACGTATTGGGGTATGATACGAGAATGGTGAACTTTCAAACCTGAATCCCACCCTTACACTCTTGGAAAAATTCCTGTGTGCGCTACCGCTCACATACATACACGTATTTTTCAAAAAATAAATTTTAACAGTATCGTTAAAAAAAGTAAGTAACGAAACATAACGTGTAAAATCGATTTTTTTTCTCACCCCTATTGCGAATACTTCTTTTTCAACAGTAAAATCACGCTGCCACCTTTTTAAAAGCAAAACCTTCGTTATATTCCGCTTGTACCTAAACATTTTAGAATATATCTTTTTAAAATTCTATATTACCAGGCATCGCCAAACAGTTATGATTCCGCTTAAGACCCCCATTGACGTGAATGTGGAAGTTTGGAGATTAGAATGCCAGCCCAGGTGTCACCCTCGCCACTTGACGGTGTTTCAAAATTATGAGGAGAACTAGGTCTCCAACAGCTCTTAGAAGTAATACAAGAATTTGTGAAAAACCTAATTTGTGAAAAACGTAATTGTAAGCCACGGTCAAGATAGGACGAAACCTGAGTTGGTATCTCTGTTCAAATTTCCACACCACGCCAGAGACATAGGATTTTTTCCTTTGAATATCTGTGCTATTTTACACTTATACCAGTGCTTTTCAAACTTTCAATATTTGCGACCCAATTTTCAATCACGATCTCCATCGCGCAGCCCTTCCATACAATAACGATGCATTGAATTCAATAATAGTATGACGCTAAAGCTGTTAAAATACGACTAACCTCTAAAAAGTAAGCTAAAGCAATACGACATTAAATTCTTAATTGTCACAGGCGTATATAAACGTCTCGTTCAGCCAAAGCGTTAATTGCCGGACGTAAACATTCGTCTTTCCGAAGAACCATCTTTTCTGTGCACTGCTATCCATACAATTATTTCAAAGCTTTGGAATGCAATAAAAGGACCTTTGACAGTATTTGCGAATGATTTACTTATTTCAGAGGATTTCCTGATTTATTCCTTTTCACCCCCAATACATCACATACGTCTACGTGGAAAACAGTGGCATTGGGGAGCGAATCACGTATCTTTTCATCGGTAGTTTATGGATTAATTATAAACCATACAAATGATCAAGATAAGTGTTAATTTTTGTATATAATTTTATGTATGATAAGCCCATGGGGTCAAGGGTAAGCTCTTAGCAAACTTCCTCTTAACTTAGTATTGCTAAATTAATAATAAAATACATTGTGCTGTTTTGATACATTTATAAATGTATTATATCAGCGTAAATTATGTGTATTTATTTCTTACTACGTCAGAATGTATTTTGTTTATTTACTTTCAGCAAATTAATTATCTTTTGTTTTCGACTTTTCAATATGCTCGCGCCTCCCACATACAGTTAGCACCCCCTTAGGGGGTGCACCCCCGCAGTTTGAGAAACGCTGACTTATACGTTATTTTTCCTGTTAGAAAGAAATCCGCAGTGTTTATAACAGACTTACAGGGGAAAATAAAACCATTTACTCCAAAAAACTACTATTCCTTCCTGTAAACTCGCATGCATATTTCGAGCTCTCGAAAAACGATTCAACAATATATTAGTTTTAAATCGCATGCGAATGCTTTCATACCCAACCCCTGTCCTTCAGAACAGGATGCATACTTCATTTAACGAGACTCAATTAGTGCCCACCGATTTCCTTTCGACTGATTAAAAGTACAACCCCCCTCCCGAGCACAACCTTTCCTCTCCACCCAAACAAAAACAGTCACGCATCTGAGGGAGGGGGGAGGTTAAGAATGAACTGACCAGAGCATTAATGAGCGGGGAGAGAGAAGGCATAACTTCTAAAAGCAGGCCGTCGGGAGCGAGGTCACTCCATAAACTCCCAGCCGACTTTTTGAAGGGCCGAATGCAAAGAGTTAAAGGCACGACTAACATGGAGTTTAGTTTACGACTCTCTTTAGAAGAGGTATGTTTTTCTCGTTCTGTGTGTATGCAGAAAGGGCGAGATTAGTTGCTAAAATTCGTACTGAAAACATCACAAAAGGCAACCAGTTTGCCAAGAACTGCAACACAACTCAATAAAGTTCTTTTGTTTTGGGTTTAAGTTAAATTATATAGTTTAAATACAATCAGTAAACAATGGAAATTATAAGTATACATAGATGCCTATTGAGAGCAATTTCGATATAGAACCCAATCACGGTAGCCAATTGGTCGTTGAAATGACGCAAACAAAAAGGGGAGGAGCCACGGGTCCGTACTCCCTCCCCCCATAGCCCTCGATTATTTTATAGATTGACGATAAAATACTTAAAATTTAATTAAGTATTTGTTATGAACAATTTATTTTATTAATTAATACTAATTATTAATTCAATAATTTATTTGTATTGTTTAAAGAATGCGCTTGATGACGTATTTAGGTATGACACGAGAATGGCGGAATTTCTCCACCCTAAACTCCCCTCATGAAAATTTTTCGTCTACGCCACTGGGTCATGGTAATGAATTCGTGGCTGGCGTGTCATAGTTTCCAGCCCAAGTGCAGCTGAAGACACTGCGTGTAGAGGGGCCGATACACATAAAATTTGAGATACAATTAAATTGCCCCACGGTGTGGTGTGGTTACCTTCGAGAGGGGAGGATTCCAGCTCCAGTGTCCTCCTCGCAACTTGATCAAAGCTCACAATTACGAAGTACACCGCCAATAGCATTCCTGACGATTTATGAAACGACGTTAATAAGCATCCACTCGATATTGGATCGAAACAATTTGATTGGCTGATTGATTATTTATTAACGTCACTCCTAGAAGTTAGGCGTTTGTGAATGGACGAATAATTTTTGAACAAGTGGTAAGTGACAAGGACGACACCTAAGCTGGCACCTCACTCTCAGACTTCCAAACCACGCCAACGAGAGGACTTTGAGCCAAGACATCTAACGTACATCAGCTCTTCCCCCTCGGGTTTTTAGTGGCACAAGGGATCGAACTCGTGATACGTGCTACTTGAGTTTGTGACCGTAACCACTAGACTAGAAACACAGAAATAAAACTATCATTAATATCTGCAGAAATCTGGAACGTACGAAAATTTTTTTTTAAGTAAAATACATCAATGGCCAGGATAACTTTAAAAAGCGTTCATAAATCTAGCATTTTAGAAATTTATACCGGCCAAAAGAACCACCCCGTTAGAAGTTACCATTTCAAAACTCAAGATTTCTAAGTTTAAGTTTCATACGTATTTTCTGAATTTTAAATCTTTAACGAAAATTTATATTTAAGATGATTTTTTAAAAAGAAAAACGTCGACTTTTTCGTAAGTTGGGAAAGATTTAAAAGTCACGTTCACCTTGGGTTGGTTTCCCATTTAAAATTCCCAGCACGGGAAAAGCATCATTCCCCAAAGAAACATTTAGTAATGAAAATAGTTTAGGGATAAAGTTAGTGCAGGGTGGTCTAACGAAAACCAAATAGAGGAACGAATGATAAGTTCCTAAAATCACTGGTTAAGTGTAAATTTGAATGCAATGCAAGGATAACCGAGGTGGAAGACGAAATAAATACAATATTTAAAAGCCAGTCTCTTAAGTGAGTGAGTGAATATGAACGTCGCACTGTTCAGCTACGCGAGGGCTTTTGGCGACGGAACATGTCATTTTGAACCATGGTCAAGTGACGTGGACCATACTTGAGCTGGCACGCCCCTCTTCTAACTACCACTCCACACCAACGGGGAGGACGTTTGAGCTCTCGACAGATTTAACGTGCATCGCTGCCCTACACGGCGGGTCTTTAGTGGTACTGGGCTCGAACTCGTGACAAGGCCAGCCACAATCTGATACCTTGACCACTCGGCTACTGAGGTCACCCCAGTCTCTTTATATAAGACTTTTCCTATTATTAATTCATTTAAATTTCTTTTGAAGGCAAAATATATTTATTTAGATAATCAGGGGCAACTTAGGAATGTAGTCAAGAAAAAAGTGATCAATCAAATGCTTACAAACATTTTTAATTTCATATCAAATCATTAAAAAAGTAAAAAATTATATATATATATAATAGTTAATATTTAATAAAACATAATAAATAAACTTTTTTTTCACACATCTACTGCACAAAAATGTGCAAATTCGGTCATGGGAGAACGAAGGTTGTTAACTCTTACGATTTCTTCTCCTTAGCAGAATTCCCATTTTATGGACCCCCTGCATATGAATAATATTCAAGAGATGAGTATAAAAGACATCCATTGGCATAGTGTGGAAGTTTGGAGAAAGAGAAACCAGATATCGTGTTACTTCGACATCAACGAATAATCTATCAAATATCCGGCCATGGCATTTTGGGCACAAAAAATGAAAACTGATTATTGCATGCTTGTAAATCTAATGCGCATGCGTGTATTGTCTCCAACTCACAGAAGCTGTAAGTCACCGACAGACCTCCGATGAGTAAAGAAGTGCAAGAGAATGTTGTCGTATTTTCGATTCAGAAAAGCGCTTGGAACAGTGCTATTGCTTTAAATTTTGTGAAGTTTGGTGACCTACAGGGAGAATAAAAGTACAAATAACAAATTTAAGTCCCAAAAAGACATAACGCAGAATGCAAAAAATCAACTGCATGCCATAGCAAAAAACGACGTTCCAACCTGCTTCCGATAGTGGCAGATTCGTTGGGTCAAGCTGAGGGATCTCTTTGAAAGATCAGAGAGTATTTTTACTAACATCGCACGCACTTTAAAGAAACACGAGGGCTATTGGCTACGAATCATATAATTTCGAGCCACGGTCAAGTAACGAGGGCGGGATCCTATCTTCACATTTACCACAACACGCCAATGGAAGGATTTTGAGCATGTTCAGATTTAACGTGCATCAGCCCTTCTATAAGTCGGGCCTTCAGTGGCATGAGTCCACGAGTCAACAACACCGGCCACGAGTTGACAAACTTGTTACAATTTCGACGTTTCCTTTTTCCTTGAGGAAAACTGAGGCACGCTGTTATTTCTGAACGGGATTCCATAATATACAATGCTTCTACAAAAGTATGCCGCAATCCAATTCCTTACCGCTAAACCACCCACAAAGACAGTTCTCAACAACCAGATATTGCTACAGCATCAATAGTACCGATTTCCTGGCATTGTGAAGTCATCAATGCCAGACCACCAAAAGTACACTCAAACGTCAAACCGAATCATCTGTAACAGGAACAACTCCTCCCCCAGAATAACAACAAAACAGAAATAAACAGCCGTTTCCTTTTGTTCCAAAAGCAGACGATATTCGGTACATCAAACTTGACAAGTTCCTCCACCCTCACAGACTTTCCGAACCCGCATTCTTCTTCAAGCCAGCCGGGCTGTCACCCTTTCCGCTTCGCTTCACTTCACCTGACGAGAGAGAGAGAGGTGTGCTGCCAGGTGGTCAGACGGTAATTATAATTCCCGACTGGCAGCGGGGTCGCCGTGGGTGTTCGAATTGTTTGAAGAGAACAGACGATTTTGACGTTGTGGCCTCTTGATTGATTCATGTAACATGAGAAAGAGACAAGTGCAACGGTACGAAGATCATAGGGTTTGGGAAAGGGTGTAGGAGAGGGTGTAGATACCTGATTCCATCCTTCCCCTCTGCTACGTTCTGTCAAGCTAATGAGTCAGACCATAATTTGGTGTATGGTTGGTTGCCACAAACATAGCGCTACTGTTAGAGTAATTGGATAATGAAGTAGGGGTGGAAGACAGAAGTTGCAGGGGTTTAGGTCAGTTATAATAATTTTGAAAAAAAATGAATAGAAATGGTTCAAACATTTGAGGTATTAAAATCGATTTATTAAATTTAATTTACACGCATATATGCCGATTTTCATAGGCAAAAAAAGATATTTGTAACATAAAAATGCTCATACAAACAATACTATGGGGATCCCTAAGATGAAAAGAGACAACGAGTTCATAAATTTGCTGGATGCATGGAGAAAAAGGTTTGGTTGAAATAATTTATTACAAAAAGTAAGAACTAAAAACACAGGATGCAGTATGCTTCCTTGTATAAGCCAATAAATTTTTTCGGGGAAGGGGGATTACAAGTTTTGAAGTACACAGTGGTTAGATTTTTATAAAGATGTAATTTAGAAAAAAAACTATTTTAGAAACATTTTCTGCGTTTTTGAAACTTTATACGCAAACAGTTTTGATCTTTTCCCTTTTTTTTTAATGGGACATATTTTTAAAAAGAAAAAGAAAAGAAGGGGAGTGGGGGTTACAAATTTTTCAAAGTCAGCCTACGAATCCCAGTTCCTCAAGAGTTCGGAAAATTTACATTCACTCATTAGAATATCTAAATACATATGATAATGAAGCGAATTTTTTTCTCCAAAGCATGAAACACAGGTCTCTCTCTCGACACTTTCGCATACGACATTCCTACTTATTTTCCAAACAATCCAACAAAAATGGAGCGAGTGTTTGCTTATTAGTGTAGCACGCAGGGACGTCTTAACGTAGGGGAGGCCCTGAGACCCTGGCGTCTTGAGGCCCTGGGCCCAAATACGAACGTAGGCACCACCTGTGACTCTTAAAAGTAGACAGTACATAGTATACGTCGCCAAATACTCGTACAAACAATAACCCGAACAAATAAATGTGCATGACTTACAATCACACAAACCGGCTCGACCGTCTGCCGCCTTTTGACGGAATGAATAATGATGATGAATGGTGGTAGGCCTAGGCGTGTACGCGGACGTCGGTCATGGCATGTAGACAATTGACATATTGTCCGAAATTTGCAGATTTCCGGAGAAAACAACCGGAAATAATATTTGACTAACGAAATTATTCGAATTATGATATTACGGCTGAGACGAGAACGAGACCAGCCCAGTAGGCCTATGCCCCCGTCCCTGGTCGCACTATAACGCAACACGAAGGCAACTGGCACCCGAAATCATGGTTTTGAGCCTCAATCAAGCAACGAGGATGACGCCCGAGATGGCAACCGACCTTCTTCTAACTACCAGACCACGCCAACCGGAAGATTTTGAGCCACGACAGTTCAAAGTGTCTTTCTACACGGTGGGTCTTCGACGGCACCCAGGACTCAGACTACTCATGACACGCCGGCCACGACTTCGTGACCATGACCACTCGGCTACCGCGGCCACATCACAAATGTCAAGAAACGCCCGTTTCAAAACACAAATACAAAATTTGCAAGTACTTAATTAGAACAATAGTACGACAGCTTCACACATTTGATAGTAACTAAGGAAAAAACCCAATCAATGGAAAGCAATTAATAAATTGCAGCATTTAAGCAATTCTCGTTTCCATCGTGCAACAATTCTAATTGTCTCACACCTCTTGGTAGAAGACTCTTGCCTAAATCACATCCCAACAAGCACCTGCGACGGGGAGCAGTTTAAATTCCAAATTAAACTAACCAACAGGGCCATAAAAAGGGCGGAAAAACACCAAAAATGCCGCAGCAACAGGAACTACTTGCTGTGAGGGAGGGCCTAACACCTATTCACTCCCTCTAATAGACCGTTTTAAAAACCGCAATTTTTCACTTCCGTTCCACTTGGGGGTAGACGACTTTTATGCCTTCCTTTCGCCACCTTTCGGCGTCGCGAATTTACGAGCTCGACTCGGAAATTGTGTTTGTAGATGGAGAGAGGGTATAAAGTTGGGATTTATAAACAGGGTCGTGTTCCGGAGAAGGTTTTCTTGTTCCAGATGGGTAGCCATTTTGTACCACTGCTTCTGAAAATTATCTTCGATATTTATACAACATTTTTATTTATTTTTTTATTTTTAAAAAAAAGAACAGAAAAGGAGTTAAGAGAATAATTTGAGTCGATGATTACAGATGACGATTCTATGTATAATACTGATAAATACACAAAATCTGGATTCTTTTCATTGATGAAATGAGTTAGTGAGAATGTCGTATTAACGTCGCACTATAAGGCAACACGAGGGCTATTGGCAACGGACCTCGTCATTTTGAGCCTCGGTCAAGTAATGAGGATGACACCTCAGCTTCCTCTCTGTCCTAATTACCCCATCAAACTACGGGAAGGTTTGCTAAAATGCAGCCCCATTGGGATAAAAAAGAAAGGAAGAACACATTGCGTCTTGACAAATTTAATATACTACAGCCGCTCTATATACGCGGAAAGTGTTCAGCGGTACAAGGCTAAAAATCACGACACGTTGATCAGGAGTCCAAGACCACAAGACCAGGTTGTGAGGGAATCGTTACTCTCTCTTGTCGCCTGACAATGGGGAGGAAGGGAAGAAACACCAGCTCTAATAAAAAACAATCTGTTTATTGATCTCCCAAATCAACACAACACTGATTCAATTAATTTCAACAAGAGAACCCCTCAGGGGTCTCATCTTCTTTAGGTGGGTACGGGTGTCACAATCCCGAGGTACCTCTCTCTCTCTCTCTAGTGTAGTGTTCTTTTCCTTTTCCCAAGGGGTTTACTATCTTTGGTAAACACGGGTGTCACGACCCCGGGGTACCCCAGTGATCCATCTCTATTTTCGACCCTCCATCTTGCCATCCAATTTCTTCTTTTCCCGTCCAGACCACAGACCTATGAATGTTTGGCGCAGTATAGCCAAAAATGGCTCTTGCGCCATTAAACACCAAACTCAACTCAACTCAACAAGAAGAGTGTCTCAATGTAAGCAATATACTTGGAACAGCAACGAGATGCACTAATTATAAGAAAACTACAAACATCGATCTCCTTATTTTAGGATTAATATTACTATCAATTGATTTAACACTATTTAACTTCAGTGACCAATCGTCACTTTAATTCTTTCCATTTAAACATTTGAATTACTCAATAAATTTCAGTGATATCTGGTCAGTGGCAATCTCTCACCTGACTTCTGGCTTTCTCTCTCTCCTTCTCCTCGTTGCTAGCTAGAAACCCTTGACTATATATAACACTTAATTTGAATATCACGGTTTCTTCTTAAAAAGGGTTGGTTGTGAATAAACGCGAATGTAGCCCAAAGATTTCCCAAGAGGATTAGAAGAAGGTACGCGAATAGATCCATCCCACAGTGACAGCTTAAGGAATAGTCCTCGTCTTGGCGAAACAAACAGGCACCAAATCAAACGTCAGGATTCCAGGCAAACAGAGGTTATCTTTTTGTCCGTATTTCTATGAATGGTGCCACACACCTTCAGTCATCCAAGGTAATAAATAACACTACAATCCTTTTACAGATTTATAAATTTGGGATAGTGCTAATCCCATTAAAAGATACATTTTTTTAAAAAAGAGGTTTATCAAACTGATCAAGGCATGCTCATACAGAAAGTCCATAGTACAGAGTGTTCCAAAAATAACGATTAATTTTCAAAAAAACAATAATGTATTGATTTCTTTCACGGGTCTTTAAAGAAATGATCTCTTTAGAAGAAGGAATAGCGATCATTTTCCCTAGAAACTAGTGGATGAAACATGAAGAGGGGTGGCTGTACCAGCGAAAATACAGAAAACAGCCACCAACAATGACCAATAACAAGCTATTTGTGAACAATTCAGACAAACTGGTAGAGAGGCAGTTGAAAAATATTCTGATAGACCATCAATGATACGGTCAAGTGACTTTACCTGAATTCGTTCACAAGTAGCCTGATATTGGCTTTTGTTGGCGAATGTTTTCCGACTGACAACCTTTTCATATATTTAACATCCAATTTCCGGGAAACGATGGCAATTATTTCTTCTAAGGAGAGCATTTTTTCAAACACCTGTGAAAGAAATCAATACATTAGTGCAGCGGCTCTTAAACTTTCGATCGTGCCCCTCCTTCCCCCCTTTTTTTATGTATCAGTGTGACATGATGGACTCTCAAGGTTTTGAACACTCCCGCCCCCCTTCTCTGACTTAATACTCTTGATAAAAATACATGTTCTAGTTGAGTTTTTTCATTGGAGATAATTTAGTGATCTAGTCCCGTATGCCTCACCTTTCAATTTTCCACGAGATCTTTTAGAGTCTGTAAAAGAGAGTGTAATGACTTCAAACAGCTCTGAATTAAACTATTTATTAAAGTATGAAAATCATCAAAAAAATATTTCAGTACAATTTAACTGCAAAAAGGGTCCACTGATATAGAGTTTCTTTCGCGATAAAGTCTTTATACCACTCGCATAAACATATTAATCAAAGTGATACTTTCGGGAAATGTCCTGTACATTTGATACGCCAAAAGGTCTGCAGTTCACTATTTAGTAGTTCCACACCGTGTTTGTGTGAGCTCGTTTGCTCTATCTCCACCGTGCTGTCGTTGGACTCGAAGCTTCTCGGTCCTAAGTCCGCCTTCGTTCTCGTTAATTCGCGGACTCCCAAGCTGAAGTATCGCAGGCTGAGAGGTCTCTTCGGATTTTCTCAAGTCAAAGTCCTCGTAAACTCTCTCGCTCTCCCTTTTTAACCTCCAGGTTTCCCATGGGCACTCACCGCATATTCATTTGATTTCTTGTCTGTCGGACCCATTGAGAGCAGGGTCTGTCTCGGCGCATAGTGGGAGCAGTCTGGTTCAGACGCGCTGTCGTCTTGAATTCGTGAGAAACCGAAAAGGTAATTGTACCGGCGTCCTTTTTCATCCTTCCGACTGCCCATGGGAAAAGAGAAACTTTGACCACCCACTCACGCATTTTTCTTAAGTTTGTCGGCGTACTTCCTCAGCAATTAGAGAAAAGAGACCGGGTACATCACAAGGGAAATATCAACCTTACATGAGAGACTGCTCGGACTCCCTAGAGAGGTGCTGCAGACCCCAGGGATCCACAGATCACAGTTTAAAAACCGCTGCATTAGTGTTTTCATGGAAACGGATCGTCATTTATGGAACATCCTGAATACGAAAGTCATTGGCGACAGATCCAGAGACATTACTTGTTATGACCCAGCTGTACCTGGGCCTAGAGCCTCAGCCTCGCTAGGGGGCCTCGTCATGTTCTTGACTATGCTTCAGTGAGTTTCGGATTCGAATGATTGTAATCCTCAGATGTTATTCTTGGAATTTCAAACTATTTGCCAACTGGTAACAGAGGAAAGACTGAATTATTATGCTATGCCCATATCCGTAACGAGTAAAAGCTAAGTACAGTATAAGTCAGCATACACTGTAACATAGTGGACTGGTAGCGTGATGAAGAATTCACAGCAAATTGTAGAAATAAAAGAAAAATTTTCTCAACAAAATAATTAATATTAATGCAATATGGAAAGGTCTCTCTGCGTCAAGCCGATTTCTCTTTTCAATGATGGAGTTCACTCGCTCTTAATTTCTACACATCACTGCTTTGTCCGAAGGACACTTATCCATGTTGCTATGTAGTTGGATAGATCACTTCGACAACGCTACCGGCGTGCATCCTCTTCTCTCTCCTCTTACTCCAGGCAAATCCGCTTTGGACTTGAATCCGATCTCCGAATCTTCGAACCCTGATCTCCGCTCTACGATCTTCGATATCCGCTCTCGATCTCCCCAAAAAATGACCCTTTTAAGCAGGGACGAGTCCACCACGCGCCCCTCGTCACTTCTCATTGGCAGGGCCACAAAAGTCTGCACACGGTCCTCAGACTCATTAGCGTCCCATTGGCAGGGAACTCATAATCGCTCTCCCTAGTCCTTCTTGAATGTACTGGCGCCAGACGACTCGTGCGAACATTTGGATGCTTTGTTCAGCACGCGGTCATTGTTTCTTGAGGCCATTCTCCCGTCTTCCTCCTAGGCATCAGTCTCCTCAGTCAGACAAGCCCCGTCAATTGTCACATGGCGGGGGTACTTTTATGTATATCATGACTCCCAGACATACGGTCTCTGTGGACACGAGGCCAAACAATACACAATGACCCAAAAGCCACGTGCGCTGTCTCCGAGCCACGAGCGAACCACCTGCTCTAATCCATCAATCTAGGCATGAATAGACGGGTGCAAGTGTTAACATAGCACTGTCGTTACAACAGTATAAGTCGTTACATAATTTAGTCAAATGGTAGTAGTCGATCGAGTCGAGTTGTGACTACGTCTGATGAGATTGTGAGCCATGCACATGTTTTACAGATTGTATTTCGACAGCATAAAATGATCACAGAATGGGTTTACTTTTGCAAAGGGGCCCATGGCATCTAGAAATCTTAAGACTTTGAGCCCCAATTAAAAGCTTCGACTGTCTAAAGACTAACTCATCACTTGACCATAGTTCATAATAACGAAGTTCGTCGCCAGTAGCCCTTGTGTTATTTTGAAATGCGAAATGAATAAAAATCCATCAATCTTGAGCCCCGACATCAACCCTTCTACATTTTTTAATGATATCAGGATTCAAAACTCGACAGAATGGCAGCCATGAACTCGAGAAAATAGCCACTGACACACTTCCAGGTGTCAATTCTTACCCTCAATGACAGACTTTATCCGTGACCAAAGATGGAAGACTCCCCACCATCTCAGCATTCAACCTCCAAGAAACCCCATCCAATCCGACGCGAGAAACCGTGAAGACAAGGAGGATTGAACGCGACATAAAACTTCCTAAAATCTCGATCAGAAACTATCGAGGGGGCGTAAAACGTTGTGGACATGATTCATGTCCACCCCCGGAATCTATGGATCGTAAAGCTCGGGAAACGCACCAAAGGTCCGGTGTTAAAAGTCAGCAGTGTCCCTGACGTATGGGGCAGTTTGCCGTGATGCCCGCAGGTATAAAGCTTAATTAACTTCTGGGGTCACAATCCTCTTCGGACAATAGAGTGGTGCGTAGTAAGATGGTGAAGTATGGGATAGAAAAGAGGATTCTCTATTAAAATATTTCGGCTTATAATTAAAATACATTATTCATGCCGTCCTTTAATTAATGAGGTGATGTTAATTTCATTCATGCCGTTTGTTTAATCTGTGGATGTTGTTTAACGTAAAGTAGAAGGATTGTATATGTTAATGAATTTTTATTTTAAATTGTATTGTGTTGTAGTATTAACTATAATAAGCTTCTCTTCCACTTTGTAAAAGATTGACTTGAATTTTCTCTTCTCAGTATACAGATCATAGGTCGGGTATTAAAAGAAGTGTTTTAGATTGACTGAAGTGAAAGCAAAAACGAAGCTAAAGAGAGGGGGGATTTCATTATCAATATAAGGGGAAGACCCAAAAATAACTGGAATTTATTTTTCTAAATTTTTTTTTTTTACTTTCCATTTTTAATGCACTCTAAGTTAATCCCCTTCAAAGTTCTGTCCATGTGCCTTGATGTATTTGTCCCAACACTTTTACCACCGCTCCAAACAGTTCTGGAACACTTGAGACAGGATACTATTGAAAGAAGTTGGGGTGTTTTCTTTCATTCCATCTATATCATGTAATTGCTTTCCTTTGAGACCTCTTCATCCGCGGAAACAAAAAAAAAGTCAGATGGAACAAAATTGGGTGAGTAGGATGGATGAGATACAAGCAAAACGTTACTGTTTGTCAAAAACTGTCGAACCATCAATGCTGTGTGGGCTGGAGCATTATCCTGAACGTGCTCCATACCACATTAGTTTCCTCAGTCAAGGGTCTTTAGACGATCTTCGTCAATTGCATACTTGATTTGGCAATGTTTTCATCATTTCTTCCTGTCGAAAGACGCACGTGAAGATGTGACATGTCTTCAGTTGACATGATGCCAGATTCGAAATGGAAAAAACATTTTTTTTTCCGAAAACCTCGCCTTTAAAAGTTGTTCAAAGTATTAAAGCTGTAAGGCAAAATTTTACACTTCATCTTTGTTCTTTGTGGTTGGTCACCTCACTAATCTGTAAAGGGTTGAAAAAGGAACGCACACAACAGAGCAAGCACCACAAGCACACAATCCACTTAACTCAAACTCACGTCAGCCTACTAACGGTCGCGAGAGACGCCCAATTAACACTACCTAACAGTACAACTCATAACTACAAAGCATGCGCGCACAGTAGTTCGATTTCCATTATTTAAGCTCCCCTCTCGTATATCGCAGCCATTAAATGGATGGATACAAAACCAATAACAATTTCTACAACGGAAAATAACCCAGAATGCACTACAATAGTCGCAACGAGGAACAAGGTTGAGTCCGTTAGTCAAGTTTCGTTCCATATTGCTGTTGCCACATTCAATAAATTAAATGAGGGAGTTGAAACGTTTCTCATATTGCAGGTGTAAATCGGCTTATTTTTGTGGATAGGATAGCCACGTCTCAATGAGCCCCTAGACCCTTAAAATATTGCGAGGTCTTGTCTCTGGGCATCGCCCCGGCAACCTTTGACACCGAGAGGACCCCCCTCCCTACTCCACCCACGAACCGGATTAACTCTAGGATAAAGAGGCCGAACGCTACCATTCCCGCAGACCCTAGAGAGGGCAGAGAGAGAAGACGGTTTTAAATCTTCACTGAGAATGGATGCAATCTTCTCCCTCACAAACAGAATTTGAACTCGAATGATCTAAACAATATTTTTAATAATTTCAATGTATATATACATCAACATTTTTAATATCTTCAATATATATAATGCATTCAATGTGACGTTAATAAACTAAATATTTAAATTAGTAAACATCACGCTACGCTTATTTATCTCAAAAGTCACAGAGTAGATCGGTTTGTTTAACTTCAAGAACGTTATGCAGTTCTCGACGCTCTCGGAAATCGAATCTTTTTCTTCCTCAGTGATCTAGCAATTGTCGGTGCTAGTGTGATATCACGGGGCAAGGCGCCAAGCGCGAAAAAAGAATCACGCCAAACAGCGCTTGTTATCGCTGGAATGGACTCAAAGATGTCGGCATAGGGGTATCAAATCGTCAGGAACATAGTTTTAAAGAATAATTTTAAAATACAATGAAATATATTTCAAAAGAAGAATATATTGAAAGAGATTGAGAATAACAAAGATCAATCAATAAATAATGAATAACAGTATAATATAATAAAAAGTAACATGTATTAATAATATGCAGTATATAACAATAATCTTATAGTATAATTTAATAGTAATTATATTAGGTTGGGGAAAATGAAATCCATTATTTTTTCGGTAGATGGCTGTAGTGTCGATATCTCGTGAAGTATCGATCAAACAATTTCAAATTTATGCTCGTTGTCAAAGTGACATTTTACACTAAAAAAATTATTTTTCTGTTTTTTGTTTGGTCCATTCAGTTGTAAGTTACAGGGTGTTAAAAGTAGAAGTCAACAAAGAGAAACTTCGGTATATTTTACAGTTTTCTCTGATAAAGGCGAAAATGCAAGCCAAGCGGCTGTAATTCTGAATGGTGTTTATGGTGCCAATACTGTAACAGCTAATTACGTGCAATCTTGGTTTCGTTGATTCTGTTCAGGCATTTTTTATGTTAAAGTTGCCCCGCGCCCGTCATCGAAAATGTCGATAAAATCACAGAAATAAACGAAGTTGACCGGCATGTTAGTAGTCGTAGCATCGCGCAGGAGCTAAAGATAGACCATAAAACAGTTTTAAGCCATTTGAGCAAAGCTGGATTTAAAAAGAAGCTCGATGTTTGGGTGCCACACCAAAAAACATGATGGATCGAATTCCCATCTGTGAAACCCCGGCCAAACGGAATGAAACCGACCCATTTCTTAAACCGATGATGACTGGGGATGAGAATGGGTTACATTCGACAATATTGTGCGAAAACGATCGTGTTCAAAGCGCGATGAAGCAGCTCAAACGGTGTCCAAACCCAGACTAACATCCAGGAAGGTTCTACTGTGTATTTGGTGAGACTGGAAAAAAGTCATTTATTATGAGTTGCTTCCGTAGGGCCAAACACTAAATTCAGATATCTATTGTCAACAACTGGACCGTTTGAAGCTAGAGACTGACTAGAAACGGCCAAAATTGGCCAACAGAAGAAGTGTTGTGTTCCATCAGGACAACACCAGGCCACACACGTCTTTAGTGACTCGCCAGAAACTCTGGGAGCTTGATTGGAAAGTTTTAATGCATCTACCATATAGTCCGGACCTGACACCAAACGATTGCCACCTTCTTCTCGCATTGCAAAACTTCCAGAGTGATAAGAAAGTGGGATGAAGAGAAGATTTTGAAAATCGATTACTAGAGTTTTTCGCCAATAAATGCCAAGACTTCTATGAGAGAGGCAATATGAAGCTACTTTTAAAATGGCAACAAATTAAACAACAAAACGGTATATATTTGACCCTAATCGAACAATCCGAAACATGTTAAATAAAGGTTAGAATTTCATGCAAAAATAATGGATTTCTTTTTCCCCAACCTAATATATAATGTTCATAAAGTATGATTTAATAATAGTTGTTAGATATAATAATAATCATATTTTATAATTTAATAGTAATTATAAAAAATAATCATAGTATTGTAATATTATAAAAATTCTACATAAGAATACTTATATAACGTAATAATTATAAATAAAAAAAATAATAATTATAAATAAAGAGCATAATAATTATACTCATTTATATTACATACGCTATTTATTTATAATAAAGAAACAATTATAAATAACGAATATCATGATTACATGTAATAATAATTGTATCTTTATATTATATTATTAATAAGATAATTACATAATAAATAGTAAAATTAATAATGAATATCAATTAAAAAGTACTGAAAACTTGCAATATTCCAAAAATTTCAAAATATCAAGGTAACCATATTGTAATGTTATCGCCCATCTTGGCGAACATACTTGGCGCGTGCCCCGTGATATCAAACTAGTATCAAACTTTCTTTATTTTGTGAAAATTATGTAAGAGATAAGGGCTCTCAACACCAACTAGACTTTCGTCTTTGGCTAGCACGCCAAATGATTTCAGGATTTTCAACTCTTAAGGACAACTCGTAAGTTCTTTGGGCAGTAAAAAAATGGTTTCAGACGAAGTGAGATTGAATAAAGTTGGTAATCATATTCTAATTTTAGGAAATACAAACAGGCGATGGCCTTTGTGCTCCACTGACGCATATTAAAAGAGAACACGACTTGTATGCCCAGCCTGCGGGATGTCCGGTTATGCGTATCTCCGCGTTTTCCAAATTTACATGGAAAATAATATTGTAATTTTTCATCTCTGAATAAAAAGATCTATAATATACAATTCTTTTGTCAGTTTGTAGTATTTACTAAATATATTTCATAAATATAAAACAAAAAGAAGGAATGAAAATTAGAAACTTTTATTAAGAAGTATACAAAATATATATATATAAGATACAGTGGTATGAATAAAAAAAAATGGTTTTAAATTCTTATTAATTAAATCTAAAGAGCCCAATGAGCTTTTTTTAAATCAATCTCAATTTCAAAAATATTTTAATATACCTTTACTAGAAATAAAAAGGCCCGTTAAATGGTTAAGAACCAGTCAGAGGTAACATATATAAAAATAATGGAAAAAACATTCTAGAACGTGATTTTATAAATGAACACAATTCTTTTATTTCACAAGAATGACAGGAAAGCATAGTTTCATTCGATGTACGTAATGGATTAAGAATTATAATCAGAAGAAACGAATGTGAACTTTTTAATTTCCATTGAAAATAATTTACAATGCACAAATTAAACAGCTTAGTAACACGAAAAAAAGTTATATTACACCATTTCCAAATTTTCACAAATCAACCAAATGTTGATTGCTTGATTGACAGAACAAGATTCACCTCCCCCAACCGTGGGAAGGCTTTTTTCCCCCCATACACGAATTCAGAAAGATACGAAATGAAAAAGAACAACTCTTATCCGATTAATTTTATTTTTAAAGGGCACTTCTAAAAAGAACTTAAAACATCCGGGTCACCACTGCTTCAACCCTAACCGTTCCACACAACCCCCAACTGTCAACAAACGCGTAAGGGAAACTTTATCACCCCCAAAAATCACTAATTAAAAACAGTTCACACAATGGCACTGATATTGTGTGTGTGGTAACTGATAAAATCAATAAACCAAAGAAAAATTTTTTTAAAAAAAATTACATCTCGTGAGTGATTTATGCGTTTTCACTCTTCAACCCAATAACTCGTGAGTGAAAAGAAGGGGAAAAAAATTATATTTTCCAATTTAACTTTTATCATATTTTATTTTATTTTATTTCAAAAATTCCGGGAGCAAGACCTTATTTTAAAAACCCGTCGTCAAAATGGAAGCGGACAGGAGAACCCTCCTTTCTTGAGTGATAAATTACGCCATCTCTCCGGGTACTTTTGATTAATATCGTTTTAGGCCCAGCGCTGGGCTCCGGGATCAATAATTTTGATTGATGATTGGTCCACGACTCAAGGCGGGAAATGCAGATTAATGTTAACAAGAAATGCCCGTTTTACTTAAACATTAGCGGTAAAAGCAGGTCCGATAGAGATGTACAAATGAGATTTAAAAAAAAAAGAAATTTTTTTTCAGTGTTGGGTTTTTGTTTAAAGGGGAAAACGTAATAAATTGAACATTATTTACTTTTTTATCCCCTTAAAATTTGTTTATTGGGTTTGTTTCGGATGGGAAGAGATTATTGAAAATTACATTTCCGATAAAATGTTTGTGTATTTCGCATCAGGATAATTGATTTTGACTGAGGGGAAGAACAACGGGAAGGGAAATCATGGAATGATGTGTCATTCTGTTTCTCGCCTCAAAAATCGTTTTACAGACGGGGAAGAATAATTAACGCGTATGTTCTATATTTTTAAGTTCCTTTTTTCACCCCCTAATTGGAATCTCGTAATATATGTTTCTATACATATTTAACCTTACATAGATCCTATAATTAACCTTATTCGTAACTATAGGATTGACACAAACAGTCGGTTGTAGAGGCTCAGCTACTCAGAAAAATTAAGGTTAAGCACAAAATAAATAAATAAATGAAAAATAAAATTAGAACTAACCATAAAAGTATATATATAACGATGGATTTTTATAATCTCTCAGTGAGTTTTTAAAACGTTCCGTTAAATGAGGCCTTATTTACAAAAGTTCACTAAAAACTCGGAAAACAACATTTATTTCTTGAAAAAAAACTTTGATCTCTGAAAATGGAGAGTGATATAACGTCATATTATAATATATAAAACAAATTGAGGACTACTGGCGACGGACCTCGCAATTTTAAACTTCGGTCAAAACGACCTCTGAGCTGGGATCTCGCTCATCTAACTTACACATTAATCCAAAGAGGGAACATTGAGCCTCTACCGATGTAACCTGCATCAGCTTCTCTGCACGGCGGCTCTTTAAGGACGTATTACAAGTACATTTTTGGTGCAATTTTTTCGACCAATTTTTCGTCCTATCTGAGAGTGAAGGGTTGCTGTAAACAAAACGACATGCTCTGACGTCAGCCGCGCTCTATCTCCACATTGAAAAATTACTCGCCGAATTTTTCAGCTTCGGCAAACGAACATCCAAATTATTTTTTATTTCGCTCGCGCTTTTGTTGATGAGCGTAAACAGAAATGGAGCGCCATTCTGTTTAAAATATTATACGCCATATCTTATGCGTTTGACGAAATCGAAGCTGCCATCTTGTTTATGATGTAGGGCGCCAAGAACCCCTTTGACTAGAATTTCAAGCAGCTTTTATTTGGAACAATTTTTTGAGCTCACTGGCAAAAAGTTGTGCGAAAGTCGTTGCTATGGCGACTGAGTAAAAATTGCACGAATTGGACGAAAAATTGCTCAAAACGTGTACGTGTGATACGGCCTTTAGCGGTACTAAGGTTCGAACTCAAGATAAGTCAGCCACGAGTTTGAGATCATAACCACTAGGCTACTGCGGTTACACATCCCCAGTGCAGGCAGAAAATAAAAGCCAATACAAAAAATTGTGCAATTGTCGCACATCAAACACGAAGGATTGACTAATTGTTTGTTAAAAGTCCAAATGCAACGTAACAAGATGTTACTTGTTGACGGATTTCATAATTGTAGACCACGATAAAAGAAAAAGACGACATCTAAACTGTCACCTCACTTTTCAAACTGCTGTGTCATTCCTCTGTGAGGACTCGAACTCATGAAACGCCAAACACAAGTTCGTGACCATAACCACTACGATATCGCATCCAATCGGGTATAATAGTTACAGCTTTAATGAAACATTTACCCCTTGCGCAACACATAACCACTAGTGGATACATGCTATGTAAAGAGCAAAATCCCATTGTAACCTCATGTGGTTACATGGTGTAACGTTTCCCGCCAATTGATTGATTGAATATTAACGTCGCACTATTCAGCTACACGAGGGCTTTTGGCGACGGACCACGTAATTTTGAACCATGGTCAAGTGACGTGGACGACACTGAGCTGGCACCCCTCTCCTAACTACCACACCACACCAACGGGAGGACGTTTCAGCTCTCGACAGATTTAACGTGCATCGCTGCCCTACACGGCGGGTCTTTAGTGGTACTGGGCTCGAACTCGTGACAAGGCAAGCCACGGTCCGATACCTATACCACTCGGCTACCGCGGCCACGTTTCCCGCCAAGCAGCTGTGAATCGGCATCTTTGTGAATCCCCACATGTGCATTTGTACCTGCACTTTAAAATTATAGCGTGGTCCCGTCTTGGATCGCCCCCGCAAGCTTTGATATCACAAGGAACCCTTTTTCCCGCCGATTAGCAGGATGTAACTTGAAGCTAAAGAGAGACTGGCTCTTGATCCCCGAAGAGAGAGAGGGAGAACCAGAGATGCTTTGAACTTTTGAAGTGAGTGGACGCCGAAAGGGAACTCTCCTCTCACAAACCACTGTTTTGAACTCTAATAATCTTTTAATAAGTTTAATAACTTCAATGTATAATCTGTAAGTACTAGCTCTGTGACTTAAATAAATTAAATGTTTACATTAAGCAATATCACGCTACCGTTATTTTTCTCAAACGTCACAATGGTTGTACGCCTAAATTAGCCAATGTAACTAGCACAGGAAATATCATAAGATAGATTTTCTTTTGTTGTATAAAATAACAAAAGTTAAGTTACAAAATGTGTGGGCTACGAAAATTGGAAAAAAAAGAGAAGAATTAGAATTAAAATTACAAATCTTCGTGATTTGCTCACAAAAAAATTTTCCCACATCCGTTACATAAGTGTATAGTCATTTTTGTTCCATTTCTTCTTCAGCTTCAGCACAACAGATAATTCCGTATCAGTCGTATTTATCAGTTTCCGGCAAATAATCTTTTAGTATCACTTTCGTTGAAATCCAACGACGGTGACATATTGGAAAGAAAAAGTAAAAAAGCAACAAAATAGTTATACAAACATTAGAAAATAAAACAAAACACGAACAAACGTGTGATTTAGTCAGCGTCGAAAGGAAAAATGTAATGTACGTCGTAACGTCAAGGTTCAAGTGCAGTCTGGTACACATGGGGCTTAAAGTCGCGGTCAGAGTTATTAGACGTAATCCAGCACCTCTAGACATGATGAATTTCGTGAGTCTCGATCTGATGTAATTGCAATTTAAGCAATACTAAGTAAGTTATAAATATTTTTCGCATTGGAGTCAATTACACCAAGGAAATGTATTGTAGACAATAAAATATGCAACAAATTAATTTGCTTTGGCGGTTCCAACACCTCTACTCCTCTCCATAAATATTTAGCCATCTGGAATCCAAATCTCGGTGGTATTTTCCCAACTAGTTACATCTGTAATAGATAATGCAACATGTCCAAGATATATGGATGCGAGACTTTTCTCTCTAATGTGCAAAAGATTATATCTGCGGAATTCCAAAACTTATTATAAGATATGCACAATACGTTGTAATTACAAATAGTTAGAGGATTATGAATCCCATAGGGTGATAAAATCTGTGTTTTCGAGTACAAAGTAGAGATTATGTACACTTGATAAAATGTTTGCCGGAACATCGTGGCGGCACCATTAAAGTATATTCTGATTAAACTGTTAAAATTAGATTAATAAATAATTTACATACGAATTTCGTAAGTGAGTGGATATTAACGTCGCACTGTTCAGTACACGAGGGCCTTTGGCGACGGACCACATCATTTTGAACCCTGGTCAAGTGACGAAGACGACACCTGAGCTGGTCCCCCCCCTTCTCCTAACTACCACACCACACCAACGGGAGGACGTCGCTAACGACTATACCGGATGAGCGGCTCTTAAGAGTGTGACAATAATAAACAACCACTCACTAGAAGCCGTTATCAACGGACCTCATAAACTTGAATAAAAGCAAGGACGAAAAGAAACGAGCTGGCAAGCCTCCATAATTCAACACTTCACCCACAATGTGGGGACTGATTCTCGACAGATCTGTATACATAAAGAGCATTAGCATTTATAAAAACAGGTTTGTCTTTAAAGGCATACGTAATCAATAGGTGGAGTGAGTAAGTGAATATTAACGTCGCACTGTTTTAGCTACACGAGGGCTTTGGGCTACGAACCACGTAATTTTGAACCAAGGTCAAGTGGCGAGGACACCTGAGCTGGCACCCAGCTCTCCTAACTACCACACCCCACCAACAGGAGGACACTGAACCTCCACAGATTTCACTATGGATCTTAATTCCACCAGGGCTTGCATCCGCGATACTTTTTAAATTAAGAGGCGGGGGCGAAAAAATGTTTTTCAATACAATCGAAAACTTTATACTGTAGGACCAGGGTGTCAAACTCAAAGGCTAACTTGGTCAAATAAACAAGGTTTAACTTTAAGTGGACCGCATAAAAAAAAATCAATATTCATTGAATCGTAATTTTATTTCGAAAACACATTATAAATAAACATAGATAAAAGAACAAGACAAATTTAATGTTTCTCCAAACCCCTTTCTGAATTATTTTTTTAAAATTTCGGAAAAATTTGATATTTTAACAGCATTATTGTGAACCGATAGACTAGCCGAGTCGCAAAAATGTTCGTTGTGGGCTGCATGCGGGCCACAAGTTTGACATCCCTGCTGTAGGGTATAGATATCAGTAACTTAAAAACAGTATATAGTCATACAAAGGGACGTCTTAATGTATGAGCCAGCTGGGCCCGGGGACAGGACCTCGGCCACAATGGAAGCCTCGTCTCGTTCTCGACTCGGCCTTAATAAGACCACGGTTTGAATTATTTCAACGGTCAATTGTATTCTCCGAAAAACTGGGAATTTTGGACAATATATTAACTGGCTGCATGTGATGTCCGTCGTTCATGTGTAAACCCTTTTTTGGGGGAGGGGGGGCGCAAATTCCTTTCCCCAAACCAAAAAAATATTCTTTTGGTTTTTTTCGATTTTGGGAACACAAAAATAAAATATTGTTAAGTTAATCGTGCCCGAGGTTTTTATGCCAATCATGCAAAAAAAGACAGTTCTTTAAGAGCGATGGGGATTTTTGTCGAAATTCAACCTTTAAATTCAGGATCCAACGCAATATTCACAAAATAAATCTCAGAAAGTCTCCACCCTTCAACAGCATTTAAAAAACCAAAATTATCGGTGTCTAAAATACACGTATATAAGAGATTATTCACACAAGGAATCACTCGTTCAACAGCCGAAGCAATCACTATTCACTTCAACAATCAGATCAATAACTTACTGGTCGCTAGTCAAAACCACTTTCGGCGTCCATCTCTCTCTTTATTTCCCTCGCGGATAATTCGAGAAAAGACCCGCTTGCGTCATAGATCTTGAAACGAGTGGATTTCTCTACTAATTTCTAGAAGAATTCAGAGGGCTCTGAACTTGCCAAAAGTGGTCGCCAGCATGATCGCCAAGTCGCCAAAAATGACGCCAACTTGGCTCTATCGCCAAGATTCCATTGAATCACCGTTATAACGTAAGAGGGACGGCGTTGCTTGTGAATATTACAATTTTAACGTAAAAAAGTCTAAATTTGGGGAAGTTGAAGGATTGCCAAACCCGATACAAATTATTTAAAACTTTTTCAAAATTGTGACAATATTAATTATTGAATAAATAATCAACGTTAATTTAATTTTTTTTAAAAAAAATTTAAATTTAAAATTTTTCTACATAACAGGGGTTATAAACAATTAAAAAAAATTTATAGGGGTGCCCGGACCCGGGGACGCCCCCTGCGTGCGTCACTGGCCTAGGCCTATCACCATACATCCTCATTACTCATGCAGTCAAAAGGCGGCAGTCGGTCCAGCGGATTTGTGCGATTGCATGTCATGCGCATTTACTAGTTTAGGGTTATTGTTTGTACTAGTATTCGACAACGTTACTAGATACTGTCTACTTCTAAAGGTCATTTGTGTAGAGTCCTCAAGAAGTCTAAAGAGCGTCCCCGGTCATACATCATAATGAAATACCCAGCGATTGATTAATTGAATATTAACGTCACACTGTTCAGCTACACGAGGGCTTTTGGCGACGGACCCTTTTGCAATCCCGGGTTCGTGGACGACACCTGAGCTGGCCCCCTCTCCAACTACCACACCACACCAAGGGGAAACGTTTCAGCTTTCGACGGATTTAACAGCATCGCCCCCCCACACGGCGGGTCTTTATGGGGGGGCTCGAAATCGTGACAAGGCAACCCGGGGTACCTATACCCCGACAACCGCGGCCACGAAATACTCAGCGAAACAGGCAGCTAGTTCTTACTAATCAAATTCACCTCTCACAGGTCAGGGTTACCAGTCAGATTTCAGCCTTGAAACGAGTCCAACTCCACTAACAATCTACCAAGTAGGAATTTGCACATTTAAATTTAAACTGAGCGGTAAACAACGACTAACTAACAATGCTCCTAAGAATGCGCCGACTGCAGACAGTTAAAAAGTAACAACCGGCGCAACACGTAACAAATACCGTGCCGGCAAAAGAAAATGATTGCGTAATCCCAACAACTCAAGAAGGAGAGGGAGCAAAAAAGAAAGCTAATTTCTTGGCGTTTGGCAGATAAAAACAGGTTGTTGGCGCTGTTGACTGTTTAAGATAGCTCGTGGCCTCCCACGGTTAGCAAAACCGAGGTTCAGACTTCCTACTGGTTTCTCTCGCACCACGGTAGCTCTAGCATTTCCGTTTCTGCAACAGCAAGTTAATTGAAGGAAATTTAGTTGTTTAATAGACAGAATCGTTTTTCTAATGCATATTTATGCCAGATGTTGCAACAAATGGAGCCAAACTGGAGCTTCTTTTTTTTTGTTAAATACCACTTGTAAGAATGTCGAAGGCTCATATTTATGAAATACACGGTTTATATACAAAATACGCGATAAAAAAAATATATTTGAAAAACAAACAAACCCGGAAATGGTATTTTTAGAATATTCGGTATTGTAAAAAGTGCGAATAATTTCATCCTTAACGACAAATATTTCAAATATTTGCTATTGCATACTAAAAAACACATCTCATGCAAAACCAGGGACGTCTTAAGGCATGAGTAAACTATGCCCAGGCTCAGCCCTTAGTGGGGGCCTTGTTTCGTTTAATAAAATCATGATACGAATAATTGTAATTAGTCAAATATTCCCGTATATATTCTCCGAAAAACAGGGAATTTCAAACTGCATGTCAACTGGCAAAAGTGTTAAGACTGCAAGTGATGAGCGTTGTCCATGTCTAGGCCTATTACCATAAGAAATCACTCAACTCATTTACTCGAAATGCGGCCATTGGTCGAGCCGCCATGTGATTAGGTTTTCGAGATTGTGAGTCACGCGCATTTATTTGCTTCAAATTACCGTTTGAACGAGCACTTGACAATGTATGTTGTATTCTATCTACTTTCAAAGATCTCAGGTAGGGCCTATTTTTGTATAGAGGCTCAGGGCTACCAAAACGATGAATACCACCTGGGGATCAATAGACGTGAATCCCGTTGAACGCACAAAATATATGACCTAAAAGTCAGTTCGTGCACATAATCCTGCACCAGGAATACTTTCACAATCATTGGACGGCTGAATATTTCTACAGGGGCCTTCCGACAACTTGTTGAGTTAATTCCAAGTTCAAGTGGCCGCGGTAGCCTAGTGGCTATGGTCACGAACTCGTGGTTGGTGTGTCACAGGTTCGAGTGCTGGTGGCACTGAAAACCTTCCGTGCAGAAGGACTGAGGTACATTAAATTTGTCGATGTATGGTATAATATTTTGCAGGTGGTTACCATTTCGGGTGTCGTCCTCCTAATTTGACCGAGGTTCAAAATGACGAGATCCATCCCTTGTGTTGCTTATCGACTTTAATATAACCCTCACTCAATTCAAGTTTAATTGCTGTACTTCGCCGGGCGAAAGGAGGTCCTACACAATATCTGCGGGTATCCTATAACTTTTTATGGAACTTCAGTGTACATATTACCCATACCTTATATATTCCATGCAAATTTTGTATTATTAAAAGCGGTATGAAATATTTCCTTTAGTTATTGGAGTTTCAATCTAGTAAAAAAAAAACATTACTAAAGTTGCAATATTCTTAGGAATATTTTTCACTTTATTTTTGTGTTATCAAGGTTCAAATTGCTCAACATTTAAATCAGCTCGAATTCTTCTTTGTGTCTTAAGCTAATAAAAACTATAGAAAATATTTTTTAAAAAAAAACTATATGGAGTAACTATATGCAAATTACATAGCTCATGTAAACTATGTGTAGAAGATACATAATCTTATGATGATATATTTTTCCTTGGTACATTTCTTCCACTGGAATACTTTTTTAATATTCCAGACATAAAACGAAACAAACATCGCCTCAGACACAATTACAAAACACTTTATTCAACGCATTTTAATTTATATTCCATGAGACCATATTATAGAATATTACTTCATTCTTTGTTCTAAACTCACAAAAAGTAATTCAACAACACGAAATTACATAGCACTACAAAAGAGAGCACATGCATAAACTTCAATATTATTGTATACACAAGAGACCCAGCATTCTATTAAGTAAATTGCATGCCCTACAATCCCAGAACGAAACAGACATCTGAAGCGAAATAAAATAAATCTCGTTCTTTTCCATTCCTTTTTTTTTAAGTGCAATTCACCTCAAAGAAATCGTTCTACGCATTCATCATTTCTTTCTTTCACCTTTTGGAACCCTAATGACAAGCCGTCCAACCGTTCCACAGGACGAAGAGTATGACGTCAAAAAGCGACATTGTGTTCCAATTGGCAGAAGAACAAAAAACAAGCTGCCATTTTCTCTTTTTTCTTTCGTGCGCGTGTTTCTTTCTTTTTCGCGCTCGGCAAAGAGATTCTGTTCTTTCCAGACTTGATTTGTTATTCGTCACATGTTTATTCCGTTTACGTAGCGGTTTCGTTGAACTAGAATAACTTTATAAAAAGTAAAAAAAAGAAGAATGACTCCGCAGCAGGAGAGAATGTTGTAATGGGAAATGTGTTCGGGGATTTTAATATCGGGATCGTTCCAGATTTGTCTGAGAGATTTAGTAGTGTATTTGAATAAATAAAAATTTTAAATTATAACTTTTTTTAATGTACGGGTCGGTTACCTCAAATCTCGCCGACTTTTAGTGGTGGTACAGAAAATATGCGCCAATAAAAGCTCTATTTCCTATCAATGTTATTAAGTTTACTGGATTAACACTGAAATTTCAACGAGAGCTGACGCCGAGACTAGTGGTCAAGATAACGGACTCGTGGCCATCGTGTCAGGAGTTGAATCTGTCGAGCCTCAAACATCCTCCCGTTGGTGTGGTGTAGAAGTTAGCAGAGAAGGTTGCCAGTTCAAGTGTCGTCCTCATCACTTGACTATGGTTCTAAAATTACGAGGTCCGTCGCCCTAAGCCTTCGTGTAGCTGAATAATGCGCCGTTAATATTCACTAACTCACACAACGAGAGATGATTGGTGATATTTCATCTGCGCGCGAATAGACACATTTGAAAATTTTTCATTGCGCGAGTGATTGAGTGAAAATTAAAGTCACACTGTTCAGCTACACGGGGGCTTTAGGCGACGGACCTCGTAATTTTGAACCATGGTCAAGTGACGTGGACGACACCTGAGCTGGCACCCCCTCTCCTAAATACCACACCAATGGGAGGACGTTTGAGCTGTCGATAGATTTAACGTGCATTGCTCCCCTACACAGCGGATCTTTAGTGCTACTGGGCTCGAACTCGTGACATGCCAGCCACCATTCGATACCTTGACCACTAAGCCACCACGGCCACATTTTTCGTTGCGCATAGCTAATCGAATAATGTGTACCACAATACAAAATAAAAGGTATTTTTATAATAGTTTCGGTACTGACGTATTATACCATCGACCAATTCATCAAATCAGAAGACGCAGCCAAATGCAGCCAATAGTGCAAAACCGTCCTCATGCACGTTTAAACGCAATAATAATAACAGTATTTCCACACAAGTTTGCAATTTCAATCTTAAGTTATTCTATCCCCTTTCAGGTAGCCGATGTAGTCCCAACTCACTCAGTGCCTTTGACCAATTATATCTCTTCGTCTCTCTTCTCCACCAAACTCCATGAAGTTCAACCATGGCAAGATCCTACCACTGTTATCATCCCTCTTCCTTGCCTCAATCGAACAACCCATCAGGTATACTGCTCTTTCGCACCAAGATACCACAACGAATCAGATCCACTCCATCAAATTTCCGATATGAGATTGAGGGTTGCCCCGCGATCCGTGATCCCAGAAACTACAGGTTCAGTTTTATGGCAGCCTTTAGAAAAGTCTTTTAAATTGGGGACATTTGTTTGGCGAAATTGGTCCACGGTGCAGTACGCAAATACCGTAATTTCTCTCCAGAAAATGTTTTCTCTTCAATTAAATGGAACTTATCGGTTATAGTAGCCAAAGAGGGCAACACGTGTTGAAACACATGAAAAACTGGCTAACCTAATGTTACAAATAGGTGATAGTTTTTAAATATTGTAAATTTTATTATCTATTTTTTTTTTAAAATTTTTCGCTATACTGTTATGTAGATTTTTTTACTATTTTTGCAACAGATAAGAAAATCTAGAGAAGAGGCCCATAAACGAAAAAGACACAACACACATTCTCACTCCCTAAAAGAAGGCCTCCAAACCTCCACTGCAACGAGAGAGACTAAAAAAAGTTGCAGTGGTCATTACTGATCACAATTACTTGTCATAGAGCACCACATACTGCAAAACGGCAACTATACTATGCTGTATTTTTATGGTAACAATTTTTTTTATTGTAGTCCTTTATAATATCAAAAAATTAATTACAATAGTTATATTAAGAGGTGTTGGAAAGCTAAAATCTTATTTTTTTTACAATTTAAGATTTTTGCATTTTCAAATTGCATATATGCTAACCTTTCTAAAAATACCTTACTTTAACCTCTAGAGTAATTAGAAGCCCTTAAAACCTATTTTTAAATGAACGTTGAAACTGGGCCACGCCCATTTGAATAGCAAAAAATGTAAACAAAGTACTTGGTTTTTTCTTAAAAGTAAGAATGTCTGATATAAACTAAAACATGTATCTTTTAGTGTAAATTAAGCCTTTTATTTTTTTTATTTCCTAGCCGATTAGAAGTCTCAATGTATACATTAAAATCAATTTATCTCAAAATGTAAATTTTGATGTTCGATGTACCTTTTCTGAGAAACTACTGTTCACAGGTATGTAAATTTTTTCTGATATATTTATAATGATGGCTAATATTTGTTGAAATGAGCTTTTTGTAAAAAACTCAAAAATGTATTTTTTACAAATTTTTTATGTGAAAATGGGTTAAATTTCGCAAAGTTTGATAAAATATTTCATAAATTGTTGAAAAATTCAAAATTATTTAAAAGCTCATTTCAGTATAATGAGAAAGGTGTACTTTAATTGCATGAAAAATTTAAGCATGTACATTTCACAGATTTTGAAAAAAGTACATCGAAAACAGCCAATTTAACATTGTAAATATATTGAGAGAGAAGAGGTTTTCAGCTCCCCTTAAAGAAATAATAATTTGCGTGAATGGGACTCATCTCTTAAACGGCTATTTGTTACTCCTCTTTCCTTCTCTCAAGCCCATGAGGTGAAAAGTCGCGCCATATGGCCATCGCTTCATAACGAACTATAGTGAAGACACACTGTTTCTACGGCCATTGTGACGTTTGAGGTGAATAACGATAGCGTGATATTGATTAGTTTAAATATTTAGCTTATTTATGTCACAGCTATTATCTACAGATTATACATTGAAGTTATTAAACTTATTAAAAGATTATTAGAGTTCAAATGATGTGGTTTGTGGGAGAGGAGTTTCTTTTGGGGCCTGCTCTCAATGGAGATCAACTCTCGTTCCCTCTCTCGCTTCGGGGATCAACGGCCGGCGTCTTTTTTCTTCTAGTTACATCCGGCTAGTCAGGAAACGGGTCCCTCATGGTGTCAAAAGTTTCCGGGGCGATCCAAGACGGGACCACGCAATAATTTTAAAGTTGCAGGTGAAAAATGCACGTGTGGTGATCCAAAGATACCAATTCACAGCTGTGTGGCGGGAAATTCACAGTTACGTCACAGCTCTTGGTTCCCGAGCCGGGAATCGTCACACTATCCATTGTTCCATTCTCTCTAACATGTGACCGTGCTACTCAAGTATGGAAAGGAGTGTCGGCTACTGTAAGGAAGAAATGCCAAGGATTGTATTCTCAGTGTCAGTGATAGGTCGATTTATACTCTTCATAGGGTTTTCGATGTTTGGCGACAAGATGATCACAGTCCACACAGGCTATTGACCTGGAAGAATCAATGGTGGTTGGCACCAGAACTGAGGGTGCCGAACCGTGATCCTGCCAATTAGAAATTGGGTGGGGCGAGAGAGAGACCGGGGGACGATCAGAAAGATCCACTAGTCGACGATAACCAGCATATGATAACTTCTTTTTCTTCAATGGCTCGGCAGCTTTGGGTGGGCTTAGGCCTTGTCCAGAAGTCTTTTCCAGGCATCCCTACTTTTAGCAACTTTTTCCCAATTTTTGACCTTTAAAATTTTTAGGTCCTTCTCAACACAATCAATCCATCTTAACGGGGAGTCTGCCCCGAGGTCTATTCCCCATGGGCATTGCCAGAAAAATTTTCTTGCATCAACAATCTTCATTCATTCTAGCCAGATGACCAGCCCATTTACGTCTCTGTAATTTTACAAATTTTACGATATCAGGTTTTTTGTAAATTTTGTAAAGTTCTAAGTATAAGATCTTCTTTATGATCCATTCACTTGGATCCCACCAAGAATCCAGCGTAAGGTCTTTCTCTCGAAAATTTCCAAAGCTTCCTCGTCACGTTAAGTCAATGGTCAAGTCTCTGATGCATAAGTCAGGACAGATTTTTTAAGACTTTTGTAAAGAAGCGATTTAGTTCTTAATTTGAGAAAACTGGATTTTAAATAACTCTTCAAGGCATAAAAACATCTATTTGCAGCAATGATTTTTTTTTATAAATTTCTGCAGCCAGCTCATTTTTATTATTTATATCTCCGTTCCCAAATAAGTAACACTGCTAACTTTTTGAAATTTATAATTGCTAATTTCTATGTGACTAAGTTGTAAGTTAGACTTAATCAAGGTAAATTTTTAGTTTTTTTCTCGTTTACAGATAAGTTAATTCTTTTAGCGCTTATGATAACTAGACGTGCAAAACTTGTAACTTATAGACATTATAAAATACGTATCAATCTGCGATCTCTATTTATAAATAAAGAGTAATTTTTACAAAAGCAGTGTGAACCCAGAAATGAAATAAAAATTTTATATTAAATGCCAAAACTTAAAGATCTATACGCTAAGCGAATATAAAAAATTAAAGCAACCTCCTTTATCACTGCCCAATTAAAATGTGACCTTTTAATTTTAAAAAGGATCCCAACATATGGTTTAATACTTAGACCGTAACAAATTCATCTACATCTTAAATTTCCCTAAAGGATGACCCTCTTGGGAAAAATGAATTCCATACCGTACTTACATTTAAAACATGAAAGCGTTTTGCATACATTTAACGGTAGGAGTCAGGAGATCAAATTCTAAGCATTTCCATAATAAACCCGAGGCGAAGTTGTTTATTTTTTAATTTTTTTCTCCCCATAAACTCGTGTTTACTTTACGTCGTCTACGCAAGATGCACTTTTAACTATTTTTAAGGCGAGGAATTTCCGTGACTAAAAAGGTCGCGCTATTAAACAGTTTCCTTGAAATAAAGTTGGAAAGAATCCAAAGGTTGGTTGTGGAAAGAACAAATGGTTTAGTATTTTGACGAAAACTAGCGTAAATATGTTTGCTTCTGAGCAAACTATTTAAAACGGTTGTATGCATATGTATTTCAATTGGGGAAGAGTATAACATATCTCAAACATTTGTCTCGTGTAGATGGTAATGTGTAAAATATTAATGCATGGTTTAAATACAAAATTAAAATTTGTATTAATATCAATTTCGGGTAATTCAGGTCGTTAGATTAGTACCTTAAGAACTGGACATTTCTATGGTAAACGATAACACATTTTTCGAACATGAGACTGAAGCCAATGTTGTTTCTAACGACAATTCAGCGGTGGAGAGCATGATATACGCAGAGACATCTTATGACTTCTTGAGGCCGTGGGCCCTTACTCAAAAATAGGCCCTGCGCCCATACACAAATGTCAGCCCACCTATGACCCTTAAAAGTAGATAGTGCATAGCATACGTTGTCAAATACTCGTACAAACAATAACCCGAAACAAATAAATATGCATGACTTATAATCGCACACACTGGCTCGACCGACTGCCGCTTTTGAATAAACAAGTAATGGTGGTAGGCCTAGGCCTGTGCATGGACGACAGTCATCACGTGTAGCCAGTTGACATATTGTCCGAAATTCTCAGAGAGAGAATTTTCTGGAATACAAGTTCAGAGAGTTTTTCGGAGAATACAACCGGAAATAACATTTGACCGTTGAAATTATTCGAATCATGATTTTGAGTCGAGCCCGGATATCATATCAGTACCGTAGACATCGGCATTTGCATAGGTGCTCCAAATATTTAATAGAATATCTACATGGAATAACTTAATATTTACTTAAAATTCCTATCATATTTCTTGTTCTCTAAATCAGGGATAGACAAACAGCGGCCGGCAAGGAAGTTTTCCGCTCCCCTTTCAAAGACAATCAGAAAACCAAATATAGAGAAAATATTTTTTGTACTTGGTGCAACCTACATTTGTGAGCAAAGTTTTTGTTGTATAAAGACCCACACGAGTCAATACAGATGCAAGTTGGTTGATAAAGTTTTAGGCTGTTCTGAGAATCGCCCTTTTCATTTCAAAATAATTGTGTAAAAGTGTGATAGGGTACATTTGTCTAATTCAACCAATTCTAAAACGAAATGTGCTTAACTGTTATTTAAATGTGTTTATTTAACTTACACATGGGGTACTTACTATCTATTTTTCTGAGATGCAAAGTTAACTAATTATAAACTAAAGTTAACTACGGATGGTACGTAACATGTTATTTAGATGAAAGTCGCTGAGAGTTAATCAAGGGTTAATTCCATTTGTTGTAAAAGTCATTCTTATTTTGATAGTAATAATATTTTCTTAGTTATTAAAGGATTTACTCATTGCTCCCTTTTTTCTAGGACATAGAAAAAAGGAAACAACGAGTAAATCCTTTAATAACTAAGAAGAATGTTATTTATTTTATCAATATTTACAAGAATCAGGAAATCTCACAAAATGGAATTAACCGTATCGGCTTCTCAGCGACTCATATATATTTATAATACATTATTTGATAAATATGTATATTAAAAAAAATTTGTGAGGTATATGTACATTACGTAATAGGTTTTTCTTGTTAAATAATTGTATATTTGTTGAAATATGCACATTACATAACAGGTTACTTTAAAAAAAACTACATTATACGTAACTCTTCGAAAACCAATATTATTTTCCGAATTTATAGTTATAAATAATTCAAATAAATCGATGTTTCCGAAAAAGCCAAAAAACTGAATTTTCAATACTGTGATGGTTTTTTTCGGAATAAAATCTAGCATCGATTAGAAGTTCTTACCCAGTAATCTACGATTTCTACAAATACTTAGTCATTCTTTCCCTCCCACCCTTTTTTTTTAAAGGTTATTAACCTAAGTAGCAAAACATACTTCGAAAATAAAGCTATGTGTAGTAAAGCTCCCGCACGTGTCTCTCCATTTTAAAAATAGAACTTTACCAAGTCAAACCACAATGTAAATCTTTGAAAAAAATATTAGTAGTGACTCCATAAAGTTCGCCAAAATATTATTTCAAACACATATTCCGAACAGTTCCGAAATTTAACGAATACTTCGAAAGAATTATTGACCGCAACTAGCGTATGTTTCGAATAAGGAAATAAAACTTCAAATGAATTTTAGAAATTGATATTGATAACAAATTGTAATAATCATTGTTATCGGAATACCAAAAAAAAAATTATTTTAAAGCCAGTTTTATTCTTGTAGTTTTAGTAGTAAACAGAAAACTTCTAAAAGTATTTAATTTTTCCCCTACATCTATTCATTTGTACATATTCTGTATTTGATTGGTTCGTTCGAATCAATGACGAGCGAGAGTTGTTGGCAACGGACTCCACAGTTCCGATCGCCAATCAATAGATAAGGATGTCCCATGAGATGAAGTTTCATTCTGTTAACTGCCAGGTTACGTCATACTGGTCTCTAGGCTTGGTTGGTTAGTTATATTCGGAGTCAAGAGTCAAATTCGGAAAAGTTGTGCCATTAAGTCTTATATAAATGATTGTTATAAAAAAAAATTAAGTGCAGAGAAAGGAAGAAAATGGCATTTATTGGTAAACGAAGAGAAAGGTCGAAAATATAGAAGGAAGCGCCTCTGAGGGCGCATAACCAGTGGGTTTTAAAAAGACGTCAAACCAATAGCGGGAATACAAAAACACTTCAAGGCTGAAGTATCGTAGTTCTTTAAGGTATCCGACTACGTTCGGAACCGTGATTTTCCAAAAGCGAATAAATGTATATTTAGTGTATTTAGTGTCACTTAGATTTGAATCATGTATACAATTGTTTTAAGGACATTTTGACAAATAAAATTTTAATACAATTATTTTGGCAAAATTAACTTGAATAAATTTTTCAAATGTTCTCCTTTTGTGAAAAAAGCTTTATTACAATAATATTATTCCCTGTATATAGCTCAGACCCTCTACAGAGGCTCAACTAGAATTTTGAAATATATAATTTAGAAGTGGGTTATCCATATTTTACACAGCAGAGGGGAATTTTAAGAAAAACCGCCGATAATTTTACATGTGGTTTGTAACTCTGAAAATAATGTGAATTGTTCAAAAATCATAGATGAGCCTCTGTAAAGAGGTCTGATCTATAGACAGGCAAAATATTATTATAATAAAGCATTTTTCACAAAAAGGAGATCATTTGAAAAGATTTTTCTAAGTTAATTTTTCAAAAATATTTATTTAAAAATTTTTTCAAAATGTCCTTAAAACAATTTTAAATTAGTCTAATCCAAGTGACACTAAATATAATGAAAATTATCCATTTATGCGCTTTTTAAAATCACGGCTCCGAACGTAGTCGGATACCTTAAGATGAGTTCATCCTCATTCTTGTAGGGCATTTGTACTTAAAGGTTGATTTGAATTCAGTTATAAAGGCCCTATGAGAAGGTATTTTGTAGATTCACCGTTTGACTATCGTAACCAGTCATTTAACCTGAGACTATAACGTTGCTTTAATGTAAAAACATAATTTATAAGTAAGATTTTAGAGTGATGTGAATTTTATGCACTAATGGTCCCCAAAGAAACAAAGACTCTAATTTTGGATTGTTCTATTTTTTAGTAACAACGAAGATACACGAGGGTGACTGAAGATGGATGGACCCTCGTAATTTAAAACTTGAATCAAGTGATGAGGAGTTGTCCCCTTCCCCCTTCTCCAAACTCCCCTACCATGGCAACGAGAAGACCCCTGAGTCTATTGACTGTACGTGCATCGACTCCTCTACAAGGCGGGTCTTAGTGGTACCAGGATTCGAACCCACATCCATAATTTCTGAATAACGATGACAAGAGCAATATCTAAATAGATTGAAACTTTCATATCATGCCAATATTTTTTTTAAAAAAAAACAATCTCACTAAGGTACGATATAAAAAAACATAATTTTCATTATAATACACCTATAGATTCGGATTTTGATGTAAAAACAAAATGTATTGAAATACATAAGGCATTCAATTCGTTGACTTGTGTAAATATGAATCCATTTGTATGGAATGAAAAAAAAGCCTTTCCAATCACTTTTTTACAAAACTGGTGAGGTAGATGTATCAAACAAAAGTCTTAAAAGACAGCATTGGTTTAAATATCAACCAGGCATCTCTTTCCCCTCTTAAGAGCTTTTCGAACACCATGCGATTTGCCAAAATCCATAAAAGTTCATTGTTTTCATTGAAATCTCTTGTCTTCAAAACGAAGGAGAGAATAAAATTCTCTCTTTCTCCTTAAGGCCGTATTCACACGAGACAACTTTGAGCCAATCAACTCTTTTCCTGTCAACACACCTCTAGTGTGAAGAAAGGAGATAATTACTTCCACAAGCGGTCACAAAGTTGACTGAAAAGAAAGTGCCGGACTTAGAATGAGCCTAAAGAAGCAACAAAGAAGCCTTTTTCTATTTTTAATACACAAGTAGCCGCGTATGAAGAGGGTATAGCTTTAACAATATAATTTTAGTTGAGTCAACTAGTGGTGAGGTGAACGTTGTTTCCAAGAGATTGAGGGAATGGAACAACAGGTAGTGTGTGTTCGTTGACCACGTGTGAAAAGACATACGGTTTCTATTCTAAACTAGCTCTCGACTGCTGGGTGTGTGAGTGAATATTAACGTCGCACTGTTTAGCTACACGAGGGAGTTTGGCGACGGACCACGGAATTTTCAACCATGGTCAAGTGACGTGGACGACACCTGAGCTGGCACTCCGCTCTCCTAACTACCACACCAACGAGAGGACGTTTGAGTTCTCGACAGATTTAACGTGCAAAACTCCCCTACACAGCGAGTCTTTTGTGGTACTGGGCTCGAACTCGTAACAAGGCCAGCCACGATCCGATGCCTTGACCACTTGGCTACCGCGGCCATTTCTCGACTGCCGGCTCCTTCAGTTAAGTGAGTTGCAAGTTGACTTGTATGAATGGATCCTTATTCGCTGAACCGCAAAGATATCTCTACTGCTAAATTGGTGCAGAACATGGCATGTTGCTACGACTGTCCGATGACACCAGTGACGTCACGTACATCCCCCGTCAAAGGCTGTAGACGATTCTTTGTAAGATCCGGCTTGTGTGTGTGGGGCTCAAAACCGGATCTTGCAGGGGGGCCTAATATTCTACGTTTCGTCATTGGGTAGTAGTATCAAATAATTATTAAGAACATGGAAAAGAGTCACCATGGTCTAAACACCCCATGCAGAAGAAGACCAGTTTCTTTTCAAAGTTACCCGTCTTCTAAAGGTTAATTGGAAGAAAAAAAATGATTGCTCTTTCTCCGCTTAAAATTAAACCAAAATACTCTCTCTAAATCTCAAACTTCCTAAACTTTTAAATCCCTCCAAACTTTATTCAAAACCACAAACAGCACAGCACTAATTCAGAGCACTTTTTCCCAGAAGAAAAATATGGAACGATCTTATCTGCAGATATCAAAAATTTGTCGCTACAAGAGCCTCCTGATTACACCCAGAGCGTCCCCCCTTGCCCTAACAAAAGCTCGGTCTTTAAACGCAGAGAACAACCACCGAGCAATTAAATTACACTACAGAAGGGACAAGGGGGAGAAATCAGGTGTTAAAAGTAAAACAAAAACGAAAACTCATCCATTCGCATGTGAACCACGCGCTCGCGAACACTTAACATGCGCATTAGAACTTGCCCTGAGGTTATAAGGAAATTGCCACACCCCTCTCGGCGATCACTGCGTGCATTAACAATGAGAAAATGCACAGGATATATTAATGCTTTAATAACGCACCTTAATAGGGTACGGGAGAAACAAGAGATTTTTTCCCCCGGCGGTAGGGAATTTTAGGGATTTTTGTGAAGAAAGTAATTAAGAGAAAAGTTGGTTACCGAAGTTAAGGTTGAAAACTGTTTGTGTGTGATCTGATTATTATACGCGGAGAAGTGCGATAAATTCTGCTTGAGAATGTGTGTTGAATTCGGTCACGATTTCCAACCATGAAAAATGAGTTTAATTAAAGAGCTGGTTTTCTCTAAATGATGAGGCTCAGCCACGAAAAGTGGTATGGAAATTTTGTATTTGTCAAACAAATACTTATGTCTATAAGATTCCGTATAAAAAAAACAAAAAAACACATATACGAGTTGTTATAAAACATTCTGAAAACAACAATTTCATTTTTTAATAACGAGTTTAAAACATTAAAATGGAGTGAGTGTTAATAAACGTCGCACTAAAAAGCAACACGAGGGCTACTGGTGATGAACCTCGTAATTTTGAGCCACGGCCAAGTGACGAGGACGACACCTGCGCTGGCAACCGCACTCTCTAAGCTTCAACACCACTCCAATGAGAAGACTTTAAGCCTCGACAGATTTAATGTGCATCAGCTCCTCTACACGCCAGATCTTCAGTAAGCATCAGAGCTCGAACTCATGACACGTCGGTCACGAGTTCGTCACCATAACCACTAGGCTACCGCAGACAACTGTGCATTAAACCAACGGTTCTTAAACTTTCGATCGCTGCGGCCCCAGTGACATAACGTACAACCTCACATCGCGGCGGAGGAGGGGAGAGCAGAGATTCTAGGGAGCCCAAACCCTGACTGACTCCAAGTACGTATTTTGGCTTGGGGGCCTAAGCCCTGACTTTGATGGGGGAGCCTAATATTCCCCGTTACGCCACTGTGCGGCCTCCTTTATGTATTAGGGTTACGTCGCGGACCCCGAAGATTGAGCATCCCTCTCCGATTTAATATTCTTGATTAAAATACGTGTTGTGACGGGGCTTTGCGTGACTTTCTATTAATCCTCTTGGGGAATCTTTGAGCCAGCAATCGAGTTATGTCACAGCCATCTCTCTCAAGAAGAAACCATGATATGCTGATTAACTAGTATATATATAGTGGAAGTTTAGTAATCGTAAAGAGAGGAAAAGAAGCTGAGTCGCTGAAAGTGGTGCTGTTACGGTAAGGATCTTAATTTCGACGGGTGATTATAGGACGGGCTTTAACTATTAGAATAAATTAAAGAAGTTGGGGTTCTTAAGATGACGTTGAGTGAAGTTAAGCTATTAGGATTTCGTGCGCTTATTTACATAGGGTTTTGAGCTATTGTTATGACTCTCGAGTTTCCCTTTAAAGTTTGCTTTTCTTGGATTATTATATTTGATAATAATAAATTGGATTTCTCATGGTTAGTTTGGGTCATCAATCTTTACCTCCTGCAGATTTAGGTCGAGTAGATGAGGAGTAGGCTTCCCCAGGGGGAGGCCATTACAGTGCTAGCAGGGTTTCTTCACTGGGGATTATTTTTCCACGAGGCTTTTCATAGTCTGTAAAAAAAAGAAAATGTCAACGTTACATAAAGACGCGAACCACAGTCTAAGAACCGTTGCATTAAACTAACCCTCAAAAGCCACATTAAGACCTTGTAATTTTGAATCATGGTCAAGTGACGAGGACGACTTCTGGGTTGCAACGCACACTCCCGATTTCTATACCACGACAGCGTGAGAAATTTGAACCTCGAGCATCAGCTCTGCTACACTGCGGTCTTTACGCAATTGGTACTGAAAAACAATATACTTCGAAACGATGGAATTTAGTTTTTTTGCTCCGATTACACGTAAAATACGCAATGACTATGTTATACAGTTTTGGTGATCTCAGCAAACAACTACCGTCAAGTTCCCTGTCTAATGCGAAAATTTTGTAAACGAAAAAATCGTTTTACCTTAGAAATATGCTAAGACAAAATATGCCAAATGACAAACAAACAAACAGTTCTCAAGATAAGCATGGCAGACTCACAATTTGGTAATTGAATTCCATATTATTATTATTATTATTTTGAACAAACATACTATAATACATCAATGGTTTTCATCATTCATCAACGGAATTTTCTACATCAATGGTTAGTTTCTACATCAATGGCTTTCTTCATTCATCAACGGATAAAATATTGCTGGTAATTTTTAAACGAATTTTATTTTCACCCAATTCGAAATATAAAAGAAAATTCACTCCCGCTGTTGTAACATTTTTTTTTTAAATATTAAGTTCATTGTTGCTGAAAGCAAGCATTTGAAACGTGTAAGCTACAATTTATTGGTAGTTAAAGTAATAGACCCTTAGTGGCTAATAAAAATGCTAGCTAAAATACGAGGAGAAATGGAAAAGGACGTAAAACTTCATCTCTTTTTCTTGGGAAACATTTTAAAGAAAAAAGTTAAGATTCTAAAAAGTAATGTGAAATTCCAAGACTTAACATGCTAGGAATTTTGAATCTATGCACATTATGTTAATTCTGAGGAATCTCTACTTTTTGACCCGACTTTTTTACGCTTCTGTATTTAATTGAATTTAAAGTGCTACCGAAAGAAATACAAATAATGGAGGTGTGGTGACAGCTATCCGAGGACAGAACCTACGATGTCAGGATCCGTAGCTGCGTAACATAGCCACTAGACACAAGGGATCACCTCTGGCCGGAAGTTGTCACCGGCTTACGAAGATACCGCTACAGAGGTTTCTGGGAATTTATCAAAATCGGACGGGGAGATGCAAGTATTTTCGTATCTATATATTTAAATAATTTATGCGAACTTTTGAAATCTATTAAAAATATTTTCAAAAGCATTGTAAAATATAGATCTACAGAAGAATATTTATTTATTTGTACTTTGTGGAGGTAAAAGGTTATTAGCGGGAATATTCTGTTTTGGCGTCGGCTGTATCATTTTTGGCGACTTTCTCGCCAGCGAAATGGAAAAGTACCTTTATTTATTTTTGCTCACATGCACTCTACTGTATTTGAATAAAAACACTATTCTAGATTTGAGAAGGTATCTATTTAATTTTCATTTTTCTTTTAAATTAACATAACGAACACGAATTTAAAATACTTTGATACGCAAGAATCTCGACAATCTTTTTGAAAACCTGAAAATTAAAACATATTAAACTAACAAATAACAGGAATATAGATTCCAAATAATAAATCTACAGCTTTTTTCGAAAAATGGAAAAATTTTCCGTTTAAACAGAATAAATTCAACATTACATAACTTTTTTTAAATAAATAATGTATAAGTGACGTTTCGAAGAAAGCATGAACAATTTTGGGGAAACAATTTTTTATACATTTAAGATGACAGCTTTCAATAACCTTACAACAATACAAACCAAAGCCAGCTAAACCGATTTTTAATCGTAGAGAAGTCATGTCTACTACCACAAAAGCAATGAGATGAGATTGGATCTGAAGGTTGGATGATCTTTTCTGAGAAACTATTCAATGTTTAATTTTATATGCGAATATGTACGGAAAGAAAATAAATATCAAATGGGAAGTAGAATTCTCGATAATTTACCGTTTCGCCGTTGCAAGCGATAAAGTCGCCAAAAATGATACAACCGATGCCGAACAGAATACTTCGTCTGCTAACCTTTCACCACCACATTTTCAAAATAAGTCAAGGTCTTTTCTTATAAGTAACGTCTTTTCGTAATACATCAATAGCAGATGAAAAAGCAATGAGAACTACATTTAAAGAATTTTTTATGTGTATATTGTGTATTGACATCAATAAAGCTTGTTTGGTGAGATTTGCGCCGGTGAAATGGCAAAGTATAGAATTCTGTTATAATTTGTCTTTACATACATAAATTAATGGGGAAAACAAAAAGTATAATCCATAAACATATGCAAATGGTGAATATTCTAAATATGTCGTTAGGTTTGAATCATCACGATAAATTACAACTCAGACATAAAAATCTTCCTTTACTTAGGACTGAAATAAAATGCAGTAAACTTAAAGAATTCTTCCGGGGAAACGATTCCAGTCAACAAATTATTTTGATGCAAAAGTTAACGAACCTTTTTCATAAAAAAAATGGCAGCAGCGCAGAAATCATAATCAACTTTCTACCGTAAGCAGCACATAAATATGCATATGCTAAAAATTTATTAACACTTCCCAAAAGCTCGACTTCATCGTTCAACTTGGAACGCAAATATTAATGAAAAGCTCCATTTTCATTTCAGCTTTAGCTCACAAAACCAAACTCACACTCGCACACAACGCAATGAATAATGTATTAATTTTCATAGACTTGCAAAAGCTTCAGACGTTAGTGGAAGGAATAAAAATAAAAAGAAGGAACAGCTACATGAAGCAGCAATAACTCTCAACTCCGCGCACGAACGTTTAATGATTCGAAAAGAAAAATAGTTTGTGTTAGAAGGGCGGGAAAAAGAAATAAAAAAAGGTAGAATGAAACAGGAAAAAAAAAAGATCTCATATCGTTCTGTTTCAAAAAGAAATTTAACGTAAATTACTTTCGCGTTTGGGTAGAAGATTTTTCAGGTTAGGTGTTCTAGAAGTTTTAAGTTTAGAAGTGAGTTTTTTGTGGCCCTTCACGTTCTTGTGAAGGAAGAAAAATAAATGATTTGTGTTTTGTAAGAAAATTATGGGTGTTAGTTACCTAATGTTGCAACGTTTTTACACACAGAAAGCTACTATGTGAGTTTTTAAATTTGATTTTTCGAATATCTGTGTTGATAAAAGAATACACCAATTCTTTTCGAACAGAAAAAAAAAAGCTCTTGGAAAAAAAAGTTAAAACGGAAAGAATTTTTTTTTGAAGCTCTTATTATTTTTTTTCTGTTTTAAAAATTTCAAACTTAGGCTAAAACTAGTACTGTTGAGCCAAGCAGTATTTTTTTTCAAACCACTTAAAAGTTCATCGAACAAAAAAAAAATATTTTTTTTTTCGATGTGAAATCGAGGATAACGAAAAAAATTGTACAATATGTATTCAATAAAAAAAAATATATTCGCTAAAAGGCAAACATAAAATGATTTTTTAGGCCAATTCCTTAAGAATAAAAAAAATAAATAAAACGTTAAAAATATTAAAGAGCCATAAAAGAGTTTGTATTTCAAATTAAATAACCTTTCATTAAAAAATATATATCCCAAAGCAACTGGACCCTTTTTAATATACTTTACTAACATAAAATGCGAGTAACCAATCGGAGTCAACCTGATGGGATAATAACATCACCAAGAGCAGAAACCAGTTAATCTGCAGATTAACTAGGATGATCCATTAAAGAGCGGGAAATTGTTTCATTTCTCAAATCATCCAAGTATAATTTGAGCATTACCAACTAAGCACTTCTTAAAGCGAAAATAAGATCTTTGGTGGAACAAAGCTGTTTATTTTTTGATATCTAAAGAATCAATTTAATAAAATCAAACCAAATGAACATACTAGTTTTGCGATACTCAACCTGTGGCCCGCAGGCCGCATATGGCCCACCAGACATTTCTGAGTGGCCCGTTGCACTAACAAGCTCAATTATTAATCAAGCAATCAAATATATCAATTTTGCTGTCGATGTCGTGCTGGTACGAATTGTGAAATAACTTTTTTTTTTTGTTAATGTAATGGTTAGTGATAACAAATAACAGTGGAGTAGCGACCATTTTAAGTGTAAAGCTTATTTTTAATTACCCTTGTGACTTCCAAGCGAAAAATATCTAAAGAATATATTATGTTGATTCTTGACGATTAGGATCTTGACTATTTCGTAGAGGAAAACAAATATGGATCAATAACTTGTTTTATTTGCAGTGAAAATGTTATTTTTAAAAAATATAAGTGTATTTGTGTGAAAAAATTTGAAACAAATGTACAAGCAAACCCGAACTGATTTTAAACAAATAGTACTGATTTTAGTTCGGAATTCAGTAAAAGCTCTTTGCTACCATCCTGCACTTGATAAATTAATATCTGAAATAAAAAAATAGGTGAGACTGTCAAAAAAAAAAATCAAATTATCCAAGTACAAGGCAGCTTTATTGCCTTTATTGCAGCTTATGCAAACAAGGGGCTTGGGATCATGGATAAATATAAATCGAAATTACCCTTAACTGGGTAAAAAATACATAAAACCCATTTTTTGTGAGTTGAGTTGAATTTTTTATATATATAGTTTTAAAATAAAATCCAAAATTATGAGTTTAAATATTTTGATTAAGTTTCCACACATTTTAAATGTCTTTCATCTTATAGTTCTCCCCCACTCCCCATTTATCCTTATGTTGTGGCCCGCGCATAATTGTTGTCATATGTTAGTGGGCCGGTGGAAAAAAGGTTCAGTACCCCTGCATTAGTTTACAGAATCAATATCATGAAACAATTGAAAAACTACAACACAAAAAATAAAATGGTTCAACGTATTATTACAATTAAGGGAATGAATTTACAAAACACTAAAAAAGGATGCTTACTTATTAGTGCAACGGCGTAGGGTCTTAGTCGGCCATATAATTTAGAGAACTATAATTTCTTTTACCAAGCTTGCGATTGCTATATGGGTAATGGTAGCAATACTTTGTAATGAAGAATTGGAACTTTTAACATTTAATTTGTCTCCGAAAGATTCTGCTCATAGAAGTTCAATTTATTATTATTAATTCATTCAAGACGTCTTTTATAGAATACATTTACTGCCGCTGCCACTCTGATCCTAAATGTTTATGATAAACTATTCTATAAGATGAGTCAATGTGCATTCAAAATTCCCAGCGAAAAGGAAACGGTTAAGCAGTTAACGGAAAATCAGTTAATCTGTACATTAACAGCTTTCGCACTTAAATGGTAACAATAACAAGACAGTCTGCAGAACAGTGGAAAAAATACAGACAGATTGCATTTATTATAAAGCAATTAATGACAAAAAATCAGGGCTCCAATCAGAACTGAACCGAAAACCGGAAAAAACCGTTATTTTGGTCGGAACGGGAACTAAACTGAAAAAAAATTGGTTTATTTCGGTACAATATACCTTCAGTCATTTTGTTTGTTTTTCAATATTTTCTAATTTAATGTCACAACCATACAATTATCATTATTGCATGTCAACCACATAATTACATGTTTGCTTATGACAGAATTATATTTTTAGTAATACAAATAAGAATATACATAAAATAAAATTACTGATTCGGAACTGAACCGAAAACCGTTATTTTTAGCGGAACAAAAACCAGAACTGAACCGATATATATAATATTTAATTGAACCGGAACAAAAAAATTGCGGTTCGAAGCCCTGCAAAAAATTACAAGTGTTTTCTTTAAAATTCTACACCAAAAATTTTCAGTTCTAGTTGTTCCAAATGTGTGTGTGTGTATGCACACAAAATAAAGTAAACAAGATTCTAAATTAAAAGTAAGCATCAAATAAATCAACAAATAACAGCACTACAATACTTAAAATGAGCTGATTTTAAATAACACAGATACTTAAAAAACAATAAGTATAAACATTTTGCATCGAATAAACACAATAATTATAAAAGCAACTATATTACGCCAGTTTCCAATCCACTTAACTAAAGCCAAATTAATTACATTTAATGCATGTAAACACAACTGAATTTCATTACTAATTAATTTATCCCAACTAAGCTTAATGAAATCAATTAATGGTAAAGTCATTTTATTTTTCTCATCGCATTATATAAGAGAGAATATGAACTTTAACAAAAAATAAATAATTCGAACACACATAAAATGTATTGATGCTCCTGGTGAATTAATTGTTACTGGCGGTCAATTTTGCTTTAAAAATACATTTCAACATGTTTATATGCATTTTTTCAAAACATACAGATTGTAATGAGATCTTTAATTTGATTGGTTTTGGAAAATAATCAGATTGTAGTTTGATGGCAGAAGAAGCGATAATCATCTCAATTGCGCATGCGTAACTTTGATTTAATCAGAATTAAACAGTGAAATATTTATTCCTTAATTAAATAAAAGTGGCAACAGAATTAAAATGGCAGTCATGTGTTTCATGTTTATACAGATTAGAAAGTCAACAAATAAATATCTTAAGGTATTCGACTACATTCGGAACCGTGATTTTGCAAAAGCACATAAATGGATAATTTTCACGATATTTAGTGTCACTTAGATTAGAATACATGTATAAAATTGTTTTAAGGGCATTTTGACAAAAAAAATTATTTAAATGCAATATTTTGGCAAAAAATTAACTTAGAATAATCTTTTTTCAAAATGTTCTCCTTTTGTGAAAAATGATTTTATTATAATAATATTTTGCCTGTATATAGCGCAGACCTCTTTACAGAGGCTCAACTAGAATTTTTGAAATATATAACTTAGAAGTGGGTTCATCCATATTTTACGACAACAGAGGGGAGCAATTTTAAGAAAAAAACGCCAATAATGGGTGGTACCGCCAATGGGTGGTAACTCTGAAAATAATGTGAATTTTTCAAAAATTCTAGTTAAGCCTCTGTAGAGAGGTCTGAGCTATATACAGGAATAATATTATTATAATAGAAGCATTTTTCACAAAAGGAGAACATTTTAAAAAAGATTATTCTAAGTTAATTTTTTGCCAAAATATTATATTTAAATAAATTTTTTTTATCAAAATGTCCTTAAAACAATTTTATGCATGTATTCTAATCTGAGTGAAACTAAATATCACGAAAATTATCCATTTATGCGCTTTTTTAAAATCACGGTTCCGAAAGTATTCGGATACCTTAAGGTGACTAAATATGTTTGAAACAGTGATTTTAATAAGAAATACTGCTGTATTTTCAAAACACTCTCCTTTTAAGAAAAATGCTTCTATTATATATATATATATATATAGGCAAAATATATGTGTGTGTTAACTAGAAATTCTATTATGGAGGCGAACTAAAATTTTTGAAATATATAATACAGAAATGTATTTTTTTCATATTTTATTACGTCAGAGTAGAGAAGTTTTATCAAGTAAACACACGTTATTATTTCACAGGTTCGTAACTGAAAATAATGCGAATGTTTCGAAAATTTTATAAAAGCCATATACAGGCAAAATATTATTATAGAAGCATTTTTCATAAAATGAGACAATTTAGAAAATATGTCATTCTTCCTTCATTTTCACCAAAAAAAAAAACATTTGAATAATTTTTTCTTGCAATAATATTCTTTAAACAATTTTATATATTTAAAAATTCTATTTTAAAACTAACGTTAAATATTTAAAAAATTGCTCAATTAAGCATTTTTTTCAAAATCACGACTATGCGAACATAGCCAATCACCTTAAGTGCTAATTAAATTCGAAGTTATAATATTAATAACAGAACTAGATACTTAAAAAAACCCATTTTGTTTTAAAAATTTAATATTTTCTAAAATTGGAATGTTAATATACAGTCATTACAAAAAAATATACAAAACAAGTCCCTGAAACATTACAATCGAAATACCCATAGAAACATTTCACAGAAGAAAAAAATATCTATCAAGTCGCATGCACAAGTTATTCATATTAAACGACAAAATGATTTTTTTTATATTTCTTACTCATAAAGAATTCCTTATAGTTTTCTCCAACGGTTTGTATGAAAATGAAGCAAAAACTCAGTAAAACTTACCTAAAAAGAAGAAAAAGACAAATTAAATATCACATTACAATATACACAAACATTAAAAAAACACAATCGTAAAAAGAACTTTTTTACTACGAATAAAAAATATAAAATAAGAAGAAATTACGTAAGACAGGAGAACTAAATGCAGAAAAAAGTTTCACTATTCCAAATATAACAAACGTTAAAATAAAACAGTCTCGGAAAGATGGAAGAATTTTTTTAAAAAAAAAAAAAGAATAAAAAGAAATATCGTCTGAAGAAACACAAGTTGCCATTAAATGGTAGCTAAAAACAAATAGAATGTCAGGAGAGAATAAAGAATAATTAGATTTTGCATTTCTAGATAGGTTTAACTTAATATATATATTTATTTAAAAAAATTCTACAAATTTAATATATGTTTTGAAGTCTAAATAGAAAACTTAAAAATAAAATTTTCAAGCTTAAACTTAACTAGTTATTACGACATGCATTAAAAAAAGTTTAAAAAGTCATTCTCTCTCCTGTTTTATTAAAATAAGATGTACAGTTGCAGTTGATAGGAAGAAAAAAATCAAGTGGAAAATTTTTTGTGGAAAAAAAATAGATTAAGAAAACTGTGGATATTTTTTTAATGACAGCTAAAATGTAATATTTATTTAATTATAGTAAAATTATACTTTTTAAAATAAAAATTCCACAGAATCATCATTTTTTAAAAGTATTTATGATTTCCGAAATTCATCTTCCCCTATTTAGTTTTTTAGTTTCAGAAAAAAAAATGAAGTTTCAAAACATTCATTTAGCACTAATTATATTAATATGAAAATGTTATACATGTAAATAATTCTTAAGCGATAAAAAAAAAGAAAATGCATACTTCTAAATAAAAGCTTTTTAAAAAAAATTAAGGCGCAAGCATTGTAAAATCTAATTTAAAACAATGATTATCATTCAAAAAATCATTCAGACTTAAAAATGATTTTATATAGATTAAAAGAATTTCTCTCTGTAAAAAAAAATCTATTTAATATGTTATGATTATAAGATTTGATAAGATTTAAGAGAGAAAAAAAATAAAAAACGCACACACACAACTAAGCGATTAAATTCTTTAAAAAGTTAAAAAAATAAACTAAACCAAATTCTTTTAATGTATTTTACAGAACACTAATTCTTTACTCGAAGAAATAATTTATGGACAACTGATTTAATAGCTTTCTTGAAACCTAGCCAATAGAGCGGATATTATAAAGATAGCACTTAAATAATTGCTTCTAAAATAATATTTGATGATAAGTCAAGAAATATTTAAAGTAATATTCATTTTGAGAATAATCGTTTTTTAAACACACGAATAGTGGTAGCAAAAAATCAAAACAATTCAAAAATGGAAGAAATATTTCTCACAGAACAAATACAAAACATTTGTGTGATATACGTTCTCCATAAATGACGCAAAGTACATTCAAATTAATTGAAGCATGGATTTAACGTGTGAAAAACCACCGAAGCGGTGTCAGAATTTCGACATATTTTGAACATCCAACAGACAGCAGCCATATAATATATTGATTCATGGCTGAGACTGGTTAAAAATTTTAGACACGCAATGTGATTTCAAACAACAGCTGGTTTTGAACTCCAAAATAAATATAAGCAATTCTAGAAACCACACGTTCAATGTGCCATATATATTTTCGAGAAAATAAATATATAAAAACAATATCAGCATGAGATATACAATCCATATAAATATATATATCCTACTGCCTTCAGAATGTAGAGAATGAAAAATCCAAAGGTCGCCAATATGCCAAATGTCGTACCAATACCCATGACAAACATATTCTAAAACTTCCAATGGGACTAAGATTTGGTATTTACCATTGCAAACCTAGTACATTCCCCAAGAACTAGCATCACTGTTTTGTGCGGCACCATATAGGTGAAATACCAATCACCGTAATGTAACTTTGACACCCAATTTCCGCACTAGAGGGAGGCACCGGAGCTCTGACGATGCGAAACAGTACACAGGAATTTAATTTTGCCGAGAGCACCAAACCAAACAGGCACTCTAGAGATCTTTAACATGCTACATAAGCGTACGATATGGAGCGGTTTTCTGCATCATGAAAATCTACCTCATTGGGCCGGGTCAAACCCGCAACCTTTGGCGTGCAAGGCTAGCGACAAATGAACTACGCCACCCGCATGCCCCATGATAAACATAAAACTGAGCTTTGAGATGTCGATTTCAAATCAGACCGATACCACCTTAAACTGTAGTTAAAAATAACATTTATATCTCTTTAGATAAAAACAATGAAACAAAATAAAACACTCATCGTAGAAGAATTTGACAGAAATTCGCGAAGAAATCGAATGTTTTGAAATATTGCTCGTTTCTTAACTAACCTGTTTGTACACATCAATGATGAAGATATCATTATGCAGCTGCATGCATTTCTAAATTGAAATTCTGCGAATTTGGATACAGGAAAAAAATCAGGAGGTTATTGAAATGTATGTCGTCTATTTGATACTACTGGCTTTGGCTCTGCCAGTCTTAGGAAATTAATTAAATTAGAATAATCATTGAAATATTCTACAATTGTCAGTCCTTTTATTTAATTTTTTTTAACCGGCATTTTCGCACATAAATACCACCAAAACACAAAATGAGAATCGGGCAAAATAAATCTATCCTGGTTTAGGTTGGGTTTGCATCAATGTAGAGCCGGGATGGGTATTACGTCGATCGAAATCGACTGGTGGACCGGCAAGACATTTGGGGGTGACCGCATGAAGATTTTAGAAGGTAGTAACTATGTACGGAAAATTCAAGATTGGCTGACAAAGTATATATATATATATATATATATATATACGCAGACTATATATAAGTCTTCTACTGACTATAACAACGAAAACTAACTTCCGATAAAAACGTTTTATTGTTTAATGTATTTTGAATTGCTTCGTTATAAATGCATCGTTTGATATTATATTTGCGGCTATTATTATTATCTTTGTATCTTGCGTTTTGATTTAACGCAGTTTTAAAAGAGTTGCTACAAAAGGTAAGTACACATATTCCACATTTATTTTATTAAAATATAATAATAACCCTTTCCTTACACCTAACTACCCCTACGACATTGGGTAGTGCGCACACAAGAATTTTTCAAGAGGGGGTCGAATGTCTACCATTTTCGTATCGTACCCCAATACGTAACCAAACATATTTTTTATTTTGTCGATTGTCGGGAACAAAAAACAGAAAATTAAATTACTAAATAAGTAATTAACATTAATTAATAAAAAATACTAATAGCAAATAATTACTTTTTACGTTCTTTTTACATGGGATTATAATCGATCGGAAAAAGAAATCAAGGGCTAGGTAGGAGAGCCCCCCCCCTCCTTGCGTGCGTCACTAACAATGGGTGGACCGCAACACCTTAAAAAAATTAGAAGTAGCCCGCGTACCCTGGAAAAGTCTGCCCACCCCTGATGTAGAGTTTAGGGTGTCAATTGAAGGGTCGATCTCGTCGCCGGAGAATTAAACAATACAGATTGAAGGTTAAAGAAGTTTTTAATGAGTTAATCTTACGTGAATTGCAAATTAAACAAAACAAAAAAAAAATGTTTTTTGCATATCTCAGCTGAACAAAAAAAAAAAGTTTGTTAAATTTTAAGTCTGCAGATCTAATAGCTGATATAAATATAAAAAAAAATCGTTTTTAACTCCCCGCACTTCTCTTGTGGGTCGATTTTTGAAAACACTTTCCTAAACTGATCTCTGCTCAGCAAAAGTAACACATTGTTGCAAACTTTGTGTAACGAACGCTTGAAATAGTGTAAATAATTTATATCTTGAATTGTAATTCATTAATATTACTTTCTGTTGTATTTACAAACTTTCGCGTTTATAATATTAGTAAGGATCTTTATAAATTATACCCTATGTGCTATTCTGATTTATAAGCTATATTACTGTAAAGTTTCATAAAAAAATCCATTCAGTTGTCTTTGCGTGAAACAGTAACAAACATACAAACTTTCGCATTTATAATATTAAAGAAAAAAAAAAATTTTTTTCCCCCAAGAATTTACTTATCATAAGAGAGTTTGAAACAATATGCGCCACATTATGCAGAAAATGTATTCAACAATTTTTTCAATGATACACATAAATAATTCTTCATTGTTAAATAAAACCCATTAACAACAACAAACAAACAAAAAAAAAAAAAAAACTGCCATCAAACTCTTTTATATTTACCCTAACCATTTTACACTATCATCAACCATACAAGTGTGTAGCAATATTTCGTAAAATTTTCTTTCATCACATTTTTTTAATTCCAAGTTTGAATTCCCACGTCGATAGCTCCATAAATTACAGATTAAATAATAAATGACATCGGAGCATATGAGAAGGTTTTTTAAATACGGGGTAAAAATCCTCTACTGACAGGGATTATTCCTCAGAAGGGATGGATTAAGGGGGTTTATATAAATCCCCCCAAAAAAGGAAATTTCAGGGTGTAACTTTTAGTTTAAAAGGGTTAACCAGTATCGAAAAAATTTTTTGAACTTGTTAAAATTTTTAATGTGGTTTTTGTGAAAAATTTTTTGCTTTAAAAATATTATAGATGTGCCTTTATTGTTGTATAATTTTCTGCTCTAAATTTATGTAGCACATCTGAGGAAATCATATCAATATATATTGATAGTTCTGTTAGCTTTATTATAATAAAAATTACTAACTCATAATAATTACAGACAGTAATAAAAAGTAACTATTTTTAGGTAATAATTATGAGGTAATATTAGTATAGGAAATTTAATTATAATAGGTAGTTTTGCAACATGTGCAATCTATTCAATAGCATTATCTAATTTAATGTGCAAAATTAAAAAGCGATTTCATTTAAAATAATTTTACTATGTTATCATATACACTATTCATGTATATAAAAAAACATATCAATTTCTTTCCACAAGATTTCGCTGAGAATTATAAACAGAAAGAGGAAAGTACGCTAGCCTTAAAACTGGGGAAACCCCACTTTTAAATAAAAGCTCAGTCAGCATTGTTCATAAAACACCATCCATCAAAATCTGTACTATTCTTTTATTTCTCTCTTTAATATCCAAGTCCTTTCAAGCTCTATACATCAATTTATTTAAAAAAAACAACACTATAATATATGTATTCACTTAACAAATAAAAAATATGTTGCACAAATAATTCACAAAAAATCAAATTTAAAAAAAAAAAATTATTTTGAAGACAGAGGTTTCACTGCGTTTGAAATTCAATAGCATGTAAAATACTATACATAAATAAAATTAAAAGAAAAAAAGTTTTTCATCCTAAAGTTATTTGTGTTTTTTAATATTTCTTTACACGCACACGTAAGCCAATGTTTAAAGTTACACTATACTCAAAATTAAAATGGATTAATTCTTTATAATATGATGGAAAGATTTTATTCAAAACCCAATCTGTGGATAAAATATTCCAAAAATAAAATGAAATAAAATTTCAAAAATAAATAGAAATCTAAAAATTTTATTTTTTGAAATCAGGATACAATTTTAAAAGGAAAACGATATTGGTTTCGATATATCACCGATAGAAAAGAAGCATCAAAAAGAAAAAAAGAAAAATAAGATGAAAATCGCAATCTTGGTGGTTGGAAAAAGAAAGAGAACCCAGACAAATGAATCAAGTTAAGTCCTTGAAATAAAAAGAAATTAAAATCGCGATTCGAAGCGATTAAAATCAATTTGTGAAAACTTCAAGAAAAAAAAAAAGATTTCAGACAGATGTCGGTAAGGCACAGAAACTGAACAGTAAAAAATAAAATTCGTTTTTGAGATAAATAAGTATAGGGGGGAAAAATGGTAAAAAGATTAATTTTTTGAGGGTGTGTTGGGGTTTTTTCAAAGAATCTAATACGAAAAAACAGAATTTCAAAATACTCTGCAATACTTTTTCATTGTCGAGTTTTCTTATTTGCTACGAAGCATGTTTTACAGGAAGAAATCAAATCATGGTAAGGAATTCAGCGATAAAATCTGGTGCCTAAAAATTATACAATAATATTACAGCTGTCTCCCTTCAGTTACGCAAAACAGCAAAACATGTTGTACAGTCTAATTACGATGTAAAACAAAGTCGCGTTGGCCGTGAAATTAACATCACTAGTAGCAATTTCGGTTATAGATCGTTGGAAAACTGGTTTGGGACCTAGACCCCAAAGGTCTCCTAACCTCCTATCAGGTAATTTTGATATGCCTTTAGAGAGTTTTTACCATTTGCCCATTGTAATAAAAAAAATTTTGAATAATAAAAATTTTTAGTCAAAAATATAAAAATCTAATTTTTTGGATGTGTGAGAACATAAATTAAAAAATTTTAAAAAAGGGGCTTTTAAAAACAAAAAAAAACAATTTAAAATGAAATAAAAAAAATGGGCGGGTTTCCTAGCCAATCCGGTTGCAGCAAAACTGTAGGTCTTGAGCGCGGGAAAAATTGATAGAAAACATGAGTCGAAGTTTAGAAAAGTGAAAAGGGGTTGATTTGATTTTGGCCGATACAAGAGGGGCATAGGGGGGATAAGTAGATTTTTGGGGAAAAGTGGTAAACCCAAACAGGGGGGTCCCATATTTCAACGATGTTGAAATGCTGTTTCTTGCTAAAAAAAAAAAAAAAAATAAAAAAAAAATTAATTAAAGTCTGGGGTTTACCAGGGTATTCTTGGTCTTCTTTACAGAAAAGTGGGAAAAAAAAAGAAGGGGGTATTGGGTATATAGATGGTTGGGGAATTTTATCTATGTTGTTTAAAAGTTAACTGCTAATTTGCGAAGGTTTTTAAAGGTGGGGGGTATTACAAGGGGGGAATCTAAAAAATCTTTTTTTTCTCATGCCAATGAGCGTTGCAAATTTTTCCCGATAAGGAATTTTTGAGGTTTCAAGTAAATTTATATTAGTTTTTTTTCTGGGGTTCCCCCCACGGGGAGGCGTGGGTAAGAAAAGGTTTTAAGATCAGGTGTAGATATAAGCAGTTTTTTTATATCTACTTTTAACTTCCTGCAAAAAGGGGTAAAGTTTTCGCGTAGTATTTTTTTAAAATTTTTTTAATATATATAGGCCGATTTCATTGATATATAAAACACTCCCCTGACCTAATTTTTTCCCCGGGGGGCCCTCTTGAGACCAGAATATTCTTTTAATATTCCCCAAATATCTTAGTTAAGGAATGCAGGGTTTTAACTTTTAGTCCGTGGCTGGGGGGGTACTGCGATCCTTATCAAAAGATCCATTCCCATTTCAATTTCCCCACCCCCCCCTTCCAGGTGTTGAAGCAACACTCGTTGCCTCACCCCATCAGATCAAAACCTTCTTGGTTGCCTCAATCACGTCCCCCCCAAACCCCCACGTACAGAAACCGGGGTGCCGCCCCGCCTTTTTAAAAAATTTTTAAAAGCGGCTTTCATACCCGGAGATTATAATGCTAAACATACCTGGGGTGTGTAAACAGGCCCTAGAGGTATTTTTTACTAAATATATTACCAACAATAATATAGATTTAATCTCTCCCCCTACCCAAAAGATATGGAACAGATTCTGCTTCCACTTTGGACTATGCCCTTACCAAAAACCTAAGCAATTTCGGTTGTAGAATTCCCCAATTTAATGTGTTTGATTCGCCGGCTAGATGGTTTAGCTAAATTTTTCGTGCCCGTTATCGGTTTGACCCCCCCCCTGCTTGTCGGTAGTTTTCTGATGCAACAAAACGCGCACGAGGTTTATCCGGCATGGAAAAGATCTCTAGATTGCTTGTTTGGCTTGGGTGCTCTCTCCAAACTTAAATTCTTAGTACCATTTCGCATCGCCAGAGCTCTGGGGGAGGGGAATTCCTCCCCAGAGCGTCAAAATTGCACTGCGACGATTGGTATTCTACCAAAATGATGTCATACTGAAAAGTGATACCAGCTCCCGAGAATATATTACGTCTGCAATGGTAAATTCCAATCCGCAGTTCCATAGCAAATAAAAAATTTTCTTTGATTGATTAGGTCTTATTGACGAGTTTCAAAAATTTGAGTCATTGTGAAAGAACTAGGGAGATATTTGAGCTGGAAAACCATTCTCCAAACTTCTACACCACGCAAGTGTAAGAACTTTAAGCCTCGACAGATTTAACATTCATCAGAGTGCCTACATGTAGGAACATCTTAAGGCAGCTTTTCTCAAACTGTGGGGAGCGCCCCCCTAGGGGTGCATGATAACTCTATTACGGGAACTTTGAAATAATATAAACCAAGACAATGTGTACCGTGTTATCGAAAAAGTTTTAAGGTGTAAAATTTTATGACAGCTGAAATTTCGTTGCAATGAATCTTTACAAATGAAGATTAAGTTAAGCTCAAGATTTTAATCAAAAACAAAATTAATAAAAAATTAAGTATTGAAAATTATCAACTATATTTTGAAGATTAATAGAATATAGTCATTTCTTGGAGAATATGAACTGGAATAATATTTGACCAATAAAATTATCAGGATGATGGTCTTATTAAGATTTTAGTCGAAAACGAAACGAGGCCCCGAGCGATTGGTCATTACCTTAAGACAGTGCTTCTCAAGCTTTCATATTTAACTGAATATTCAATCATAATTTCCTCCCCCCTCCATACAACAACAATGTATTAGATTCAATAACCTCTGTATGTTTTAAGGCTACAATACTACTTTAACCCTTAAAGTTGCACGTGTTAAACGTCTCGCTCAACTAAGGCATTAATTGACCCAGACTTATATACGAGTACGATATTTACTGAAAAGAAAACAAAATACATTCTGACATAATAAAAATAAAAAACAAATACATCTGGTATAATAAAACTAAAATATCAGTCTACACAATGTATTTTATTAGTTTAACAATAGTAAGTTACGAACAAGTTTAATAATTACCAGTGACCCTATGGGCTTGTCATGTATAAAATTATAAACAAAAATTAACACTTATTTTGATCTTTTTACGGTTTATAATTAATCCTTTAACTCTGCCGATTAAAAGTTACGCGATTCGCTACTCAATACCATCGTTTCAACGCATGTGCGCGTATGTAATCATTGGGGAGGGGGAGAGAAAAGGAATAAATAAACAAATCCTCTGAAAAAAGTAAGTCCTTCACAAATACTGTCAAGGCATGCATTCCAAAGCCTTCGGAATAATTTTATGGATGGCAATGCACAGAAAAGATCGTACTTCGTATATATACGTCTGGGTCAATTAATGCCTTAGTTGAGCGAGACGTTTATATACACCGGTGGCACTTAAGGGTTAAAGTAGTATTGTAGCCTTAGCATAACAGTATAGTATTATTGAATTCAATACATTGTTGTTGTATGGAGGGGGGGGGGCGACGGAAATTATGATTGAATATTGGGTAGCAAATATTGAAAGCTTGAGAAGCACTGTCTTAAGGTATGGGCCAACTGGGCTCGGGGCCTCGTTTCGTTTTCGACTAAAATCTTAATAAGACCATCATCCTGATAATTTTATTGGTCAAATATTATTCCCGTTCATATTCTCCAAGAAATCGAGCTATATTTCTATTAATCTTCAAAAAATATAGTATAATAATTTTTTATGAATATTTTAATTTTTCTATTTCATATTTTTGTTTTTGATTAAAATCTTGAGCTTAACTTAATCTTCATTTGTAAAGATTCATTGCAACGAAATTTCAGCTGTCATAAAATTTTACACCTTAAAACTTTTTCGATAACACGGTACACATTGTCTTGGTTTATATTATTTCAAAGTTTCATATATCACACTTCATATTGCTCCGATAGATACATAATTTAAAAAATAAAATAATTTAAATAAATAAGAAGTATCGTATAACACCGTTTCGAAATAGTGCGGTACGGATTAACCGTGTAATGAAACCCCTGTCAAAAAAACTGTTCCAAAATAAATAAAAATTGCCTACTACACACATAACACTCAAGACATATTTAGGTGATCAACAAGCACCACGGTTAAAAATCACCCATCTCCAGTACCTTTGTACTTAGCAATTGCAACATGCACAAATTTATCTGCGCTGATGTTGTTTTTGCCACTTCAAAACGCTTTTATATTGTTAAGCAAATAAAGTATATCATTGGATTCCAAGAAGTTGTTTGCTCCTCCGAAAGATACCATGAAAGTTATAGATAACGGAATGGACTTTTGACGGAAAGCAATCAAAATGTGAATATTTAGCATTCACAAAGACTGGAAAAGACGACATAAAAATCTCTTTAATTTATGTGATTTTGAAACCAAGATTTATATGCATAGGAGTATAAATCCGTTCATTTAACTACCTTATTTTTTTTACCGAATTGAGGTTAAATTGATGAAAATAAATATTTCCACTGGAAATATTCTGTGATCATCAGATATATTTTTTATATTTTCTCATTACAACAAAATAATTAGTTATAATCACACAAAAAAAGAAAAAAGATTGAGTGAGTGTTTATCAACACCACACAATAAAGTTACACGAGGGCTACTAGCGAGGGTCCTAGTCATTTTGAACCATGGTCAAGTGATGAGGATGACACCTAAGCAAGCACCTAACTTCCACGCCACGTCCACGGGAGGACTTTGAGCGTCGGCAGATTAAGCAGGTGGGTCTTCAGCGACACACTACGCTGCTTGAACTCATGATATGCCGGCTACAAGTCTGTGACCATGACCACTGGACTACTATGTGAATGAGTAATAAAGCCACCTTACTCAGCGACACGAGAGCTTTTGGCAATGGACCTCATAATTTTGAATCATGGCCAAGTGGCGAGGACGACATCTGAGCTGATACCCACCTCTCCTAATTCTACACCTCACCAACGGGAGGACGTTTGAGCACCTACAAATTTAACGTGTATCCGCTCCTCTACATGGCGGGTCTTTACAGGCACTAGGCTCGATGACACACCAAACGCGAGTTGCTGGAATATCGCAGTCACTAAAAAAGCTAAGAGAAGGGGGCTACGGTAGTCGAGCGGCTGGCGGTGTTAAGAAGCGATCGAGATTTAAAATCCTGAATTCACCGATGATTCAGGAAAATAGGGGGTCTGTAAAGCTTTTGATCCAGTACCGCTTCACATATATGATGCGCCTATTTCTTTCGCGAAACCATCCCATTTGAAATGGTGAGTGGTTTTAAACTCGCACGTTCAGCTACACTAGGGCTTTTGGCGACGGACCTCGTCATTTTGAACCATGGTAAAGAGAAGAAGACGACACCTGAACTGGCACCCCCTCTCCCAGCTACCACCCCACACCAATGGGAGCAAGTTTGAGCTCTCGACAGATTTAACGCGCATCATTCCCCTACACGGCAGGTCTTAAGTGGTACTGGGCTCGATCTCATGACAAGCCAGCCACAATCCGATACCTTGACCACTAGGCCACACCTCACTTTGGAGACCTCTGGTGTTGAGGAGTTGATGCACGTGAAATTTGTCGAGGCACAAAGATTTGTTGTTGGTGTGGTATAGTAGTCTGGAAAGTGGGATTCTAGTTCAAGTTATATAGTGGTATATAGCGAGATTTCCTATGAAACTAACATGGGATAGTTCATTAAAGTTGTACTTAATTTTTTAAAAAAAAAATTGACTCCTCTAGACGAGCAAGAGGTAGACGTATAATGCGCACCTATACTTTCAAGTTGCATTTTTTGTTTTTAACTTTAAGGTATATTCGCGGTATAACGCACAACCCCTTTTTTACGAAAGAACCTGCAATGAACGTTAGCAATGCTTTATGTTTGAAAGCCATTAATTCGAGTTTTAACAGCAGGATTTTGAAAAAATAGCATATTTCTACAAAACAACAAAAATTTACAAAGGGATGACATTTTTTTAAATAAACGTATTTCGATCTTTTGAATATTAATGTCTCAAAATACACGAGGGTTTTGGCGACGGACCCCGTCATTTTGAACCCTGGTCATGACGTGGGCGACACCCTGGCAGCCCCCTCTCCAACTACCCAGCCGGAGGACGTTTGAGCTCTCGACAGATTTAATTGCATCGCCCCCACGGCGGGGCTTTAGTATTTCCCAACCGTGACAAGCCCTTCCCCCGGCCACCCCATCTTCTGAAATCAAAATTTTTTTTTTATACATTTCTTTTATTTTGAAGTATCAATTTATACCCCGCGTATAACCCCCCCGTAAATTTCAATCTTATTTTTCGTGTTAAAAGTGCGCCTTATACGCTGGGTTTTACGGTATATATTACATATATAAATTTTTTACGTTTTTTAGCCATTTTGATGTCATTCTCCTTTACAATTTTAGATTTTTCCTCATATCATATTTCCTCATATAACGCGCACCTATACTTTCAAGCTGTATTTTTTGATTTTAAGGTATATTCGCCGTATAACACGCACCTCCTTTTTTTTTTTATGAAGAAACCTGAAATATACGTATGAAATGCTCTCATTTATTCGAAGTATTATCTCAGGCTTTTGTAAAAAATAGTATACATCTAGAACTACTATTCTTTTTTAGTTCATAAAAGGTGTTTCCTTTCTTTTAAGTAAGAAGTATTTCTATATATGTATAAGTCTTAATTTTTTTTAATGTTCATTTCTTTGTTTTTAAAGTTATAATTTTTACACCCAGCGTATAACGCGCACCCCTAAATTTCGATATAATTTTTGTGTTAAAAATGCGCGTTATACGCCGGATTTTACGGCAATTTCTTCATACAGCATGCATTATTACAAAACAAATCGTACAGGACTTACGCCACTCTTCTCCACGCATCAAAAACAATTCCTTTTTCACCACAGAAGATGCTTAGCTTATTTTTATCCCTTCGTACCTTTTATATACTTTTCTTTATATCTGACTGTGCTTCAGTCCTCCAGCACTAATGACGCGTAGAGGCCAAGGGGAGGAGGGAAAAAATGAAGTCTTCCTTTCTCTCATGTCAGGTAGCCATGCACGGTCAGAGGAGGCATTTATTAAAACATCCGTCTCCCCTCCTCCCCTTTTCGGGCCATGGACCCTTCCCGTTTCGGTCGCAGTGAATGTAAATGACGCGGGGTTTATTTAATTGCAGATTCGGAGACGCGAGTTCCGGTTGGCGAGATGTGACTGGACCCAAAAAGTTGTTTTCTCTATTAACTGTTATAGTTAACTGGATGTTATGTGGTTTTTCTTTAATAGAAGGTGATCAATAGCGCGAATCGAGGGTTCGTCGACCCTGGAGGGTATTTATTCGATATTAATTAACGTTGCGATGCGATTGCACGATGAATAATTCGAATGTTTTGGAACTGAAGTCTTGTTGATATCCGGGATTAAACGAAAGAAAAGAAAGAAGATATCTTTCTTTTTTAAAGGTATTGCGGAGTATAAGCTAGATTGCCCGCAATTATGTTTAATTGCAGTATTTATGCAGAGTTACACGGTGATTTAGTTTTTCATTGCATCGTTTTGTAGGGTTGGCTGGTTGGGTTTATTGGCATAAAGACTGCATTTGGCGCAGCTCCAAGCACGAAACACTCAGTTATTTAATTGACGATTATGATAGTAATTGTCCCAAAGAGTAATTGTTATGAATTTACGTCTGTGATCTACTGAGTGAGTGTTTACAAACATCACACAATAAAACTCGAGGGCTATCGACGTCAGTTAGACCCACGGCCAAGTGACGAGGATGACATTCGAGGTGACACTCCACTCACTAAACTACAACACTACGCCAACGAGAGAATTTTGAGCCTCGACAGATTTAACGTGATTCATAGACGATTCATACGATTATGGATATCTATGAATTTTAGTGACCATCGAAATTGCTGGGCTGAGAGACCAAACCGCACACCAATTTACTTTCTTCCTTGCTGACAAAATATTTTCCACCTGTCTTGACACTAAGGCAAGTAGTTGCTGTAGTGTGTTGATCGCAGTCCTCTTAGCAGAAAGCCTCCTTGCCTTTCCCACCTTAATAAAATAACTGTTCTTTAGGTAGCAAGACATTGGACCATTACTCTCATGTCGGCACATGGTTCTAACATCAGACATTTGGCATTTACACCACTCGATAGATAGGTAACTTCGGGCCAACAGCTATCAATGGGCTCAGTGCCTGGTCAAAATCACGAATTTGTCCCATGGCTGACCACACCTGAAGAATCCCTATTATATAAACAAACTTTCCTACTTTTTGCCTGTAACCCTTTTAGGGTAACATCTAAGAAACCTTATCATCACTCATAAGTAAATTCGTTATGCGAACTTATACGCTATTTCAGAGTTGGCACATTACGGGGTTGCATGAGTTCATCTCAAATTTATCATTTTTTAAAATTTATTTATTGGTTTTACTCCGGCCTGGCCTCAAAATATTCTAAGCATCTTGGAAATTGAGAATATGTTTTGTTTTTCTCAAAAAATAACAATTTAAATAATCGATGGTCACTACTTTTTACGCCTGACGAGTATACCCGGCATGACACAAAATCCTGAAACTTCTCCGTACGAGCAGACTCGTCAATCACAGTTAACTAGTTAAACATACAAAATTTATCAATTGTATTAGCAGTTATGAAGTATAATAACTCGGTCATTACGAAATACATAGTATTCCGTAATACGCGACGTAAAAGGATGGTATTCCATATGACCCTACAAAATATATTGAATAAAACTAACAAATTAGCTTGAAGTATAAAATGGATAGCTAAACACTAATTATATAAATAGTAATATAACCTCATTTAAAATTAAAGTACATTTCTTAAAAGTTGAATCCATTGGAAAGGAAACAAAACATAAACAACCGACAAAAGAAAGCTGGATCTTTTATAATAACATACCCTCCCCCCCCATATAAAAAAGTGTTAGAGGATAAACAAAAAGAAAAAGATAAAAAGAAGGCACCAGGGGTTTCAGAACAAAAAAACATTCAAAGACACTTTGTTAAACCGTACTTCTAGAATTAAGAGATGACTTCAGTATTAGCAGCAATGAATCGTTTCTTTTTGATGGGTTCTCTGTAATGGACTTCATGCCCTTCATTAAAGAACCGGGAAACAAAGATGCAGAATGTATCTTCTGTAACGAAAAATCAAAGATCGAAAAGATCAAAGAGGGGAAATTTAGATTAAATGCTTTAGCTCAGGGGTACTCAACCTTTTTTTCTGCTGGGCCGCATACATATGTCAGCTATTTCACGTGGGCCGCATACATATTAGTTATTTCTCGTGGGCCACGACATAAGGATAAATAGGGAGGGGAGAGGGATGAATGCTGCAAGACCAAGATAACTTTGGAAATTTAAAATGTGGAGAATTGATCAAAATATTATAACTCCTTTTTTGCTTTTTTTTAATTATTATTTCTTTCTTTTTATTTTTGTCTCTAACACTAAATATTAAAAGAATTTAAGAAATACTTCTCAATTTCTGTATCAGTAAACGGTTTCATATGATTTCCAATAATGTAACAAACTTCACAGAATAAGTCTTTGTTTACTGCTGTGATATTATCATCATTGACAAAACACTTTGTTGCTGTTGCAAATATTATTCAAGAAAGCCTATCCATCACCTCTCGAAAGAGATCTTCGAGAAAAAGTCTCATTGAATGATTCCTGTTTATTCGTATGTTTCAAATACAGAACTTCGTGACAAATCAAACAATTACTGATCCATGTTTGTTTTTCACTACAAGATAGTCAACTCCCAATCGTCTTGAAACAATCTATTTTCTACGAATATTTTTCGTTTGCAAGATATGAAAGATAGTTAAAAATTAATTCCACGTATAAAATTGTCGCTACGCATCACTGTTGTCTATTATCACTAATCGTAACCGTTGAAAAGAGAGAAAAAAAATATCAATTTGCACCCGTACGACATCGACAACAAAAAAGCAAAATTGATGTTTGATTTCTTAAAGAATTTCTTTTATCGAATTTTTATAACATTGTTCTTAAATGAATTTCTCACAGCAATGGGTCATGACTGGGCCACTTAAAAAGGCTCGGTGAGCCGCAGGTTGAATATCGCTGCTTTAGATGTTTCGTGTGGGCTCACTTTGAATGTACTAGAGGAGATAAAGCATACTATATTTGTGATTTTTGTAAATAAACTCAAACAAAATCGACTTTCACGTCTTCTTAAAAATAACTACGCTTTAGAAAAATAGTTTCCCAATGGTTTAAGCCCCCTATTCGATAATACCCTCTATTTATCATTCTCCCTTAAAAAATAAATTTTCTTACAACCGCAAAATAAATAGTATTCTTTTTGACAAGTGATAATTCCTTACAATCGTTTACAGTATATATCCTCGATGATTTTGGAAAAATTTTTAATCAAAAAAACAACAACAGTGAATACCCGGCTCTCATTTGTTTTTCGACTAATATTATATTACAGTGGCGCACACAAGGGGGGTTCGGACCCCCTCAAAGCCCTTGATTTTTTTCCGATTGATTATAATTCTAAATATATAGTACGTAAAATTTAACTAATTATTTGTTATTAATGATTAATTTTATTAATTAATGCAAATTAATTATTCAATAATTAGTTTTTTACTGTGTTTTGTATTCGAAAATCGACAACTTTCGACCCCGGACCCCCCTTGAAAAATTCCTGTGTGCGCTACTGTATATGTATATAAATAAACCCCAATGTGTTTTCAAATTTCATACATAAAACGCATCTTTACGCCGTAGCTCACAGATAAAAATAAACCCCATCATAATCTCCCTTAATGACGTTTCACAGACAAGGGCCTGACGTTTAATCGGATTTCCCAGTGCACCTGCAGCCACCGGTAACCACTCTAGGTGCAATTACGGAGGAAACCCAACAAACAAGAAGCTCATGGCTACCGCACCTGCCAGCCACAGGTGAGTTCCGCGTCACGATTTTCGCGCATCTCCCTTTTTTTAGGGTCACTTCGCAAAGTCAACAATTAGATAGAATGGAGATAATTCGTCGAGTTTTCTTGTGAGTGCTTCTCTCTTAAGGTTCTTTTCGTGAGAGGTGACGTTTCGTTAAATTAATGTCGACGGCCTTGAGGCCGTAGAATATGGCCTCATGAATAAATTCGTGAATTATTCGATTTAATCAATTTTCCTTTCAGTTTATTTTCCTATAATCGGTCTTAATAGTCCCTCAGAATAACATTACTGCATTTTTACCAGCAATTGTAAGTAAATACGTGATAACAATCATAGAGGAAGCAAGTTAATTTATGAAGTACGTTTAACACGTAACCACATTTATTTTTCCCAATGAAAACAGGGAACATCTATGAAACTGATGGTTAAAGCAATCAATTACAAAGTCAAATATTTAAAAATTTTCAATACTGGGAATAATTCTTAATTATTTCCTGCTTATTAATTCTCGGTTTTAAATTCCGTAAATATCGGATATCGACAAACCGTTTTACACTATTTTTTAATCAATTTATTCAATTTAAGATCAAAAGCACTCCCCACTGTTTTGTGAAGTTTCTGGAGATTCAACAGACCCTAGTCTGACTATCTCTATACACCGTCATCTTACTAAACCTAGCGTTCAAAATAGGGAACAGAATAAAAAAATATAATGAATTATGCAATCATTAATTTTTATTACATGAAGGTAAAATGATCCTTATGGTTATAAAAAGGATCCCCCCCCCGTGCCAATGTAAATCACAACAGAAATTCTATATATATGTACAGTCGAACCTCTATATTGCGAATTTTTCTATATAGCAAACTTTTTCCAGGAACCTTGAACATTTCACGATTTTCTTCGTAAAATAACCTCTCTATAGCGAAATGCATTTTGTATATAACGAACTTTTTCTTTTGTTATTCAGTTTTTGTTCTTTTGTTTAAGTATTTCTGAAAAAATTTCAACTTATTTTCTCTTTAGCACATTTTATGGTGGTCATAAATCTTGAACTGGTTTTATTAGATCCTAACTCACCCAGAGCAATAGAGTTCTGGACATTTCATCCAAAAAGTACAACCTTTAACCCCCCATTGCCCAATACACTAGAAACATTCGATATTCTCTTTCACCCTCAGCGGAGTTGCCCCGCGTCCCCGTGTTCTAATCAAAAAATAATGTATGTTTAATATTATTTGTATGCTTTAAATTATAAAATGTCCTTAAAATTCATTAATTTTAGTCTAAAATTATTTTCTTAATATTGAAAATGCAGTGAATCTTTGACATTCTTTTTGCTCGTTTTCATTGCAGTTTTTCTTTTTTTTTTTTCTTTCTTTTCTTATGGGTAAGATATATAAAATAAACATATATTATTTTTTTAAAAAAAGAAAAAGGTATGAATAATTACTTTTTAATATATATATATAGTGTTTATGAATTTAAAATTTGTCTTATGTGGTTTATAAAGTATATTAAAAGATGAATTTCTATATAACAAACTTTTTTCCGGGATTTAGCAACTTCGTTATATAGAGGACCGACTGTATATATATCTGTTTGTTCAATCATTTAAAAGTACTACCCCTTAAGATACATAACACAACCAAACTACTCCGTTAAAAGAAAATATTTAATTGACTGTTTACAAGATTAAAAGTTCTTAGTTGCTTTCAATGTTATGTCCCCCTAAATGAAAATAAACACACAACATAAAATGTTTAAATTTACTAATAATATAAAAAAAAAATTAGCGTACATATTAAACAATCATTGTAAAACTTTTTGACTGAAAAACTAAAAAAAACACAAGTATACAAAGTAACATACTGTTAATTTTTTAATAATAAAAAAATTAAATTGTGTATTCCATCTTCTCAAATTCAATTAGTTTTTTTTAAAAAAAATTTATCATACAAATTTAATAAACATAATTTTATAAACAAATACTTGTGCGATGTCACTCTTAAAAAAAATCAGTAACAGCTGTAACACTTAAGAGCTCTTTTTTTAGACCAATGGAACTATTTTGGGATGCATTTTCAAACCGAAAATCTCCAATGTTGCCAATCACTTGGGGATCTGCATCCGTTAAATAATCCCCACCCCTCCCCTCAACGACACACAAAATTCCTTTTAGATCCCACGCGGGGTACGCGATAAAACTACCAAGACAACAAAAGCCCGAATAGTGTGGAAAAAAGTACAAAAAAAAAGTTCCTATAAAACTCAACCTACAACCACTTTGCCTTATTCTTCCCTTCCCCACAGCAATACAGTACAAAAAAGCGCCATCTGGTGGCCGAGTACGCTTGACCTCTCAAGAGCCAAGGCAGATGTTTCCTTTTCATTATCCTTCCCCCTTCAAATAAATCCCCCTTTTTTCTCTAAATTGGAAAAAAAGGGAGGAAAATGTTCTTTTTAGGGGTAGAAAATCCCCTACCTGTCAGTTTGGTAGAAAACACGAAGGAATCGTCCATCTTTTTTTTTCTTTTCCCTTTAGAAGTCCAGATAATAGAATTCTTGTAATCATAATGGTTATTATTCATCCTTAGTAGTTGTTACATGGGGTTGAGAGGGGTTGATGAGGTTGTTAGGGGGTCGGAGGGAAGCAGGATATCATTATCAGCGTAATCAGTCTTAGGGGAAAGGACGGGGGAATTTTTGTGAGGGAAGTTTACCTGGGTGATTCGTCTAACCGACGTCTGCCTCCGATAGCGTAATGACAAAGATAAGTGGTTTTGAAAAGCGTGGATTTATTAATAGGGCTTCCGTATAAAGTTGAGACCGTTAATTCTTTTTGATGACTGAAAAACAAAGATAGATTGGACATGACAAGTTTTTTTTTTTTTTTCATGACTAGAATATAAAGATAGACTGGTTATGATTTTATCTTAAACGCATTTGACAAAATATGTCAAGCAAAATTTTCGAAATACAACAGTGATTTGATATGTTTTGATGACGTTATAAATGTTTTAATGTACTAATGCATAATTTCACATGTAGTACGTTTCCTATATTCCTTTTTTAAATTCCTAATAATAACGCACAGTAATAATTTGAATTCCCATTGGCAATTAAATATTTAGTTTTTGACTTATTGCATTTATTATGTGTACATAAATTTCAGCCTTTTAAAAAAAAAAAACTCCGATTGACAAATAAAAGCAATTGGGAGATAAGAAGGAAGATTAATGAACAGAGAGCATCGTAAATTTATATTTTCATTACTTTTTATATTGTTTTAAAAATCAAGGAATCAGATTTCTCTAACACATAAGAAAAATTGTGTTCACAGCATTTTTCAGCGAATATGGTTCCAAAAAAAATATGGAGGTGAAATAAAGGTTCACATACGAAGGTATTTCATAATTAAAGGTTCACCAGCGTCAAAGGGATATTTTTTCCCTTTTAAAATATTTATTACTAAACAAAAGACAGCGCATAATGTGTATAATTTCTTTATAACTCTCAGCAAATAAAACTGTTGTCATTTATAAAGAATAAAACCATACGCTATCATTTCGGGTCGTTTAAAAATTAGAACATCTTCCCATGCCTTTATAAAATAGATATACGTATGGAGTTACAAATACCTCTGGGATAAGAAAATTTTCACATTGGCACAACAAAAAGAAGGGGGGGGGGGAATAGGGTTACCAAAAAAAATTTAACTATAGAAATTCGGGGAATGAAAATGTCTCTTACTACCCAGACTTTCTCAGAAAAAGTATATATTTAAAATATATTCCACTATACTTAACTTGATTTTTCTAGACTTAATATTTTTTTTTTTCATAAAATACTTTTAATTAGAGGACGAATTCAATCATTAAAAAAAAAACGTATCAATATCACAATGGCCGCAATAGTTACTAAAATTCCACAGTCAGAATAAAATCGTTTACCAATATATTGCAACTGCTTCTGTAACTATAATTTTTTAAAAATAGAAAAGAACACGAACAAAATTGAATTTTGTAACTTATGACTGGAAATTTAATAAAAGAAATTTGTTTTATCCTATATTTTCTTCAGAATTCATCTTTTCTACAGCACGTGTAATTTATATCGATATTTTTATCTGAATGTTCTTAAATGGGGCTTTGAAAGGCAGAAATATTTACAAAAATCTATATAAATAAAAATGTAAATGTTCTCAACCACACAAATGTTCACCTCAAAACCACTAATCTCGAAAGTTCTTCACCGTTTGCTCTGAAATTTTGATAAAGTTATATTAGAATCTGGGAGTGCTTTTAAATATTTATATTTTCGAAATCCACTATGATTTTCTAATATTTAATTTTTATGCTTTTCGGCGATATGACATCATTTGAAGTCATATCTATCACTCAATGCAAAAAATTATGCTTCACACAGCTTTTTTAAGGAGTATTTATTACATAATTTTACCACGATTATTTTTATTAATTACCATATTTAACCTTTTATTTATTCTTTGAGATAGAACTACACAATTGTTTTTCGAATTAAAATATATATATATATATATATATATATATATAATTATTGTTAAGTACAGAAGAATAGTTAGCATATAAAATGTTTTATCAATTAACGAACAATATCGCACGGATAAAAGGTTAAAGATAATGAAAAACATGGCGTGCAAAAGCGATAAAAACGAGGTTGAAAACCAGCAATCCAAAAACTGGAGGTGAAATAAACAGCCATAAACACTAGACTAAAGTTATATCATAATTAACAGCAGACACCTTTTTGTGAGTGGCATTTCTACGGTTTTGTCTAAAATTCAAAGACTACAAGAAACAGGATTTAATTAACACTGAGAACACTTCAACATGTTCTTTTAATTTAACCAACGATCAGTAATTGAAAACAAAAAAAATTCTTTAATAATAAATTTGACAGTTAATTATAAATTCGCGTTTTTCTTCGCATAACTATCGTCTACGTTCGAAAATCTCCGTGAGAAGTCTTTTGATCTTTTGAAATGTTGTGATTCGGAAGTTCTTGATGCAGAGAAAAATATCTCAAAAGTTTATGACATGCAATGTCATTCTGTTAACAGATGGTTTAAAAACTTGGTGCATTTTTACATTTATGAATTCACTAATCCAACACATCCGATTGGTTTGTATAGTATATATTAGTTATTTTTGGTAGTTTTAATACAGGATGTCACAGAAAAGGTACGAGAGATTAGTGGCGTAACGGAGAATATTAGGGCCCTCATGTAAAATAAGATTTTGGACCCCAAGCCATACTTGGCGTCAGTCAGGCTTTGGGCCCCCAAGAATCCTCCTCCCCCCACACGATGCGGGGGTGTATGTTACGCCACTGCGTCAGACACTCCGAGAGTAAGTTTCCATTGCTGAATAACGACGGAAGAAGCTTCAGCATACGAGGAAACACGCATGCGCTAAGCGTACAAGCAGCAGTGGCCCGGCGTGCATGAGGTTATTCGAGCACAAATCAAGATGATAGGCAAACGTGTGCAGATAATGTGGTCGCCAACGGAAGAGCATGCTGTTATCCTGTATGAACGGGCACGGGGGACTGGTGCAGCGATACTCAACCTGCGGCCCGCATTCAGCCCACCGAGCATTTTTAAGTGGCCCGGTCATGGTCCATTGCTGTGAGAAATTTACTCATTTAAGAACATTATATTAAAAATTTGGTGGAAAATTCTTTGCCAAAAATCAAATATATCAATTTTGCCTTTTGCTGTCGTACGGGTAAGAATTGATATTCTTTTTCTATTTGGAACGGTTACGGTTAGTGATAACAGACAACAGTGAAACTAATTTTTAACCATCTTTCATATCTTGCAAGCGAAAAATATTGTAAAAAAATATATCTTTTCAAGACTATTGGGAGGTTGACTATATTTTGTAGTGAAAAACAAACATGGATCTGTAATTGTTTGATTTGTCACGAAAGTGCTGAATTTAAAAAATACCAATCAACAGGAATATCATTCAGTGACACTTTTCCTCGAAGATCTCTTTCAAGAGGTGATAAATAGGCTTTCTTGAATAATCTTTGCAAATGCAACAAAGTGTTTTGTCAGTGGTCATATCACAGCGGTAACAAAGACATCCTATGAAGTTTGTTATATTATTGGTCATCATATGAAACCGTTTACTGATGCAGAAATTGTGAAGAAGGGTTTCTTAAATGCTTCTAATTTAGTGTTAGTAACAAAAATACAAAATATAAAAAAATAATAATAATTATAAAATGCAAAACAGAAGTTATAAAACTTTGATCAATTTTCCACTTGGTCTTAAAGCATTTCTCCCCTCCCCCTCATTTATCCACATGTTGCGGCTCGAGTGAAGAAACTAACATATGAATGCGGCCCAGCAGGAAAAAAGGTTGAGTACCCCTGGACTAGTGCGTCCGCCATCCATAAACGTCAACATCCCGTTTACGGTCATGAGATCATGTCTCGTCCAATGGTTGCTGGCAGAATGTGGGGAATGAAGGCCGAAATGGGTGTCTCACCACATCAATGAATGAAAAGCAAGCATTACAAGCTGTGTGACATTCTTTGCATTGTAGATTTGTATCTTCAAAGTTACAGCACGCAACAACAAATGTCACAATGTTGAAGGTGACTATGTTGAAAAACAGTTTATCTCGTCATACAGTATTTTTAGGGCAATAAAGTTTTCGCATTAAAATAAAATGACGAAACTTACTTTCATAAAATCCCTCGTATTCGAAACAGTTATTGCAGCAGCAAAATGGTCGTTAAAGTATTTCGAATGAAGCAAGATTTGTAATACAGTAAGTCCCCGCTTAACGCGGGGTACACGTTCCATCAAAGTTGAGCGTAATATGAAACAGCGTTAAACGAGGTTATCTCATCATGTATATAATGGGGTTAGGGGAAGATGGGTAGAAAATTGGTCAGGTATTTTACCATTAAATTTATTAATTATGTTTTTAATCAAAATAACACAAAAATTTATTTCTTACAAATATAGAAAAATGATTAACGAATATACATTTAAAAATAAATAAAATTCTAAGTATGTTTACATTTCAGATCATTGTCTCTTCTGTATTTCCAATTTTCTGCCTTTTTATAAAGAAGGTAGATTGGCTTAAAGGAATATTGCGTTCAATTTCGTCGTCAATCCATATAGAAAGTCATTTTTCCATTCTCTATTTTATTATTTCTAGAACGGGTAATTCTAGTTGCAGAGCTTGTCGTAGTTGCAGTTGCCAATTGTGACAGTATTTTTTTCTTTATTCTTAAGAATGATCCTTATTGTTGAAGTTGCCAAATTCAATGCAGCACCAATTTGAGATTGACGTTCACCAGTATCTGATTTTATAACCACTTGCATTCTAGTTTCTAGTGAAATGCTTTTTCTTGTTGATTTATGTTCGTGTTTTTTTATCAGCCATGATAAAAACTAAAAATCGTAATATTTGTCACCAAAGCAATCGTTATATTATATAAATTTATACTTACAATAACGTCAACAAATGTTTGAAACGATAAAAATACGTTTGTATAACACCGCAAGAAAGAAGAAACACAGATAAACTGCTTCGGATATCGGTTAAGCGGGGTCTTACTGTACACTTATGGCCAGTAAAATTTGTATTTTACTGTAAAAATTATAAATTATTAACGTGCAATGGGCTACTTCGCACACACAAGCTATCCTTCCCGAAACTAACCAAGGTTCGGATTGGATGTTATTCAAATCTTAACTTCCACTTTCTTATAGAGTGATTGAGGGTTTATTGGGCCACTCTCTGACCTCGTAATTTTGAACCACGGTTAAGTGATTAACACGCACACCCTCTCTCAATGGGATGACTTTGAGCCACGAAAGATTTAACGCACATTAGCCCCTCTACACCGGGGGTATTTAGTGGAATTAGGCTTGAGCTCATGACACGCCGGCCAAGATCTCATGATCATAACCACTAACCAATAAACAATACTGACTTCTTTAAGGGGTACCTGCTGTCTAGTACTAAGACGTCAATTCTGATGAAAGTGACGATTTTTTTTTTTTTACTTCAAATTTTATATAGTTGAATTTTCTGCTTTCTAAAAATACCTTACTTTTGTTTGTACTTCAATTATTTACGAAGTTATAGCAGTTTTTATGTCAAGAGAGAGCAGCGAAAACGAACCGGAAGTTTTTTTTTTATTTTAATACTTTTTACACTTTTTTTGGTGTTTTACTGAATTTAAAATCGAATTAGTAAAATTTGGCAAATAAATTCGTACATTTTTTGTCATTTTTCGATTTTCTTATGCCCTTGCTTCTCGATATTTTGTTTCATATTTAACTTTTTTATAAATATTTGATAGAAAGCTGTGTTCTTAAAGACAAAGTATTAATTAATTGTGCCTAAAGCAAAATCTGGAATGTCTAAGAGAAGCTCCGATTTAATGGAATTAACTTCATCGTTGGTACTAGCAGCAATAAGAATGTTGACACAGCTAATCCCAATAATACTTTATCAGCTGGTGACAAAGAGTTGAAATCTATTCATAAAGGATTCGAAATTTAATCAGAAAGCCTTTTTTCAGTAACATTTTATGGTGTATTTTACTTAAAGTTACAATTATTAAACTTGAAACATTTAGCTTAGGAGCATTATTAGCGTTAATTCCTTTTAATTTATAATATGCTGGTTTATTATCATTAATTATATATATATATAAAAATACAAATTCTACCTTTCCAAAGATCTTGAACATGGATTTGTAAAATTTGATCTGGAACGCTTTTTAACTTCTGAGTGACATACCTCTGGAATTTCGAAAATTTTCTCGGAAAAAAGAAAAACTGCATAGAAAATAAAATTACTAACGATGAAATAAAGGCAAAGTGTATTCCTATGGAGGGTTCAAAAGCTGTTCTTTATCTGCTTTTTATTTTAATTTCTTATAACCTTTGTGATAAGCAATATTTTTTTTTAAAAAAATAAATTTTCGTGAATATTTACTGATAATTACATATTTCTTAAGCTCTAAGATACTTAGATATATCTCAGTATCTTAGATATATCTATGTTTTTCAATATAAAAATTATTATTTTTTTAATCTAATAAAGTTTTTCCAGTGTACTTTTTATGTCTCTAATTTGTATTTAAAAAAACTATGCATTTAGACGTCAAGAAAAGCTTTTTTGACTCTATAAAAAATTGGTAACAAAATTAAAAATAAGATTTTGAAACAAATATATAATACTGATATGTGCTTACGAAAGGTTTATTCTTTTGATATAGATAGGTTTTAGGCTGTTTTAGTAGCATAATTTGTTAAAATTTTGATTTTTAAATCTTTAAATGCGTTTTTCTCCGAAACAGATTTTTCCATATTTTATCGCACGGCAAACATAACTCAAAAAGTTTTTGAGATAATTGCATGAAATTTTGCATCATTGTTTATTATTATAATATGCATGTTGTGAAATAGAGATTAAGGAAAAACAATATAATTGCATTTTTTATGATTGCAAAATTTTTGAAAAATTTTCCTTTTGTGCACTTTTTGTCCTAATTTTGTGATAAATTGATAATTTCCAAAGATGATAAATCAAAACATAGGTAACTGCTTTCTGAATAAAACTCTAAGAGCTTTTTTTATTTCATGTGTTAGAATTTATTTTACAGTGTTTGCCATGATGTGCAAAAAATTCCCAATTTTAACCTAAAATTACCCATTTTCTTACAAAATACATTGAAAAAATTTTTTCTTTGTTATTTTTATAAGTTTTTAGTTGTAATTAAGCAAAAAATGAGTTTAAAGAGGAATTTTCAGCAATATGCAAAAAAAAATGTTCCCGCAACTAGTCAAGCACCTTAAATAATTACATTTATTGCAAAAATTGGCATTTATACAAAACACTATAAGCTAAATAAGATTTAAAAAAAAATATGGATTTAGGATAATTACCGAAAATGTAAAACTTTCTAAGCATAATTAAAAAAATAAAAACAACACGTTTATACATAGTTTAATTAAACAATGAAACTAAATGTTTAACAATACTAAAAAAACCTGTACAACTTCAACAAATAATTTAAAGTAAATCTGTAACAAACAAGCACACAGATGTTTTATTGGATGATGAAAAAATTATCAATATAACGCATTAACGTATTAAAAAAATAACTGCACACAATTTTCAGATTCAAGAAGCCATTTTGAACAATTAAAATATTCACCAAGGAGATAAAAGTTGAGAAAAAATTGCCGAATATTAGAAAATAAGCCATTTCAAAATATGCCCCCTTCCCCACAAAAATGTTTTGAAAGTAAAAGAAGTCACAAGAATTCTTCTAAAAAACACCGATAACCAATTTATTGCAGCTTTAAAAAAAAATTAGCCGACTGCAATATCTAAAACGTACTAGCAAATACATTTAATGGCACTTAGAACACAAGCTATTTATTAACAGTCTCGAATAACGCAATTCTATTGAAAAAATTCCATCGAACTACTCCATAACCATAACCATTCAGTGCTATTTATTCCAGAAAAAATAATGGCAACGGCCCACAGCTAAAAAATAAAACAAAAACTGGCACGTGCTTTAGTGAGTTGAGGAATCTCGATGAAAATTATCAGAATCGCGATCAGTGCGCCATTTTTCCATTTTATTTATGTGTTTATTTACTTTAGCGCTTATCGACAGACAGATATCATTAAAGGAGGCTAATATTGAGACTCAATCATCTCTCATGCATGTTTCAAGGCTGCATCTTCATCTTTATCGTTTGCCTAATGGGGATATGTTGTTCTTTATTTTTTTGTTCGTTCTTTTTTTAACGAATGCAACAGTTGGTCGCAAATGCCGTTCGTAATTGCCTTTTAGAAGAGAAAAATGTTGTTACATAAGCGAGAAATAGCTAGTTAGTGACAAGTGTTTGAAACTATGCTTCTATGGGGTGGTCCTGATGTGACTTTTTGAGTTTGATACCGAACTATTTAAAGAGTTATATTAAAATTATATATATATAAGATAGTTGTTTATTTTCACAGCCATCGAGTTACTAAAAATAAGCTTTTATGGGGTTTTGTTTTTAATGTATTTTACTTTCACTTCGGGGAAGGGGTTGTCAACTCATGTGGCGTCCTCATCGCTTGGTCGTGGTTCAACTTACGAGGTCCATCACCACTATCCCTCGTGTTGGTTTATAGTGCGACCAGTGGTGTAACGACGAACATTAGGGCCTCCCTACATAGTCAGGTTTTGGGCCCCTAGTCGGATCTTACAAAGGACTGCAAAACCTACATACTAAGCGTCAGTCATGCTTTGGGCCCTAAGGTATCCGAACACGTTCGGAGTACTTTTTGACAAAATAACACATTTAAACATTATAAAGGCATTTTTACGACTCAATACCAATAAATACTAATATTTAAACAACAATATTTAAAATAAATTGCCTAAATTTCACAAAAATTTCAATTAAAAGTGAAATTTTAGCAATATTTTTGTAAAACTTCGAATCGATTAGAAAAAAAAGTAATAAACTTGTATTAGTAAAAGTATTACCAAAAAGCAAATTAGATGCCTTTATCTAGAAAATGTACTAAAATTTTAATGTTTTATTAAAATTTGAAAAGTTCAGAGCTGATTGAGTAAACATTATAAGAAAAATCACATTCTTTATGAGACCGTTATCTAAATAACAAGCCCTAACTCAAAATTTTTCATACATTAAGAAATATTTTAGTACATTCTCTATAAAATAGCATAAATATCAGGTTGGAAAAAGTTTTATAGAAATACATTTGTAATATTTTGAGTTATCAGACTCACCATGATAGATTTTGAGCAATTCAAATGCCCACTTCTGGTAGATCAAAGATCCACTTCCGGTTTTTCGAACTTTATAAAATTGGTTGTAGATTGGCCTCTAGGTCGCGTAGAAACAAAACAAAGCATGTTTTGTGAAGCCAAAAGATAGCTCTATTCAATAAAATAAAAATAGCATCTGCCATGACCGAATTTGGTCATTTTCAACGTGTTCGGGTATTTTTAAGGAAGAAAAAAAAACTGCCAAATCAATTGAATGAGTGAATATTAATAGGAACTTTGGGTGACGGTTTTTTTTATATTTCAACCACGGTCAAATGGCGAGGACGGTACTTGAGCTGGCATCCCCTTCTCCTAACTTCCACACCACACCAACGTTTGAGCCTCGACATATTTAACGTGCATCGACCCCCTCTGCACGACGAGTTTACAGCAGTACTAGGCTCGAACTCAAGACACGTCGGCTACGAGTAAGTTGCCTTGTCCACTAGGCCAGCGATCCGCAACCCCCGGTCCTCGGATCAAATGGTGCTAGGCCGCCTAAAGAACATTAATCTATTGCCATTTTATTTAAAGTGGTACTATTACTACTAAACATTAAACTATTGCCATTTTAGTAAAGTGCATTTGCGCAACTTTCCACGGAAATCACTTTTATTCATTTTTGGTGTAGCTATATTTAATTCTGAAAGCATATCTATATATATATATAAATGTAACTAAATTAAAATTGTTAAATCAAAACAATCTAAAATGTAAACAATCAACGTGTCCCACCCTCGGCGGGCCGCGGTAAAATTATCAAACGTTGACCGGTCCGCAGCGATAAAAAGGTTGCGGAGCACTGAACTAGGCTACCGCAGCCACGGGAGGGTTGTGGGAAACAACTACATGTGTTATATGGGGGTCGCTTGCATATTAGTAGAATCTTCGCATCTCAAATTTTTACTTAAGTTCCCCCTTTGTGAAATGCGTCGACAAAAACTGGGCGTGAGCATAAGTAAAACCAAATGTGTAATCTTTAAAACACATCTCCACTACTTTGAATTTACCGCATCTTTTGTTATCGATGAGAACAGCACATTTCGAACTCTGAATCATTCGCTCATGTCGTTTTCGAACGCACAGAGCGAATGGGGGTGGTGCAGCTAGGTGGGTGACCCCTTCAAATGGAATGAATCACACCTCCCATGAACTCTGGAGTACACAAGGCGTGAAGACCAACGAAGCGAAACCGGGCGCATCCCAACGGAAATATCGACGATATTAAAATCGAAAAAGCGAAGGTCCGTAGCGAAACGGACTGCCCTTGCTTGTATTGTGGAGGAGGGATTTGTTGGGCGAAATGGTGCATGAGATCGGAACTGTTTGAGAATAACATGTTGGTCAAGGGAGTGATTTTCGAGATGTTTTGGAATCAAGATCAATTGTGTCTGCAAGAAGTTAATCAAAATCATTAAGTAATTAATTAAATTCGATTGAATAGTTTGTTTTCGGGTGCAGTTTAAAAAATGGATTTTAAGATATGGTTGATAAGTAGTTAATTTTCCCTTAGGTATGCTCAAAGTAACCGATTTTAAGCTATGATTAAATGACTTAGATCACATTTTTCAGGTATGATTAAACGTACTTTAAAATTAATTATTTTAAAGTAGTTAATTTTCAGGAAATATTAAAGTAACCTTTCAACACATTCGATTAGACAAGTCAACTTTTAACTAACGATTACAGAATAGTCAATTTTTTTGGCATGCAAATCATACAATAGTGAATTTTTTTACATACGATCAAGGTAGCTAATTTATAACGAACGATCAAAGTACAGTCGAACAGTACAACAAAGTACAGTACAACATATTACGAACCTCTATAATGCGAATTTTTCTATAGAGCAACCTTTTTTTTGGGAAACCCAAAAACATTTTGATTTTTGTTTCTTCACCCCCAAAAATGAAGCATTTTTTATGTAACGAACTTTTTTCTCTTGTAATTCAATTTTTTTCTCCCTATATTTAAAAGTATTTTCCACATTTCAAATTATTCTTTCTTTAAAAAATTTATGGGGGTATAAACTGGAACTGGTTTTATTTGCCAACTCCCGGGGAGCAATAAAACTCGGCGCTTCACTAAAATTTTCCCCCCTTTTCCAATTTACAAAATTTTTGTAAATGGTGGAAAGGGAGTAGCGCCCAGGAAATTTTTCAAGGGGAGGGCCATCGAAAATTCACCAATCTTGTATCATGTTCCTTTTGATTTTATTGATTTTCGGGAACAAAACACAGTAAAAAGCTAATTATTGAATAAATAATTAGCGTTAATTAATAAAATTAATCATTAATAACAAATAATTAAATTTTATGTACCATATACTTAGAATTACAATCAATCGGAAAAAAATCAAGGGCTTCGGGGGTTGGGGCCGGACCCCAGGAGCCCTTGTGTGCGCCACTGGTGGTAGGTCCAAGAATATACAATGAAAGATGACGATCAGTTCACATATCGTCCCAAATTCTCAGTTTTTCTGAGAATACAACCGGAAATAATATCTGACCGTTAAAATTACTTGAATCATGATATTAAGTCTGAGTCGAGAACGCGACGCGGCCCCCATTGTGCTCTAGGCCCGGGCATAGTTGGCCTATGCCTTAAGACGTCACTGGCCGCCAGGTACAAACGAAGTATTTAATGATCAGGTAGGATTACAGAAGTAATTTTAAAGTACGTTTTAAGTAGTCGGCTTTTAGGTATGATTCAACTGGATTTTCAGACGCCCGATTAGAGAGTGTATTTTTTAAAGTATACTTAAAGTAGTCCATTTTTAAGTAGTTTTAAAAGTAATTTACGCAGTACACTTGAATGTATGGTTATTTTATTCTGTAAGCGTAATGAAGCATACTATTAGATATGCTTTGTTAGTAAATACCATATAAACGACGTGGATAAAAAAACCGACCTAAAAAATAAACTTTCTCCCCAATCTGCTTTAACGCAGTTTGAGTGCATTGCTAATCCTGTAGAATATATGTTTTGTTTCTCAAATCTAGAATATATGTATTTCCCTGAACGCATTAAAGAGCACCCACAAGTTTTTCCAAAAAATAAAGGTGTCTACGAAATTAAATTCTCCCTTCGATCATAAAAAAAAAATATTTTTATTTCATTTCCGCTCCCTGAAGGATTCAGAACTTTAAAAAATATATTTCAAATGTCTAGTCGAAACCAGAGAAAAAATACAAAAAAAAAAGTCAAGCATTCCCATTATCTTTTACTTTTCCAGGTGCACTTTATCGCACTGCAATAAATGCAACAGTCCGGATTTCAGAAAGGAAGCAAATGTTGCATAAGATTAACTGTACGTTCGAAAACACAAACTAGGCGGATGTAATTTATCACCTTTTGGCCCCCCCCCCAATGTACGTTACATTAGTTTTTATGGCTGCACAATTTTGTATTATATTTTATATACCGAAAAAATCATAGTAAGTAATGTTTTTCAGTGGTACAACCTAGAGAGTTGTCCTGGAGATGAAGACACCCCTTTGCAGTGGCGCACACAAGGAGTCCATTTTTTTTTCGATTGTTTATAATCCTATCTATATAGTACGTAAAGTTTAATTAAGTATTTGTAATTAATAATTAAGTTTATTAATTAATGCTATCTATTTATTCAATAATTAATATGTTACTGTTTTTTGTTCCCGAAAATCGACAAAATTAAAAGAATATGCTGGGCAGCGTATTGGAGCATGATACGAGAAGGGTGGACTTTCGACCCCGGACCCCCTACTCCCCCTTGAAAAATTCCTGTGTGCGCCATTGCCCCAACACTTTTTTTTATAACAAATAAATTGGGGGGCATTCTATTATACATTATTTTTATTTTTCTTGCAAATATTATCCAAGCTATCACTCACTCACGCATTCACTCATGACAAGATCTCTGAAACCATTACAATAACACATCGAAAATTTGGTACAAGCATGTTCCTTCCGCAGAGTAGAGATCCGTTAAGATAAGGTTTTGTGGAAATCGACAGCCAAGGCATGTTAAGAGGAGGTGTTATAATTTTAAAAAAATTGTCTTTATTTGAACAATTAGATCTACACATTTGAAATTCAGGAGCCATACTTATTTTATTGAGTAGAGATCTGTTAAGAACATGTTTTAACCCTTTATCTACCGCATTATTATTTACTGCAGTTTTTTTTCATGTAATATTTTTTTTTGGATCACTACATTGAAAATTAAGGTAGATACGTACATAAAATACTCAACTTTGGAAAATTTAATTCGTTAGAGCTAATTAATTAAATAAAGATATTCAACTGTAAAACTAATTAGATACACTGTTCACTTAAAATAAAGAGTCAAATCGTTTTTTAAGGTCTTCATTAACATACAAAAACATAAGACACTTAAATTTTGACATTAACTATTTTTTCGGGACAAAAATGATAATCTTCACAATCCGCTGAAAACTCCTTCAGCTGAGACTATACGCCTTCCCCGCTAAAATACTCATCATAGAGCCCCTGCTTGAAAGAGTAGATTTCAAAGAATATTCCTGCTAAGTATCGTCAGAATATTCGTAAAAAGGGTTATTCTATGTAATTTTAAAGTGAGCGGTACTTATAAGTACCGTGAGCGGTACTTATAAGTACCGTCGGTAGATAAAGGGTTAAAGAAATCGACTTTCAAGGAGGTATTTTGGAGATTTATGGAGGCATTATACATAAAATAAAAAACTCCGGTTTTTGAAAAACTAGCCCTACAGATTTGGAATTCTACAGACATGTTTGTTTTATTGAGTAATAATCTGCTAAAAATAAAGTTCGAGGAAATCAACTCCGAGGAGGATGCTACAGGAGCGTAAATGTTGAGTTTCTAAATCAGAAATAGATTCAAGTCTTATCCTTTTTAAATTATTCTTTCTTATCATTCTTGTCTCTTGGCAAGAATGATAAGAATATTTTTCAATACAATCAAATCATAATTTAAAACTAATGCATGATCTTATAATGACATAAAATACCCACCCAAGTGGGCAGGTAACAGTAATTATACAACTGGAATTATAACACGGATAATAAAAAGATTTCCTACGCGACTCTAGATCGCAAAACAGAGGGATTTCTATATTTTCACAATCAAACATCACCAAATGTACAACCAACAAATGCCGCCACACACACATATATAACAAATATTCCAATTCTCCCCACACAAACAATCCCTTTCACGTACACACAAGACAGAAAAGAGAAGGGATAAACTGCTCATATCTCCTCACTCATAAAGACCCCACCAAACGACATCTTTTTGCAGAAAAGAAAAAGAGGGGGGGAATAAAGAGAAAAAGCCAATCTTCCCACCATCCATCGCTCTGTTGCCATTCACAGCAGACGATAAATACCGGGAAGACCCTCATCCACAAAACTTCTCTTTCATTCTTCGTCCTTCCCTTCTAGAAGTTAGGGGTGTTGTGAGGAGAGTTCTCTTTTTCTCAATTCTCTTGGAAAAGCAACAAGGAGCAAGAGAAATTCTTAGCATTGTGAAGAACTATATGGGGGATGGGAGGGGTGACTTGTGCATGAGGAAGAAGGTGCATTGTTGGCAGGGGCTGCCAGCTGTTGTAGAAGGGGGAGGAAGTCTTCCGTGGGGTCGGTGGAATCTTGCGGCAGATGAGGGGAAAAAAGAGAATAGAGATTGGGTTAGTTTGTTAGTCGAGTGGGTCAAGTATGAAGGGGGGGTGCGTAATAGAGTGTGGAACTAAAGTGCATTACGACAAATACAGTCACATGTCGGTTAACTAGTCGTTTGTGAATAGAAAGTGTGACTTATGTTGTCAGACGATACTGTGGAATCGCTGGGAAGTCGGGGGTTTCGTTTGGATCAGTTCAAAGTGAGGTATAACGTTCCCGCTGAAAACATGATTCACTTCTTTAAGTAGTCGTTTTAAGCTTAGATAAATATTTTTTTAAAAAAAATTATTGAAAATACAGTCGAACCTCTATATTACGAACCTGTATATTGCGAATTTTTCTATATAGCTAACTTTTTTCTGGAACTAAAAACATTTCACGATTTTTTTCGTAAAATAACCACCTAATAGCGAAGTGCATTTTCTATATAACGAACTTTTTCTTTTGTGATTCAGGTTTTTTTTCTCTTAATATTTTTAAAGTATTTCTCGGCATTTCAAATTATTCTCTCTTTTAACACATTTTATGGTGGTCATAAATCTTGAACTGGTTTTATTAAGGGCCTAACTCGCCTAGAGCAATAGAATTCCGGGCGTTTCATCCAAGAAGTACAATCTTTAACCCCCCCCCCCAATTTCCAGTTCACTGGAAACATCTTCGATATCACCTTTCACCTTCAGAGGAGTTGTCTCGTGCACCCATGTCCTTTAATTAAGAGCAGTCTCCGTTCATTTGTAGTGTTAATTAGGAGTGCTTCTAGTTCTAATTTCGTTTCCTATTAGCCCGAAAATGTCAAACGTAAGTGCTTGAGCAATTTAAATAAATTTAATTCTTCAGAAACTGGACGAAGGCGTCAAGAAACTTTCCTCGCAGTTTTTTCTTTCTCTTCTTTTTCTTGATAGGCAAGATATAGAAAATAAATATGTATTAATTTACAAAAAGGTGTGAATAATTACTTTTTAATGTATAGGATTTTATGAATTCAAAATATTTTTTATGTGGTTTATAAAGAAAATTGAAAGATAAACCTCTGTATGGCGAATTTTCCATATAAAGAACTTTTTTGGGGGATTTAGCGACTTCGTTATATAGAGAGGTCCGACTATATTTATTTATTTAATTCTGTTCAATGCAAAGGTCCACTAAAATCTGTTCTTTTCAATCACCCTCAGACAACGGGGAGGATATACAGTTGTTACTCAACTCTTCCCATGAACCAACCTTCCCTATTTAGATGATTCTGATTAAAATCTTTTAAGGTTTAACGGTATTTTTTTTGCGAATGTTGCGTAACCCTCCCAATTATGTTACGTAAACGACACATAAGTTTGTTTATTTACATCATTTTATCGTCCTTTTTCCTTCATTATCATTTGCAAGAGATAAGAACACATCAATATTACCACAGCAACAAGATCATTCGTCGCAATGCTTTTTAATCAACCGTAGCAAAAACACCGATTCTAAACCCTAAAAAAAAAGGCCTACACAAAACAAACAGAACGCGCGCTGAATCGCTAACGATGCGAAATCTCGCAACAAACACGCCTCCTGGTCGCGTGGTTGCTGGGCATGATCTCCGTCCTCAATTACGGCTATGGACCGATAACGGAGGGTGGGCTGGTGAGTAAACACAACAAGAGACACATTATGGGGAGGTGGCTCATTAGTAGCAGGGAGAGTTTTTAAGGTAATTGAGCTACGTTTCCTTTTCGCACACCCCGTTGATCTCTAATCTGCATCTGTTGCCTAATGTGAACTGAACTGGTTTCAATCGCGATTTTGGAGGTCCACAGGATGCAGGAATAATTAAAAGTGCAATTTAACGGTAGACCCAGGCTCCGTTAACACAAAAGGGTGGCGTGGAATTGCCCTGATAATAAACATCTATTGAACTCACACTATTATAACGAGACATATGTTTGATTGGATATATATTTTAAGTAACTTTTTGAATTTTTTTCATACCATTTACCTTAGTAAATTTCAAAAGGCACCCCCTCTTGGTAGCTTGGAGAATATCTAGGCTGTATTCCAGTTTCCGCCAAGTGTTCTCAGAAGTGTCTTGCACTTTATAAGCGTGCAACCCAAGCCTTTTATGGTGAATTCTTATTAAACTTATTCGTGATATTTGCAATTCACGTGATGCTTCCCAAGTTGACTTAGTAGTACTGAAACGATTGCTAAACACATTTTCAACAGTTGCTTCACTCACTACATTTCTGCTATTTCCGGGAAGATCCTTAACACTGCCTGTGCGCTTAAGCATTTAATACTACCGTTTCATTGATTTTGCATCAGGAGATTTTTTCTTCCATAACAACGTCGAAATTTCCGCTAAACATTAATGAGCGATCTTGCTTCGTGAAATTAAAAATGCATCCATTAGGCTTCTTGAATCAACTCAATTTCGGTCAAAAATGATGTCTGCTCTAGGGCCGGGCAAACCGGATCCCTGCACGGGGCGGCATTTGGATTAAATTTGAAAAATGTGCAAATTTGGCATTTCATTTATTGTATTTTACTTTCTTATTTTATATCCTGTATCTTCAATGTCAGTTTTCATTTATGTTGAAACAAAAGAGTTCGATGAGGGATTATACGTACTAACGTGAAATTTGACGTTTACACATCTTTCACTAGTAAATTTCTCCCCATCCCGGAGTGGGGTCACTACGGACATTCCTTTCACCCATACGACGTCAGGTGGCAGCTATCCAAAAGGGGACAGGTGCAATAAGAGTTTTTTGTAGATAGATAGTCACAGAAGTTTTATTTTAATCTTGAGTGTGGTTACTATAAGGTAAAATAAACATTTGTGATACCCAGCATCAGTAGACATCGTTTAGAAGAAATTGGTATGCTGACATGGGCGATACCTCTTCACTTATATTTTACTCCTTTGAATTAATAACAGGTAATTATGTCCGTAATTTCGAATTATTTTCTATTTAACTTAACCCTCTAAGCAGTCTGCACGTTAAGTCTTGCCATTCTGGAGATACTTCAAAAATGCACCGCACGTATTTTTTTGGTTTCAGGTGGGGTTCTCAAAAGCGGTTGAGCCCTATTTTTAAGAATGCAACTCGGCCGCTTTTGGGAATCTTGCTTGAAGGAAGAAAAAGCATCACTGGAATGACGGGATTTTACGTGCAGACCACTTGGAGGGTTAAAATAGTATATATATAATATTGATATGCTGACCTTTTTTGTCCGCAAGAATTATTCAAGTCTTATAGGTGTGTCTACCTATGTGTGAACAATTTATCTTTTTTGATTATAATTTTTTGGTTTGGAGAGAAGGGTGGCAATTTCCATTTTTCTTCGGGGCAGCAAAACTGCTAGAGTCGGCCCTTCTGACTTACGAATGTTCCCTCGAGTCACTCTTGAAGGAGCATTTTTTACGTTACTGCACAAAAAACTGCTGTAAGTAACACATCCAATGATACAAAAGTTACTTTATTATATAAAACGGTTATTTTGTAATGAATTTTTATAGTCAGGACAAGACTTTCGACTCCCCCTATACTTTTTGTACGTAGACAAAAAGTATAGAGTGAACGATGTACGAAGCACTTCTGGGAGCATTATATCCGAACTTTATCACCTCTAGCCCGGGTTTTCCTTTTTCCAGCCAATTTGGTACTAGAACAATACCTCATAACAAAAGTACGTCATGGCCAAATATTATATAAATAGTCAGCGACAGAGATAAGTGAGATATACAGAGACGATTGCGGACAATATTGCCTCATTGATTCGTGATAAATGCACTTGGCGTATTTTTTTGGCATTCAAGATTACAGTGGTATTTTGGATTGTCATAATAGAGAGGGCTTTCATCTCGTTCAGGAAACAGGTATTTTTTAAACTATACGCGCCAACAGTGGCAAGGATGCATTATTATGTCATGTCCATCCCGTCTGTGTTTCGGCTTAATGTCGTAATCCAGTGATTCCCCAAAGTGGTCTATATAGACTCCAGGGGGTCTATGACAACCTGCAAAGGGTCCACGTCGGCGAAAAAATATCTTAAGGGTTCATGAGGTGTAAAGAGAAATCTACGATAGTGGCTCATTAAACCAGATTATGACTTTAATTTTAAAAGAAAATTTAATTAAGTGGAAACCAGATTTACCTATTTTATAGATTTATTTACTAAATTCAATGAAGTTAATTTGCAGTTACAAGGACCGTCATTTCGGCGTTTCTTGCCCGAATTCAGCTAAAGGAACATAATATTGGGCGTCCCGAATTTTCCTAATTTCTCAATTTGTTGCACACAATCTGTCAGGAAAAGGGCGTTTTAATCTATGTTCTACATTTAAATGTCCTTTATTCAGATTTTGAAACTAGGTTTGAGAATGCTTTGACTATGGTAATATCGCAGGATTCAATGAATTAATAGGGTCACTTTGAAAAAAGTCATATTACAAGAGGAACTGATCGGAATAGGCACTAAGAAGTACACTTTAGAAACGGATATCACACACACACGCAGTCATTTTGGAAGCACCGGGCTCAGCCCTCCCATTAAAAGCGTTTGTTTTTGTTATTTAGTTACTTTATGTATCAATTAAATTTTAATCTAGTTAATTAAAATTTGCGTTTTAGGGTTTAAACACTATACTTCACTCCAGGTAGAAATTTAAATGTTTTAAAGTACAGCTCTATACCAGCTGTCAAAAAAAAAAGACATTTAAGTTGCTAAATTTGCAAAAATTCATTATTAGGTAAGTAGGGGTCTACCCAATTCCAAAAAAAACATGACAAGGGGTCTACGAAACAAAAAAGTTTGGGAACCTCTGCCATAAACCATCATTTAGTCCAGGGGTGTCCAAAACGCGACCCTCCAGTACGTAAGTTGCAGCCCGCCGACTCTTTTTTAAAAAATTTTAAATATCGGGTTTTTAAAGTTTTTTCATTTTGAAATTTGAGAGGAAATTTATACCGTTTTACTATAATAAATAACTTTTTTAATAAATTCAAAATTGCATTATGCATATCTTTTAGTATAGATGGTACACGATTCTCTGTGTGTGCCACTTTCATTTCTCCTTTTCTGTTTGGAGTGCCCAAAAAGCAAGAGGCAGTCAGAGATGTTTTTTAAAGTTTAAAAAAATTATTCAGGACGGTTAAGATAAAGGGCAACGTATACTTAATCGTTTGCGAATGACAGCACTATCAAATTTCAACCATGAGTAACGAAAGATCAATTCAAAAGGAACATCGTAATTTTCAAGAAAATGGCAACTGTAATATTTCAAACATTATTTGATCATTGCATTATTATATTATATAAACATTATTATATTATCTATGCCTGTATACATGAAAAATAATGAAAACAATAATATTTCATTCGGTTTTAAACTTTCACTCAGTATATATATATTTTTGTTTCCAAATCTGATTTAAATGTACATATTTTTATGTGCAGCCCGCGAGATTATAATGTTTTTCCGAAGGAGCCCGCAAGGTAATTTGGGTTGGACACCCTCTGATTTAAAAGGTGGCAGTCGGTCGAGTCGGTGTTTATGGCTCAGTTTGTGTAATAATGTGTCACGCACAATTATTTCTTACAGGTTAACGTACGATGTATGCTATCTACTTAAAAAAGGTCCCAGAAGGTGCATATTTTTGAACAGGGGCCCAGGGCCTTAAAAACTCTTCAGACTTTTCTACCTGTCTTTGGAAAGATTTTTTAGGGATTTTAAGATCGTCAATCTCCGAGGTATGCGGGAATGAAACTGCAGGTGGTTTGCGATTAGTTACGGTTTTTGTTACACAGAAAAATAACACATATAACATAAACAAATAAAAAAATTAATTTAGATTTATCTTCCAAAATGCTCACTTAATTTAACACATTTTAAAAGTACGAGTTCAGAGGAACTAAAATCTGTAAGTAGATATCGATAATATAAACAGGAAATCAGATAAAAATAAATAGGAGTAGAAAATACATAAAGAATAAATCTGTTCACAATTTTATCGCCTATTTAACAAATATGAGTCAGGCTATGTAAGGATTGAAACGTTGATAAAGATATTCGCATTTGGCGTCAGTTGCTTAGATAAGAAAATCCCTCCTTGGATTCAAAAATCCCTTCTTCGAGAAATCCTTTTTTCCGATTCAAAACTCCTTTGTCTGAAACATATATTAACGGATTTAGAACATGTCCTATATATATAAAAGGAGATATATAAAAATCCAATCCATCCTTCATCGTTAAAATCCCAAACAAAACTAACTTTTTTTTTTTTACAATTTAAATATAAACTTTTAACATTACAGTGTAACTGGGTTTTGTGTGAATTATATAACCATTAGCCGTTACCCACCCGCTTCACTAGGTTTTTCATGACGTTGTATGACTCTATATAAATGTTTTTAAGTTATTAAAATATCCAAGCCTTATCATTAAGCTTATGATTCTATTGAAAAACATCATGGTTCTCACCTCTTGATTTAAAAAGGACTCGACTTAAATATTTTGGTTTTTGAAATTCATCTTTTTACAAGGCGGTGTGAAAACTAAACTAAAAAAACTAGAATTAAACATCAAGCGAAGACGATCGTTTTGGCGTGGTCGATAAAATACTCGTGTTCGGAACGGAAGGTACCCAGATCGAATCTTCCTTCCTTCAAGTGCAAGATATGTTAAAGAGCACTTGGGGCGGAACTGGAATACCGCTTATACATTCTCCGAACTACTAAGGTGGGGGCACACATTGAAATTCATATACGTAAATGGTCTTATTTAAAATTCCTAACAGTATTTAATATATATCTAAACAAACAAAAAAAAAACGTACGTCTAATTATAATAGCTGAGCAAAATAAATATTTGCAATGAGGGCAAGACTTTGGGTTCCCTCTATGTGTGCGCGTATTTTATGTATCAAAAATCAATATATTGCAAAGATGAATTATTTAATTTTCCGAAGCTGTTTTCCGTGGAACAATTTAAATGATTAATAAATAACAGAGTTTAATTCCCCAGATAAATAACATGAACAACCTACGACGACAATACCACTGAAATGATATTGTACTAACGAAATGACAGAAGAGAAATTTTTAAATATACGCTACGTCGAACTAAAATTTGATAAGAATATACAGCGAGTACGATACAGATTAAGAGGAAAAATAAAAAAGGAGTACTTATTAAGTCAATTCAACATCGTCAATTCCTCTTGGGGAAAAGTTAAGAACTAGAGTTACAGAGAGGCGCGATGTACTTTTTTTTATTCCATAACAACGTGTGCTGGGTTTTACCGTAAGTAGCTTATAAACGCAGCACAGACACTTAAAAATCCATTTTTGCGTAGGAATAAAGATGTAGAGAATAAATATTCCACACTACAGAGGCGTATATAAATTGTGATGAAATGCAACTCGACAATTCTTACTCCTTTATAAGTCGCTGCACTCGTTTTACTAATTGAATTCTATTTTTATATTCCAAAGTGAAAATATCTTATTCTGCATCTTTTACTACTGTTGTTTCATCCAATTGTTAATTTAATCTCAAAATGCCTAAGGGTAAAGGGAAAAATAATACTTGAAGCAATTTAATTTAATAGAGAAATAGAGAATATAGCGATTTTAAAATTACTAGAGATATAATTATATTTGTTTCATATTTAGTTAAATTTTAAGAAAGGTATTTGGAAACTCGTTTAAACATTTTGTGTGATATGATTTTACTATGTTTAAGATCTTTGTATTGCTGCAAGCAGGCTCAAGGGTCGAACAAACCGGACTCCTGCCCGAGGCGGCATTTAGATCAAAATTTTTTTTTTTTGTTACGAAAAATTTAATACATTTTCTGAAATATTATTAGGTGTGAATTTGGTATTTCATTCAACGTATCTTTCTTTTTTTTATCTTGTACTCCGTATATTTCATGACAGTTTTCTTTTATGTTGAAACTTGAAGGGTTTAAGGTGGGAGTACACGTTAAAGCATGAAATTTAATGTTTACACATCTTTCACAAGTTAACTTCCTCCCCATCCCGGAGTGAGGTCATAACGGACCTTCCTTTCACCCTCACGATGTCCGGTTTCAGCTATCCAAAAGGGGACAAGGGTAAAAAGAGGTTTTGGTGGATAGAAAGCCATAGGAGATATTTTATTTTAGACTTGAGTGTCGTTACTATAAGTTAAGGCATACGCTTGTGATCCCCACCATTAGTAGACTCTTAAATAGACGATTCCTTCTCTTTCATTTCATTCATTTGAAATAATAACAAGCAATTATGTCCTTAATTTTGAATTATTTAATAATAATAAAGCGAAAGGGGGCGGCATTTTCCATTTTTGTCCGGAGTGGCAAAACTGCTAGACCCGGCCGTGCTGCAAGTAATTTAGGGCACCGAAAGGAAATAATTTAAAAATGAAATGTGAATTTACACAGGGCGTTCCAGGATTATTGGGGCAAACTTTAACGGGAGGGAACATCACAAGGATTCAGACTTGCTTAGGGTAACCCATGGTCGGAAATGTCTTCATTCGGCACAAGGTGGCGTTGTTCACAGAAGAATTGGAGGAAACAGACATGCATTACCGCTGTAACGTCGTCAGTAGTTAGCAAACAAGAAAATTTGTCACAGCCTCATTTTAAAATTAAAACAGTATTTAATAGCTTCATATGTTACTAAAAAGTCCAATAAATATGCCAAGCCGGGCGGACCGTCTATTTCTCGGGAGTTCAATCCTTATTCCGAAAGGCACTCGACAATCCCTTGCTTTTCCGGGCTCCTCTCCAGTTTACTCCATCCAGGGCTCTATCTCTCTGTTTCCATCCAGGGCTCCCTCTCTCACTCCAGGTTTCTTCCTCTCCGTCCCCCTTTCCTCAAAATCAACCCCTTTTAAACACCAGGAGCGGGTCCACAACACGCCCCTCGTCTTCCTCATTGGCAGGCCAAAAGAGGTCTGCCCTCGTCCCCGGGCCATATTCGTCTCCCATTTGTGCGGTAAACACAAACACATTCCTCGTCTGTCTGAAATCTAAGGGCGCCATAATTCTCATCCAACTTCTGAAACTCCTATTCATTACACCACCTGGGCCTTATAGCCCCATTCCCTAGGCACAGACTTTCATACAGGCTTCGCCTATACGTCAACCTATTGTCACCGGCACTCTTTAGTTATTGTAAATTCCAGACTCGATGTCTGCGTTTGTCCGAGGCCAGACAATACACAATGACCCCATAGCCACGTGCTCTTGTCACCCAACGTCTGTTTGGGGCCATAAAACTTCAGATGAATAGATGGGTGAGGTTCACCCCAATCGAAGACGTCACACCGCTGTCATTTGAGCAGTTATCGCCTTCAGAGGAGAATGGAACGTTTTACGAATACCGAGCTGGCAGATATGCACCTGATTAACGGTTTGACAAAAAGAAATGCACAAACAGCAGAAAGATTACATCACGAAAGGTACCCACAGAGAGATACAACGGAACCACCGGATATTTCCTAATTTGTGAGTATGGATCATTACGAGGGCACACAAAAATTTTTCAAGGGAGGGGGGTCCAGAGTCGAAAGTCCACCATTTTGGTATCATGCTCCAATACGCCGCCAACATATTCTTTTGATTTTGTCGATTTATGGGAACAAAACAATAAAAAATTGAATAATTGTTGAATAAATAATTAGCATTAATTAATAAAATTAATTTTTAATAACAAATTTTACGTAATATATACATAGGATTATAACCAATCGAAAAAAAATCAAGGGCTATAGGAGGAGGTGTCCAGACTCCAGGACACCCCTCTTGTGTGCGCCACTGTTGCGAGGTAATAGGCATAGTGGGGGGACACGAAGGCTCGAACTTCCAGCGTGGAAGGAAATGTGTTGGAATCCGAGTATTGAAGTACAAGAATCTCGAAGTAGTGTTCATCTTGTTTTGCAACGTGAAGGCTTACACCCATACCGCCACATAGATCAAAGAGTACCGCCACAGCACATGTAATATCTTTGACCATTAAATGTTTCAGATGAACTCAGTATTGTACTTTACATACTACTTTCCTATGATGTTTCCAACCACGTGTTGCTGTGCAAATCTGAGTCGTGATGTCCCCTACCACCCCTTAAAGTTTATCCCAATAATCTTCGAACACTCTGTGGAGGATATTGGCATTAGAGCGACCCTTCTACCGCAAGTCTCGAACAACAAATACCAGGAATTAAAGCCCTTAACGACTGACCAGAACAGGAATTCCTTTTCGTCCCAGTTTTCTAACGCGTGCACTTTGGTAAATTTTACCTACGTCAAAGTCTTTGTACGCGTCAAAAAAGTTTTCGATTTTTGAAACTGAAGGACGGGAGAGAGAATAACGTTTTCTTTCAATTATTTTTAATAACATCGCATTCAAAAGCTACACACAGGCTATTGGCGACGGACGCCATACTTCTGAACCACGGCCAAGTGAAGAGGATGACCTCCGAGCAGGTACTCCATTCTCAAAACTTCCACACTGCGGCAACGAAAAAATTGCAAGCCTCGATAGATAATGTGCAGCTGTCCTTCTACACAACGGTTTTAAAATGGGCACTAGTGCTTGAACCCAAGACTCCACAGCAGTGTCGTAACGGAGAATATTAGGGACCCTTTGCAAAGTCAGGTTTTTGGACCCAAACCGGATTTTACAAAAGATTGCAAAACCATATGTACTTGGCATCAATCAGGCTTTGGGCCCTCTAGAATCCTCTAGAATTGCGATGTGGGATGGGGTACGTCACGCCACTGCTCCACAGAAATAATGCCACTGACTAGTTCACGATCATTAGCACTATTTATAATCAAACTGTACATCGAGAGCAAAAGTAAAAATAGATAAAAGTAATTGAAATGTTTCTTTAAAAAAAATAATAATAATTAAGATAAAACTGAATAAGATCACCTGTTCCTAGTTCGCAGGGAGCTTAATTTTAATTAATTGTTAACTCCTTTAAGGAAATCTTCGCGGGCAAAAAATTACAAATTAACGATAGTGGTCTTTTTTGTCGATTCGGGGGAGAGAAAAAAACACCACACACATTTAATTCTTTGTGCCATCCTATCAAAGCCCCCCACTCCCCTGCGAAATCCAACAAAACAGAAACCTTTTAAACAGAACCAAAAAGTAAAGAAATAAATCTGGATTTTTTTTTTACTCCCCTCAAACAGAAATAAATAGAAAAAACATTCTCTTTTTCTGCAAACGATAACAAAAGTTTCTCGGTTTTGGCAACCCAACCTCTACTTCCTCCGTTTCGTAATCTTCCCTCCGTGGGTGTTGCGATAAAATGGAGAAAAGACTCGCCGAGTTCAAAACCCGTCGAAAAGCCCTCCGGGATTTTCATGAATTATTCACGAACTCCTCCACTAATGTTGTAATTTCGATAATTACACTTCTAGTTCCCCTAAATTTATCTCTCTTTTCGGCTCTGGACAACGATTCTTCTTTCTCCGTAAGTCCAGATCTGTGTGACAAAGGAAACTAACTCTTTCCGGAACTGTTTGTGGACGACAGAAAAGGTAGTGATTAGCATGGAGAAGGCATATTTTTAAAAAGTTTATAACTGGAGATAAAAGCGACGAAAATGGCTGGAGATGTTTAATGCGTTGAAAGCGTGATTTTTCTCCTTGCGAAAGAGTGAGAGATTCGCGTTACTTTAATAAAGAATTAAGGGAGGCAGGTTTAAATTTCTTTAAACAACATTGCTGTCAATAACATAACAGGAGGGCGAAGGTAACAGACTTAGTTATTCAGAGTGGTTTATAGAAGGGTTGCCCATATGAAAAGTGGACAAGCACAATAAAAAGAATAATTTTATTGGAAATGAAAAGAGGGTTGTAACACAGGACCCATCGTTTAGGAAGCAGGTCTATGTCTTCACTCTAGGACAGCGATACTTTTTAAGTGGCCCGGTCATGGCCCATTGCTCTGAGAAATTTACTTATTTAAGGCTGTTTTCGGTTAATTTTAAAGAATAGGACCGAATTTGAAACATTTTTTTCAGATATAAAAGAAATAAAAAATTATGATATTCTGGCTTCACTATCCTTTAGAGCAGTTCTCCGCAACCTTTTTATCGCTGCGAACCGGTCAACGTTTGATAATTTTACCGCTGGCCTCTGAGGGTGGGACACGGTGATTGTTTATATTTTAGATTGTTTTGATTTAACAATTTTAATTCAGTTACATAAAAACATACCTTCAGAATAAAATATAGTTACACCCAAAATGAATAAAAGTGATTTAACGTGGAATATAGTGGTTTCCGTGGAAAGTTGCGCAAATCTGAGAGAAATGCACCACTTTAAATAAAATGTCAATAGTTTAATGTTCTTTCGGCGGCCCGGCACCATTTGATCCCAGGACCGGTACAGGTCCGCTGACCCGGGGTTGAGGATCACTGCTTTAAAGAGCAGCATTTTTTATCATACTTCCCATTTTTAACCGAGTGGATTCATTTTTTCTGGTATAAAATGTGTTTCGCATTTTTTATCCTATACCGTAATGTTAAATGGGCTTTGCCTTCACGTATTAAAACAAAAAAGAAAGTATTCACGGAATATTTTGAAATTTTTAAAAACACTATATTGTTAACAGAGGTACGAGTTATAATATTGCAAATTTCCACGGAAATTGGGTCATTTTTCTGTCTGAAAATGTGCTTCGCGTTTAGTTAGAACTCTCGTACTTTTACCGAAGACAGCCTTAAGAACATTGTATTAAAAATTTGGTGGGAATTTTTTTCCCAAGAAATCAAAGTATATCAATTTTGCTTTTTGCTATCGGTGTCGTATGGTTACGAATTAATATTCTTTTTGTATTTGGAACGTCTACGGTTAGTGATAACAGACAACAGTGAAGTAGCGACAATTGTATGGTTGGATCTAATTTTTAACTATCTTTCAAATCTTGCGAAAAATACTCGAGGAGGAATATCGTTTCAAGACGATTTGGAGGTTGACTATTTTCTAATGATAAACAAACATGAATTGGTAATTGTTTGATTTGTCAATGAATTGCTGTTTTAAAAAAATACCATTCAATGACACTTTTCTTCGTAGATCTCTTTCAAGAGGTAATAAATGGGTTTTTTTTTAATAACCTTTGCAACAAAGTGTTTTGTCAGAGGTAATATCACAGCAGTAACAAAGACATCCTATGAAGTTTGTTATATTATTGGTAATCATATGAAACCCATTTACTGATGCAGATATTGTGAAAGAGTGTTTCTTAAATGATTCTAATTTAGAGTTAGTGACAAAAATAAAAAATATATATAAAATAATAATTAAAAAAAGCAAAAAGGAGTTATAATATTTTGATCAATTTTCCACATTTTAAATTTCCAATGTTATCTTGGTTATAAAGCATTTCTCCACTCCTCTCCACTTATCCACATGTCGTAGCCCGCGTGAAATAACTAACATATGCATGCGGCCCGCGTGAAATAGCTGACACATATTTGTGCGAGCCCAGCAGAAAAACAACTTTGAGTACTCCTGCTCTAGGAAGAACGTGGTGGATTCTTGAGGAAGTACTGCCCTGTTTCCTTCAATTCACCATCCAAATAGAAACGTAATACTGTCTTAAGTGGCCTAAAGACCTAGAAGTGACAAATCCGGACTGTATGGTGGGTGTTCTAACATTTTCCAAATGATTTTTTAAAGTTGTTTTGGTTTCACGGGAGACAGGTGAGCGGGCACTGTCATGAAGAACCGGTATCGTATTTTCGAAAAACTTTACAACAACAGTTCCAAGACGTTTGACCAAAACAGTGTTTGCCATACACTGCTATTATTCACCGATAGATGTCCGCATTAAACTTACTTCCTGTAATAAGAAACCGTACTACCGCACTTTGTTCCTATCTGGACGCCTCTTTATATGGCATGACTTTACTTTCAATCAATTCCCTCTACCATTGCACCCATCCTGCCGTCTTTCATGAGCATGTTTGGTGACTCTGATGTAGCTGCACTCATTCTGACGCAATCGCGTAAGTCCACTTTTCTTTCGGGCAACCCTTATACGAGGCGCATCCAGAAAGTAAGTTTTCCCCCTTTAAAGTAAACGTAATTAGCCGTGTCAATTACGCATGCGTAACAGATCTATGACGTATCAATCATATGCCAGCCGGACAGGTCCCGCCTCATGCCAGTAGCGTGGTAGTAGTGGTACGAAATGGAAACTCTTATTCCTTCCCCCGCCGCCTGCGAGGTTCAGTTGTGATAAAGTTCTTGAATGCATAAAGCATTGCGCCTATTGAGATTCATCGTCAGCTCTGTCAGGCCTATGGGCTGAACATAAGTCGGTAGTGCGTCGCTGGTGTAGGCAATTTTCAGAGGGTCGTCAAAGTGTCCATGATGAAGACGGCTCACATACGGCTCGACGCACAGCAGCTGTTTTGACGGAATTTGACTGGGAGTTGTTTGATCAGTCCTCTACAGCTCTGATCTTGCTTCCAGCGATTTTCCGTTTTCTCGAACCTCAAGAAATTCCTGTCCTCCGGTGATCATTTTGGCAACGTCAAAAACGTCTGCCAAGCGCTGGTTCCATTCACAGGTGGCAGAGTACTACCACAGAGTGATACAAAAGTTGATCCCACGATTCGACAAATGTCTCAATTCTAGTGGTGGCTATGTTGAAAAATATCTGAAACATTGTTGTACTTGTTGCCAATAAATATGTTCCTGAAAGTGTGAGTTCTTTTTTTAAAAAAAACTAGGGAAACTTACTTTCTGGATGCGCCTCGTATTTCTCCCATCTTAAGCTAAACATGTGGTAATTTTTAACCGATTGCTAGAACAAAAGTTTAAGGTTGTAGCATCTTGATGGTTTCGGTCATGAACTCGTGGATAACGTTTCACAATTTAAAGCCTCGGTGTCTCTGAAGACCTGCCTTCTTTTGTGGTTCAAAACCCACCCGTTAGTGTGGTGTGGAAGTTAAGAGACAAGGATTCTAGCTAAAGTGGCGTCCTAATCACGTGACTGTGGCTCAGAATTACGAGGTCTATTGCCACTAGCTCTCTTGTTGCTGTATAGTACGACTGCAATAAGCATTTACTCCCTAGAGGGGGGAAACGTGAATTTTTCGAAAGTAAAATCGATAACACAAAATAAGTTCGTATCTCGAAATAAAGCAACTAAAACAAGAGACATTAACGTTGCACTATATAGCTACACGAGGACCATTGGCGACAGACCTCGTCATTTTGAAACATGGTCAAGTGACGAGAACGACACCTGAGCTGGCATCCCTCATCTCCTAACTTCCATACCATGCCAAAGGGAGAACGTTTCAGCCTCGACATATTTAATGCACATAGGCTTTCTCAGCATGTTTAATCTTCAGCAGTACTAAGCTTGAACTCATGCCAAGAGTCCGTTACCTTGACCCCTGGGATCCGCGCCCACCCAAAGGCAGGTAACGGATTCGCTGCTTTCCCCTAACTAAAACCCGTTTAGGGGGGGTGATGCGTGCATGTTTAATACTTTTCCCCCCAAAATTGCATTAAAATACTTTTTGTAGTAAAAATTTCTTAAAAATTTATATGTTATTGAAAGTTTGGCCATAAAATCTCCACTGGGGGCCCCAAACCGAGGCCCCGGGAAGAGCCAAGCGTTGCCCCATTCCCCCAACCCCGGGACATTTTTTTTGGGAGTGTCCCTTTACTGGCTTTGTTTTTTGGGGCCTGCCCGCTGTGTGGCCATGCCAGAATGGACGGCGACCACCTGCCCCAATGCACAGGACTCGATGAATACCCGGCTGATGACATTGTCAGTCGGTACTGGGAGGATCAGTGTCAAATGGTCAAGAAGCCAAGCAGGGGCATTGGATAAATAAATAAATAATATATGTATATTCTAATTCAAGAGGCACTAAATATCAAAAAAATTATTTATTTATACACGTTTGTAAAATATTTTCAGCAGATCCAACATTAGTATTTTTATAGAGAAGGGAAATAAAAAAAATAATTGCTTCCGAATTTCAATACCGGAAGAAAAAAAAAATCGTCTGCCCCGATATTTTTTTTACAATTTCCACATTATTACCAAAATCAGAATGGCAACACTCCAAAACAATTTTTGCAAATGAAGCCATAAAAGAAGTTTCAAATACAAAAGAACACTACAAAGAAAGAAGGGAAAAAAAAAAAACCCATCTGATATCGTAAAAACCCAGCATCATACATTTTTAAAATTATTTATAGTCTTTTTCGTTACGAAAAACAGGATGAAAAATACGATGCTTTATTACTTTTAGCATACCGTACGTGACAGAGGAGAGCTACTATTCATCACTGCACGTTTTGGGCCGGCCGAGGAGCTAAATTTCTTAAAAGCAAAAGGCGACAGACAGTAAATATTTATTTCGAGAACTTTTTTTATCTTAAGATTACTGGCGAGTCTCTATATATCAAAGCAACTCCATTTTCCTTGCTAAGAAGTTTGTCCAAAAGAAGAAGAAGAAATTATGTGTTCAACTATATTTTAACTTTCTCTGTGTGATTACTTTTTAGTTACTTGTTCTTGTTTTTAGGGTATAGAAATTTTAGATATAGTTGAAGATATGTTGATAAAAAAGAAAAGAACTTCTTTAAAGGGTGGAAAGTAGTATTACTTCTCCTTGGATTTTTTTTTTTTTTAGCAATGAAAATATTTGAAAGTAAATTAAAACGCAAGAGAGGATTAGTGAGGTTTTATAACAGACATAAACATATAGCATACCTTCCTTTTTAAACTATATTTCAATAATAATAATTTAACCACTAAAAAAGTAAACAGCTAAGAGTTACAAACATGCACAATTCAGTCCACATTTTGTGCAACTGCCAAAAGCAGAAAACAAACTTCTACAAACATTTTTAAATATTCAACGTTTCCCACAAAATGATGAAAAAATCGTTTTTAAATAACAATAAAGTTTTCAGTTAATAATTTACAACATAATTTCATTCGAATATAAAAATATCCTATCCATAACTAAATTTGGAATTAAATAATCTAAAAAGTTTATTTTTTGAAATTATTTGAAATAAAATCGAATTTCTGTCAATAAAACAAATGAGACAGAAAAAAAAAGATACTTGAAACCTACTTTATGCTCTCATTAGTGTTTAAAACTCATGCAAAAAAAAAAACAAAAAAAATACTTCAAAAACCAAGTAAAGAATATGCTTAAGGATCTAGGAAGGGAAAAAATAATAATGATTTAAAAAACAGATACAGAGAAGCTCATTTTTTAACTAACTAATTGAAGAAAATGTTTCTGTACGACAATAACGAAGGGAAATGTAAAATATTGTTCGCCAGAGGAAGAAAGACGCCGAATTATATTTAGGATAATCAGTTGGCAACAACGAACAAACCAAACGAGAATACTGCTGCCATAGGGTAAATATAATAAGATGCAAAACAAAAATATATAAAAATAAAAAAAAGAAGAAGAAAAATGAACTTCATTAATCTAGCTCTGTTTCACTAATAGCCTAAAATAAAAAAAAGAACGAACGAAAGAAAAAAAATAGAATGATAGCTATGCTAAAAATGAAAATTGATTACCAGATTTGGAAAAGCACAAATAGAAAAGGCCAAGAGAAGAAATCTTTAATTGAAAACAAGATTACGTTATTCCCCAAATTTCGGTTTTATGAAGGACTTTAAAAAAAAAATGGTGAAGATACTAATGATAATAAAAAATACCCGTGGGGATCGTATTATTAATCATTATGCCAGTATTGTCTCTTTTTAAAACTAATAGGGCAAACATATCTGCAAACGATAAATCTTGTTTTCGAAGACAAATGCAAAACAAAAATAAAATTATTTCTCTAATTCTATTTTGTATTATTTTTTTAATTTTTTTTTTTTAGCCAAACGGTGTTCGATTTGATGTATTGGAAATAAAAGCTGTCAAAGAAATAATCCTTCGAAAATTTGATATCGGATCTAGCTGAGAAATAAAATTACGTAAAACAATACATTTGAAAAGACAACTGTAACAAAAAATATACCATTTCTTTTCGAATATTTCTTTACTTTTTAATAGGAACACAAATATATTTTTTTTCGCTCCGAAAAGAATCGAAAGAAATTTCATATTTGTTTCCCTAGTCTCGAATATACAGAGAAAAAAAAAATATGAAATGGAACTCGAAGATTAATATCGTTTGGTTGTTCTTCAGAGACAGAAAGTAAAAATACACAAGATTTATTCCGTGAGGATTAAAAAGTGAAATAAAAAAAAATTATAATCCAAACAGAACGAAAAATGCATCAGTATATTAATATATTAAACATGACTAGCAATTCACTAGTCAAAATAAAACAAAATGAAATTCACTGCGTGTTTGGTTCGAAATATTTTCACTGAATTGTATTAACAATGAGCAAAAAAAAAAAAAAAAAATGGAACGTCTTAGAACATGGTTTAATTATACATACATGCGATTGCGATATAAAGCAATTGAATCTTTCGAAAAAACTTTTTTTCCTCCACTTTTTAAAGAAATAAAATTATAAACCCTTTACACATAATGATCCTCGTTGAGTGAGTGTTTTGTTAACAGTTGCTTTGTAGTTCTGGTACTATAAAGCAACGTGAGGACTATTGGCGACTGACTTCGCAATTTAGAACCTCGATCAAGAGACGAAGATGACACCTGAGCTCCAGAAAGACATTTATGACGAGAAAAATATTTTATAGAAATTAATTAGCTATGTTAATAAAGTTAATCGTTAATTCTTAACACAAGATATTTAGTTCCCTTTGAACTGTTAATATCATGTCAATTTTGTTCAGAAGCTATCTATCGAAGCTCCAAATCCTCAAGTAAACGTGGTATGGAAGTTTGGAAAATGCGATGCCAGTACAGGTGCTGTCTTCGTCACTCGACCATTGTTCAAAATCCGTTCGTCCAAAATCAAATAAATTCTTTGCCAATGGCGCAGTGCAGCTTCGACAGTCAATAAGATCACACAGCTGCCATTAAAACTGAGACTGTTCCTCACTCTCCGAAATTCCACATCACATCAATGAGCCTCGACAGATTTAAAGTGCATTAGCTCTATCACATGGCGGGTCTTTAGTGGTACCAGGACTCGAAATCTCAACTGGCCAGTAAAGAGTTCATGACCAGTGGCTGTATGAGTGTTGCGGAAGTAATTGAGGTTCTTTGGACGAATGTACAAAAAGGAGGAGTGAGTATTAATTAGCATTGCACTATAAAGCAACTATTGGCACTCGTACTTTTGAACATCGGTGAAAGGGGACGAGGATGACACCTGAGCTCGCAACCCCATTCTAACTACTATACCATGTCAACGGGAGGACTTTGCACAAGAGATTTAACGTTCCTCAGCGTCTGTGCACAACAGGTCTTTAGTGGAGTGAGTGGATATTAACGTTGCCCTTTATAGCTACCCGAGGGCTTTTGACGACGGACCTCGTAATTTTGAACCACGGTCGAGGACGACACCTGAACTGGCAAACCCCTCTCCTAACTACCACACGTAGGACGTTTGAGCTATCGACAGATTTAACGTGCATCATTCCCCTACACGGTGGGTCTTTAGTAGTACTGGGCTCGAACTCGTGACAAGACCAGCAACGATCCAATACCTTGACCACTCGGCCACTCACAAACTCGTGACCATAACCACTAAGCTACCTCTGTCACACAATAAAGAAATGAGGAGACGGTCGAAATTCAACCTCGTCAACACCAAACCTCTTCTCTATACTAAATAAACATCCACGAATTTCACAAAACCTTGAAGAAAAAAAAAGATGATGATATCGAAAGCAACTAAAAGTTACAAAGTGTCAAAAAATTTAATATAACTTCAAAACAGACATCTTTTTAACAGCATATTAATTTTAAACTCTCACGGGCTTTAATAAAATACATTTGACCGCGATGGCAATATCTTTAAATTCCACGATGAGACCTGTTTTACAAGCACAAGTCGAGATTTCCACCCCTTCCCCCTCTTGTGTAACCTCTATGTAGATGAGCACGAACAAGATACTAAATGACAAAAGGTAAATGAAAAATGACTAATTTTTTTTATCAGACGCATAAACACTATAAAAATCCAACGGCGTGTTTCTACCCTTTTTTTATTGTAGGTTTTCAGAGCGTTATGTCTCTGATACAGAAATGGAATATAAATGTGGTTTAAAATGGAATTTACGAAGCCAAAAACTGCACAAATCACGATATACAAGGACAGGAGAGGAAAAGCTTACCTCTTCGACTACCATCTTTGGTCACGAATATGAAGATTTTTGTTTTAAGATTATATGTTCGGTTGATATAATGATAAAACTGAGATCAGTTTAAAATAATTTATAAGTCGACGATGTTGGCATTGAAACTCTTCAAGGTTTTGGCGACATGAATGTAAAAAAAAAGGGTGCGTGCTTTTACCACATTTGTGGACCAATTAAATAAGTTTAAGACGCGGGAAATTAAGCTGTATCTTTACAAGAATAAACTGATTTCCTGTTAGGAGACCGACAACCTTCGAAACTGTAAATTTGTAAAAGAGTATAAATGAAATTTGTTTGATATTTAGTGTCAGTTGAATTACAATACATACAAAACCATTTTAAGAATGTTGTTACAAGAAAAAACAAGTAATATATAAAAAAAAATTAAGTCAATTCTTACTTAGAACAACAAAGAAAATTTTATTTTAGCTACTTTTTATTAAATAGTTACAATTAATATAAATATGTATACACATATGACAGAATCACAACATTATGGTCATTAATTTTTATTAATTATCATTAAAGTATCATATTGTCATCCAAAACAATGTGTCTATAAAATTTCAGTTCAACTAAAATGTTTTAAAAGTGAGGGAAAAAAAAAAACTTTTCAAGTTTTGACACAAGTCGCCAAAATACGATAACGTGGCTGTACTTGTAATTTTAAATATAATTCGTTTTAATCAATTACCCCTTATTAATTATAATTAAATTCTCTAAAATGTCATCCAAAATAATCATGTATATAAAATTTCAGCTCAATCGAGCGCTTTCAAATGTATTTTATCAACGATTGAAAATTCCACTAAGATAAATAAATGAATATACAGAGAGAGAGTAGGCTAATAGTAGGAATTTAAAAAAAGTAATGTATTTTTTTATGGCGGAAAATGAAAAATATTATATTTTCAAAACACACACACACATTCTTTTTTTATGAAAAATACTTCTATAATAATATTTTACTTATATATTGTTAAAATTTCTATACCGGGACTGAACTAAAATTTTTGAAAAATTCACGTTATTTTCAGATGGAGATATTTTCATGTCGCCCTATAAAGCTATTTGGGGGCTTTCGGACGACACCTGAGCTGGCACAACCTCTCCACGCCGACAGAAAGACGTCTGAGCTCTCAACAGTTTTAATGTATGTCGGCCTACTCCGCATGGCAGGTCTTCAGCGGTACTAGGCTCGAACTTATGAGACACCTGTCAGGACCCCGTGACCTTGACCTCTAGGCTACTGCAAACACACGTTATTTTTAGTTACGATTAATTGAAAAATTTCTCAACTCCAATTTAAAAAAATGTGAAGAAATCCCCTCTTAATTTATACATTCCAAAACTTTTAGTTAATTAACAATATGAACGATTGTACTACTGAAATCCAGAAGAGAATTGCTATGTCTACTTGATGTCTTAATGGGATCCGAAAATATATGAAATCGAATTTAATCACAAGAACAAAACAAATGTTCTATTGTTTAAAAGTCTTCTAAGATCAGTATTAACTTATGCATGTGAAACTGGGTCCATGTCTCGAACAGATGAGAGCATGATAAGTATCTACGAAATAAAGATTTTAAGATTTATTTTTGGAGGAATTCAGAAAAATGGAACGTAGCGAAGAAGATCAAATTTCGAGGTCTATCACTCATATAAAGAATCTGACATCGTTCACTTCATCAAAATACAACGAACTAAATGGGGCCACATTGTCAGAAGGGACGAAGACCGTACCACTAAAAAAAGTCTTCAATGCCCAATCAATTAGCACACGGAAAAAAGGCTGGCCAAATCTAAGATGGATTGATTGCCTAGAAAAAGATCTCCTAGTTTTGAGAACTAAAAATTGGAGAACATTAGCAGGAAGAAAGCTGGCTTGGAAAAGGCTTCTCGAGAAAGCCAGGGGGGGGGGCTTTGCCTGTCGTGCGACTGAGGGAAAAAAAACTCTTAGTTTAGCCCAATTATAGAAGTCCTAACTGAAAAATATTATTTTAAAAACATTTTTTGTAAAAGAATGTTTTGAAAATTGGCCATTCAATCTCTCTTTTTTGCCAAAATTTTGCATTTAAATTATTTTTTCATATAATATTTGTAAAACAATTTTATATGTATATTCTAATTAAAGTGCCACTAAATATACAAAAAAAAATCATTTATACGGTTTCTCAAAGTTACGGTTTCGAATGTATTTGGTCACCTTAAAGTAATAAATTTTTTCAAATGAAAATGATTAATAAGAAACAAGGAACACATATCAAATATTAAATGTCAAAATTTTGTAACCCAATGTTTTGTATCATAACAAACCAAAAATATTCTTCCTATATTACGAAGTAAGAAGCGATAGAATAAATAGAAAACTTTCAACATTAATGTTTCTTCAGGGGTGTTAACAAGAAATTTATTGAAGTGAAAAATATATTGAATAAAATACAACAGTGAACCATAAATTGCGATAACCATAAAATATGTCAGCTAGACAAATGAAAACGAATACAATGTTGTTATTCGAGTTTTCCTACATCATATAAAATTCTCTACGAGAGAAAAATTACTTAACTATGCGATTTTTGGCAGGTAAATATTTGCACAAAATAGATTTTTTTCACAACAATAGAAATATCATTAACAATAAATAATTATTTTTACAGCTGAAAAAACTTAAAACAGAAAAGAAAAAAACATCTATACAGCTCAGATATACAAATATATGTTTTCTGTAACAAATTGACACTTTACAATGTATCACAATTTCATTTATGATGAAAAGAAAAATTACAATATACATTGTCCGTCATATATATATATATATATATATATATATATATATATATATATATATATATATATATATATATATATATATATATATATATATATATATATAAAGGAAAGCGCGTGGGGAGTGTGAGATATAAATTTGAAATATTACTGAGACTTTCCAAGCTTTCAAAGTGAAAAATTTTAATGTCTCCTTTCTTTATATAAATACAAAACTATGTAATTCCCTTTTTCTTTCCTCTCCCATATTTTAAATTTACAAAAATTATACTGACTAAAATTATTCAAAAAAAAAATTCGAAATATTTTCCAATTCCATTCTGTTTTGATTTTTTTCCCACGACAAATTTTTCATGAACATTTTGAGGGCGCGCGAAAGGGAATAATGAATCACCTTAAATTTACAATGAGAATTAATTTACATAATGAGAAAAAATATGAAATGGAATTCCGAAAATGTAATCGAATTTAATGATCACTGGGTCAGTAATAATTTACGAAAATGACAACATGCTTCTAGTAATTGAAAAAAGTTAAAAAATTAATGTGTGTGTGTGAAGTAACTCCATACTAAACTTTGAGATTTTTAAAAATTACTTTCTGATTTTGAACCATGTTTTAGATTTATATGTATTTTAGAGAAATTCGACTCACTCAGACACTCATCACAATATATCAAGAACTATTAGATCTACAGACTTTTAATACGGTATACATGTTTCTTTTGTTGAGTAGAGATCCACTTACGACATTTGCGAAAATTGCTCTCCAAAGGAGGCTGAAATTTGGCAAACACGATCTATTCATGAAGTAGAGATCCACTGAGAACTGATTTTAAGGAAATAGACTTCTATGGGAGAAGCGGGGAGTTACTGGACCTATTGATGAAAAAATTCCCTTTTTCGAACTACTAGACCCACAGTAATGAAATTTGGCATGCATGTTTCTTTTGTTGAACTGAAATCCTCTAAGAACGGGTCTTACGGAAATCGAAACTAAAAAGGTATTTTAAAAGGGGCTTATTGATAAAAATATTTCCGTTTTTAACTATTAGATTTAGACTCAAAGTTTGGCAAGCATGTTTATTTTAATGAGTAGAGATCCACTTAACTGAATTTTTCGGAAATCCACTTAGTGGGAGGGGCTTACAAATGGGTGAAAATTCTACCTGAACTTCAGAAATTATTTAGAATTCCTGTCCTTTTTCAATTCCTACTATGAGCTCACACTCTCTCTATATTTATTTATCTTGGTGGAATTTTCAATCGTTAATAAAATACATTTTAAAGCGCTCCATCGACTGAAATTTTATATACATTATTTTGGGATGACAATACAGAAATTTTAAATTAAAATTAAAAAAATTAATGGTTTAAAAAACTAATTTTTTTTAAAAAACACAAATCAAAGGTTGGCATCATTTTAGGACTAGTGTAAAACTTAAAAAGGGTTTTTTTTCTCATTTTAAACATTCAGTTGAACTGAAATTTATGACACGATTTTTTGGATGACAATAGAAAACAATGAAAATTAACAAAATAATGACCACTTGATGTTGGGGATTCGCCCCATGTATACACATATTTATATTAATTGTAACTATTTAATAAAAAAATAAAAATTTTCTTTGTTGATCTAAGTAGGTATTCACTTAATTTCTTTTTTATATTACTTGTTAAATCAAGAGGGGAGAGTAATATGAATGTTTTTCAATACAATCAAAACTTAATGCTAGGAATTATATATTAATAATTTGTATATAAACAGTTTATATGCACACAGCATCATGATATACCCAAAGAAGCAGAATACAACGAAACGAAATTACTAAATTCACACAAAATTAAATAATGTCCAAACATTAAGTCGCCAGAAATTGACAGATAAAAGATGCACACCATTCCAAACAGATGATTTCAGGAGAGGGGGAAGAAAAAGGAAGGCATTGCTTAGTGATCAATTTTATTTCAGTAAGTCATCGATCTGGAGATGGTTGACGGCGCGCATCTGCGACGCCTAGCGCAATTTCGCCTTAAAAGGTTTCTCGAAAACCATGAAATACTGACGCTATTTCCTCTCATTGTGTCAGTGATGAAAAGACATGTGACACACACAATAAGATACATCCGTTAAAAAAGAACTGGAGTAACGGCGTGCAGACGATTTTCTGGCACGAAAATAAATTCGTGGAATTCCACTTACAGAACATTCTTTTCTTTTTAGTGATTTACTAACAAGTTTCGAAACAAGAGATGCAAACGATTTTAAAAGCTTGAAAAATGAATATTAAAGCATACTAAAAACTTGTAAGAGACTGTTCATGCGTGGGGACACAGGGGGGGGGGGAAAGGGAACCCCCCCCCTTTGCCTTTTTTTATCCTAAGTATATAGTATGTAAACACAGTCAGACCTCTATGTAACGAAGTCACTAAATCCCGGGAAAAAAAGTTCGTTATATAGAAAATTCGTTATATATAGAGGTTTATCTTATAATATACTTTATATATATAAGCCACATAAAACAAATTTTAAATTCATAAACACTATATATTAAAAAAATAATTATTTACACCTTTTTTTAAAAATAATATATGTTTATTTTATATATCTTATCCATTAAAAAAAAAAAGAGAAAGAAACTGCAACGAAAACAAGAAAAAAGGTCGAAGAATTCACTGTATTTTCAATATGAAAAAAATAATTTTATACTAAAATTAATGAATTTTAAGGACATTTTATAATTTAAAGCACGCAAGAGTAATATTAAACATGCATTATTTTATAATTAGAACACGAGGGCACGGGACAACTCTAAGGGTGAAAGAGGATATCGAAGACGTTTCTAATGAACTGGGCAATGAGGGTGCACTTCTTGGATGAAACGTCCAGAACTCTATTGCTCTCGGTGAGTTAAGATCTAATAAAACAGTTCAATATTTATGGCCACTATAAAATGTGTTAAAGAGAGAATTTGAAATTTTTTCAGAAATACTTTAAAAAAAAAAAGAGAAAAAAAAATCGAATCGCAAAAGAAAAGTTCGTTATATAGAAAATGCACTTCGCTATAGAGAGGTTATTTTACGAAGAAAATCGTGAAATGTGCAAGGTTCCAGGAAAAAGTTCGCTATGTAGAAAAATTCGCAATATAGAGATTCGTTATTCAGAGGTTCGACTGTAATTCCAAAGAAAAGTAACAATAATTATTAATTAAAATTATATTTATTTATTTAATGCTAATTATTTATTCGATAATTTATTTGTTGATGTTTTTTGTTTCCAACGGTCAATAAAATCAAAAGAATATGTTTGGTAGCGTTTAGGGGTGTGATACGAGAATGGTGGACTTTCGACTCTCTCCTCTTTGAAAAATTCCTGTGAACGCCGCTGCATTCACACACAGGTGTAATCACAATTATTACAAAGGTAAACTCTAAGTTAATTTGAACTTCCTTACTAGGAATTATTTACACCATTAAGCATTAGAATTTATCTTTATGATAATATTAGATGGATCCAGTTTGTATACCTATAATTTTTGGCAAGTGTTTTACAAGACATTTTGAATACTTAAGCTCAAAGTCTAACTTAATAAGATTAAAAAGAAACTTCCAGAGTCTTCCAGAAGAAACTTCTTCATGATGCGAAATGGACTTTTTCCCAAATGTGTTCAAATTTTATCTTTAAAAATTTCAGCTAAAAAGAATGGAAATTTTTTTTTTTTTGAACAAATACTTTTTGCCATGATTATAAAAACAATAAAAATGCTTACTAAGATTTTTTTTTATTTTTCATTTTATTGCTAGCATGAAGTTATTTATGTAGAAAATATTTTTCCTGAATTTTCAAAGGAGTAATGCTCAAAAAATTTCAGTTCACCTCTCCCCTTTGAGCGTATGCATAAAAAAGATTTTGAAAAATCGAAACTCTGAAAGAAATGTTTCACAATTCGAAGTTTTGTTTTCAACATGACTACCCCCTCCCCACACACACTAGGGTCAATTCTAGAGCTCTGAACATCATTACGGAAGTGTTCCAAAATTGAAAAAACTACAATAACTTTATTTTTGTCCCAAGCAAAAATTTTTATATCCTAATTTTTTTAAGAACAGTTTAAGAGTATTTTTTTTTTCAAACATCGAAAAATTTTTTGATAATTTAATTTTTGTTTTGAAAATGTTTTTAAAAAATATTAATACTTAGCACCCCAAACTTACGAGTTCAGAAATAAATATTCTACTTTTTTAAAAACAAACAAACATACAATTAAACAGACTATTTAATATCCTCTTTTGATTGTTGTGGTTATCCAATTCAAGAATTTACTTCCCTTTCAAGAAAGAAAAAAACTATAAACAAAAAATGAATCACCTTCAGTTGATAAAAGTGTCAGTGATCTTAAGATATAAAACCGCAGCAATTGTTCCCCGCTATTTTTAATGGAATTACATCGTAATCCTGTTCTAGAACACATTTTTATCAACAAATAAAACAAATAAATGATAAAAACAGAAAAGAATTTTTTTCCCTCTCCAGTCACGCAAGAGATAGCAATCAGAAGAATGTGCAGAAAAAATTTCCTAAAATTCTTTTTTAAAAAAGTAGTCTTTCTGCTATAATTAGCTTAGATTTATTTGATTACATAAGAAAATTAAACACACACATTAATTACAGAAAACAATAGAAGAATAAAAATTCTAAAAATAAAAGCAATTTTATAAATCTGTTTGTTTAATCACAACATTTTTTAAAAATTCTTCCATCATATTGATATTTAATCTTAATTAAAAAATATATAATTAATTTTGTTTTACAGTAAAAATTCCTAATAAAATCATCATTTTAAATGTATTAGAGATTTATACTTTCTTTTTTAACCACATATTTACTTCTTATGATATGTATATATAATAATTAAAATAATCTAATTATTTTTTTAAAAAAAAAGATTCCCTTATTTATTTATTTATTTTACTATTTCCGAAAAGCCAAGAAAATCAAACGATTCAATTTTTTTTTAAATATTAAAAGTAATATTTAAATCAAAGATATATATATACATATTTTGAAATCATCGAGGGTTTAAAGTATAAATGAATATATAAGAATAATTTGTTTATGGATTTAATGAATAAATCATAAATATATGCTCTCTACGGTAAGCAATATTTTTTCTTGATAAAAATCATAACAAAAGTAAAATTAATTCTGCTAATTATTTCATTACACCTACGCGTAAATACTTTTAATCTTTTTTTTTTAGAATTCACGCAATCTGATTTTTATTTTTTTTATTTTAAGAATAGATAATTATACAAGGGAATTTAAAATTAAAAGCATTATTTATTTTGTGACAATAGTCTAAAATAAATAAATCCTGAAAAAAATATAAAAATTACTTTAAACTCATTTTGTTATTTTCAGGAAGCATTAAAAAAATTTGTGGCAACAACTGCAGCTGAAAATGAATTGGTCACGTGATCGGTTGCTATAAATAGCTCATTAATTTTTTTATTCCAGAATATTTATTTAAGCCTAATTTGAAAAACTTTCTTTTTCTCTTTTCAATGAAGTCGTGCACTAACTACAGTGGGCCACAAAAGTGTTCGTACACAGTAATTTCTTATAAAATTTAATGTTTTCGACTAATAAAAATTAATATATTGTAATTGTAATTTTTTATGATATCTGCAACTTGTTCTTAATGGAATGACATAATTTTTTTTTAAAAAAATAATATAGCTATTTTTAAAAAAAATTAATAATCAAAAGCTACTAAAAAAATTACGCCACAAAAGTCTTCGTACACTTAACAAAAATCTCAACTTAGCTTTAAATATTGTATTTCTTTCTTAATTTAGTACTTAGTAGGATATCCTTTAGTGTCAACAACAGCTTTTAAGAGGGTCTTGGTATAGAATTAATCAGTTTTTTGTAATTTCTGCATCGATTTTCTTCCATTCTTCTGCGATTATTATTTTTATTTCACATTTTATGTTTATTTGTCATATTTTCTTTTTTTACGTCAAAATCTCACCAAATATTTTCTACTGGGCTAAATAAAGTGATTGAGGAGGTATTTTCATAATTTGGGGACAGTTATAGAGACACCAGTGGCGTACATTGAGAGCAGTGCGCTTGGCGTCATTATCCTGTTAAAAAATAAAGTCGTTTCCAATATCCAAATTTTGGGCGTATAATTTAAAATTTCTCTTTAAAATATTTAAATAGAGCTCATGATTCACAATATCAACAAAAATTACCAAATTACTTCATTCTGTGGCCGATTTACACCTCCACACAAGAACACTTCCACCTCCATGTTTTATTGATCCAATGTTTGGGATTAAGTTTCAGAAAATAAAAAATTGATAGCAAATTGATTGCTATGGCAGATAATTCAACATTTTTTGGTTTGATGGGCCTATAATAGCTTGTAAATGAAAAAAAAGGGGTTTAATCCCCGGAATTTTGGGAAAAGAATCCTCCACATCCATGCTTCAGCATCGAAGTGAAGGTATTCTTGCGGGGGGTGTAAATTGGCCTAAATTAGGTAAATTTTATTTTTTTATGGTATTGTGAATCATAAGCTCATTTAAATATTTTAAAGGGGAAAATTTTTAAAATTTTCTACCCGGGAAATTTTGGCTATTGGAGACGACTTTAATTTTTAACAGGGTAATAACGTCAAGCGCACTGCTTTTTTAAAGTACGCCACTGGTATCTCTATAACTGTCCCCAAATTATGAAAAAAACCCTCAATCACTTTATTTAGCCAGTAGAACATATTTGGTGAGAATTAAGAAAAAAAATTAAAAAATGGCAAATAAACACAAAATTTACGTGAAAAAATTGATCACAGAAGAATGGAGGGAAAAACAATGGGAAATTTTAAAAAAAATGAATAAATCTATACCAAGATGCTTAAAAATTGTTGTGAAACTAAAAGATATCCTACTAAGTACCAAATTAAGAAAGAAACACAATATTTAAAGCTGTTGGGTTTTTGTTAAGTGTACGAAAACTTTTTTTGTGTAACTTTTTGTATTTTTTTTATTAATTTTTTAAAAAAAAAAGTTATAATTTTTTTTAAAAAATTAATTATGCCATTTCAAAGCGTTGCAGATATCATAAAAAAATTACAATTACAATATATTACCTTTTATTAGTCGAAAACATTAAATTTTATAAGTGCAAGTGTACGAACACTTTTGTGGCCCACTGTACAACTCTTTGGAGAAAACTTAAAAGATATTATAGTTACATATACAAAATATTCTCCATTTTTAATTTAAAGTGCCATAAAATAAGTTTGGTTGTTTTTAAAACGATTTTATGGTCAGACATTGAAATTTTTTAACTTTTATTAAATTATTTTAATTTATTAAAGTACATTTTAATGAATACTGTTAGCTTCATGACAATACATTATATTTTCAAGCATTAACACTAGAACAACTAACAATTAGTTGTTTATACGACAAATTACACATATCTAGTCCTGTACAATGCAAACTATACAGATACAGTACAATATTACAGGCATAACTGACACTACAGAATAGATACTTATTGATTTTTATGTATGACAAACTTTATGGGAACTAAGCTGTGCAATAACTTTTGCGATTTTTTTAAATAGAATTACTTTAACTTATACAACAGATTATTATAGATTTTCTACGAGAAAAGTTATGTTTATACACAGTAAGTAGCAATACAATATTTCAGATTTGGAACTAAAAAAATACAGTAAGCACAAATACAGTAAGTTATTGTAATGCAGAATTTTATAATTAAACAGACACTAGAGATACACGTACAATGGATTATTATGGATTTCCATACATGTGGTTAGCAATACAGAGAAATACAATGTTATTTTAGATAAATCTCTAATTAATATGACACTATTGTTGTATGTATTATTGATAATTTTGGATCTTGTTCATGACAAATCGAACGGGCACTGAATATTGTATTATAATATTTTAGAATATTTTTTACATTAACTTATACAATGGATTACAGCGGTTTTTCCACAATGCAAACAATATAGGCACGGCAAGCTTTATTGTTTAATGTAAAAATTTTTAATTAACCAACTACTTTAAAGCAGCAGTGGGCAACTCTTTAAGGGGCCACATGTGGCCTCTTAAAGAGGCCCCCTCATTTCCCTGCAACATATGTGTGCAACGGATCTTCTGAGATATACTATTTTATAAACAAACAGGGAAATCGTTAAAATTATTTAATTCTTAACATACGAAAAATTTAATTTACACGAAATATTCAAAATACTTTTAACCAGTCAAAGTATCTCGTCAAAATTGCCCAATAAATGTCAAATCAAAACTCATAAAGCTCCAAAAAACAATGAGAGCAAGAAAAAAAAATCTTTTTTTAAACCATTCACATAAACAAAGTGTAAAGAAATAAAGTAAAAAAAAAGACTGAAAATAATGATTGAGGTAATTAATCCCTAAGAAACGAACGCTTGGTCGACAATGCGTATTTTTAAATGGTACGTTAACACGGGAAGATCAACTGCTTCGGAAACAATTATTACACTCCTGACTTACCCTAAGTGAAAATTAATTGCCCGTAAAGTTCCAGGAGCCCACATTCTCTGACGTAAATGTTCGAAGAGGAATTTCTCGCGGTGCCTTTTTTTTCCCTTCTTCAATCTGGTGAAAAAATCTAAAACATATTTCTTATTTTTGTCCGGAGATCTTGGGAAAAATTTATATTATAGTCAGGGATTTTAAGTACTTGAGAAAATAAGGTCTTTGAATAGTAAAGAAAATGCAATAAGGATGTGTCAGACAGTTATTTTAAAATAGGTTTTAAAACACTGATCCCTGTGGTTTCTTACTATTTTAAAAATAATAGTTTTCTCAGTAACAAATATATTACACAATGCATGTGTTAGATTAACGCAGGGGTGGTCAACCTAAATGACCTCGCGGGCCATTGGGAAAAAACTTTATAACCCGGGGAAAATATTTTCTTAAGATAAGATTCCCAGTGGCCCACGGGGGGGGGTCCTGGGGGGGCCCCCAAAGCCCTTGATTTTTCCCGTTGGTTATAATTCTAAGTATATTATAGTAAAATTTAATTAAATATTTTTATTAATATTAATTTTATTAATTAATGCTAATTATTATTCAAAAATTAGTTTTTACGGTCTTGTTTCAAAACGACAAATCAAAAATAGCATGATACAAGAATGGGGAACTTTCAACCCCAGACCCCCTTGAAAAATTCCTGTGTCTTTTTTTTGGGACCCATTACAAATATTTATTGCAGTGAAAATTTAAAGCAGATTGATGTATACAAAAATAGATATAATAATATCTACAGCAATTATCCAATATTGTTTAATTTATTTAATTAGGGAAAAATTTTGTTTCTCAGCTCTTTCACTTAGTTTTTGCAAGTCGATCACAATATATATAATTCCGTATCGTAATTTATGTTACAGGTTTTAGTCCCTTAAGTTTGAGCACGATTTATGCTTAATAAATTTCAATTTTGAAAAAAAAAAAAAACCAGTTTTGTAGTAACAAAAGCAATGTGATAAAATAGGAACAGTTAAGGGATTTATTTTTTCAAAAAAAAAAAATAAATACATAAAAATCCCAAAACAAAAAAATTTTTACAAATTAGCCATTTTTTTAAAAATTTAAAGAATTTGTGGGCCGTAAAAATTTTTCAACCGGGGCCCCGGGTTGAACCCTGGATTAGTGGTTCTCAAACTTGTTGTGCCTAAGGACCTCTTTTTCACAATTCCTACTAACAGCTCACTCTCTCTATATATTTATTTACTTTGTTCAAATTTTCAATCGTAAATAAAATTTCGATTCATCCAATCAAGTTCAAATAATTTTTTTTATACTTGTAGTGGATGACACTTGATGTTAATATAGTCTTTTCAAAAATAATTATTTATTTATTAAATTTAGTTAAATTAATTACTGGCTTTTGACGCCGACTTAGAACCGTCTCTATTGTTGCAATAATGTAGCTGATGAAACAAAGACAAAAGTTGGCGTCGAAAACCTGTTTTTCAGCCAAACTAGCCAAACCGGGTTTGCATTGTTACAACAATGCAGACAAATCATGCTCTTTTTTCCAATTCCTACTATTAGTTCACTCTCTCCCTATATATCTTATTTCTATTTCATCCATTCAAAGTAGAAATTGACTTAATTTTTTCTTTTTTTATATTACTTGTTATACCCAAAATCTGGTCATGGACCTCCATTGTCCTTGTCACTACTTGTATTTTGTCTACTTCCAACAATTTTTAATTTTTAGGACGTTAGTTTTAGAACGTTTAGTTTTTAAGACGTAAAATACAGATTATAACGATTTTATATTAATGAAAATTGGTCACAATAATTTGCTCCATTATTAAATCTTTCAAGGACCCCCGTCTACCGTTGTGCATGCACCAAACTTATTTGAGTTTGCCACGGACCCCTCAACAACCACAAGGACCTGCAGGGGTTCGTTGGAAACACTTTGGAAACCTAGATGTGTTGGATATTCATATTTAAAAAAAGTTACAAGTAATTCCAAAAGTCACCTGAATAATTGTCACCTTTTCCAAAAAAAAATATAGGTTCCATCATACAAATATTTCTGGTATAGGTAGCATATACAATGACAGGACCTAACAGATATTAATATAATTAAATATAGATACCCAAATAAAAGTGATAGTCTTTTAAATAGTATTTTTTTTTTTTTTACAAATAACACAATGGATGCTCGAATGGAATTGGTGACATTCACATGCAAAAAAATATATAGATTAAAATGACTTAAATAGGGACCGCTATTAATAATTTTAAATAATACATATGTCGCAGGAAAATGTTCAAATTAGGGCTTTCATCAAAATTCCTAAGGAAAATGATCAATTTACGCAAGATGTTCAAATAACGTCTCTTTGAGGTCATTTCCCTGATGTAAGTGGGGATCAAACCCCCAACTGTTTTAGGAAATATGAAATGAACAAGTCGATTTGCAGAGCTCTGTTTTCGCTTGTTACCACCCTTTTTTCCCCTCTCTCCTCGTCCGTCCCAGGCAGCGCCGGGCTTCTGACGTAACGCACCAAAACAAAATGACTTAAATATCATTTTTTTAATTTCATTTAGTTATATTCTTTGCATTATCTTTCGATTTTTTTTTATCACTTTTGCATGCCTGAAAATTAAAAACTGGATAAAACTTCAATTGAAAAATGTAAAACAAATTAGGGAATTCGACCACGCCCTTTTATAGATAAAAAAAAGTTATTTTAAAAAGAGAAATAATAACTAAAGAAAAGGGCGATACAAATAAGCAGGATATATTTCTGAAGTACTACATTAATGTATAAATAAAAAAAAAATGTTTGAAATTCTACTCACAAATATTCTTTTTAAAGAAAATACTAGCTTATTACCTATTTATTTTGTCAATTAATTTCAAATAAATAATTTGTAATTCAATGGTTATTGTTGTATTAATTATTTTACTTTTAATAATGCACCCTATTTGCTAAATAAACGCTTTTAAACTCTTGACAATATTATTTTATCATTTCACTGAAACAGGTTTGGAATTTGATCAAATCACTTACTTTCCATAGGGAAATCAACTTACAGAGTTCTTATTTTAACATCTTGCGTGGATTGATCCCTTAGGAATTTGATGAAAGCCCTAATTTAATCATTTCCCTGCGACATATATATATATTTAAGCTGGAAAATTTATTACAATTAAGATTAATGCATGAAAAAGATGAAATTAGTTTAAATGACGACGAATGTCTATTGAATTTCAGTTCATACTCACTACAAACTGTGTGTAGTAGTTCCTTTAATTTAAAAAAATCTGTATGTAGTTTTTCAAATATATATAAGAAAAACATAGCAAAATAATATTTAATTCGATTCTGAACAGCTATAATGAACATTAAATTTTTTTTTCTATAATTAACATTCTAATTTTAAAATGGAAAATAATAATAATAATTTGTGTGTTAACTAAAAAAAGTTTTATGCATCTTTTACTACAAAAACAGCTTAAACGAAAACTTTTAAGTTTTTTTGTTTTCAAATAAAGAAGGAATTTCATTCCATATAATTGTGATGTACTAAAAGTTCTCCAGAAGAATGGGGGAGGGGGAATGCTTCATTATAAATAAGTAATTTGATTCGATTTTCATTACACTATTAAAAGCAACGCAGAAGCTACTGACAACAGACTTCGTTCAAGTAACGAGGACGACACCCGAGTTGAATTCGCACTCTCCGCGAACTTCCACATCACGCTAATACGAAAACTTTTTACTGCAGATTTAACATGCATCATCGTTGGATTGTACCTACGATTCAACAAAGCCGACCACAAAGTGCGAGATTATGATCCATGATTTAATTTCCTAATAAACATGATTTTTCTACACTTAGGAAAAATCGTTTAGTTTAATATTTTTTTTAAAAAAAATCGATTTTTTTTTTGGATAAAAAAATAAACAATATTAAATTTTCAATTTATTACTCAGCAAGAAAGATCAAAGATTCCATTAAAAAAATTAGACTATTAAAATATTCAAAAATTTTCTCTTAAAATTTTTCCTATCTATGCCTGAGCACGAATTTTATACTTTTTCCATTTCATTCCAAATTTCGCGACATTGAGTGGAAAAAAAATCAATATTACACGCTTTTCTGATCTCCAAGCAAACTTACACCGACCTTGCGAAAAAGGTAGAGATATTTATGGGTCGCTATAGCAACCGATGATGAGAAGGACACGTGTTCTTTTGGAGCACCTGTCCGTCAGCTGGTAACAGGAAACTCTCGTCAGAGTGAAATATTCCAACTGAGAAATAATCGTTCGCATACATTTAGGACGAATTCTAGTTAGGGTTGATATGTGTTCCGTTATTTATTTATTTTCCCCTTTAATTTCTGCTAATGCGTTTCGTAATAAATAATTGCTAAACTGTTCATGTTTTGTTTGTTCAAGTAGGGGTCATTCGGTGATGTTTTAACTGGAAACGGTCACTTCCTAGTTAAAGTTTTTATATTCCTGTTTGTGTTGGGTAATAAATTATTTCTGAATGACGCATGGTTAAATTTAAAACATTTTGAAGTAGAGGATGTTTTAGGTGAAATATTTATCAGGTGTAACCGTCAAACGAGTCATGCGCCGTAAGGGAGAAAAAACTGGTTAAAAGAATTTTACATAAATGGAATTGACGCGTGTACTCGTCATGGAAAAGTTACAGGATTGTGTAAAAAGTAACGACTATTGGCTATTTAAAATGTCATTTTTGAGAACACACAAAACATAATCTCAAATTTCAAAATGTTCAGAATATTCTGAAGCCAAGCCGGAGTAGAGCCCAAAAAATATGAAAAATTTAAGGTAAACAACTCATGCGTTCCCGTATGCACCGACTGAAATAGCGTATAAGTTCGCATAACGCATTTATTTATGTTCGATGATACTGTTTTTCACAATTTCTGCTATTAAATATATATTACTCTCTTATTTATTTATATATTTATCTTTTACAAATTTTCAGTCGTTAATAAAATACTTTCTATTCATCCAATCAAGTTCAAATAAATGTTTTTAAACTTATAGTGGATGACACTTGATGTTAATGCAGTTGTTTTTCAAATATTAATTCATTCATTAAATTTAATTTAATTATCGGTTTTTGACGTCAACTTAAATTTGTCTCTGTTGTTGTTCAGCCAAACCGGGTGTGCATTGTTACAACAATGCAGACAAATAATGCTCTTTTTTCAATTCCTCTCTCTACTATTAGTTCACTCTCTCCCTATATATATATAATCTTATTCAAATTTTTTCTATTGTTAATAAAATACTTTCTATTCATCCATTCAAAGAAGGAATTGACTTAATTTTTTTTTATGTTACTTGTTTATAGATGTTAGCCTAAGAGGTGCAAAAGCAAAAGTCAGAAAGTTGATTTATAATGGGGGTTTTTATAGGTAAGATAAGCCATGGGACAAATGCGTGACGCTGACGAGGTGCCGAGTCCATTGATAGCTGCTGGCTTGAAGTTACCAAGCTATCGAGGGGTTTAAATGCCAATTTTTTGATGCTAACACCAGGTGCTGACATTAGAGTACTAGCCAATGCCGTGGTGCCTAAAGAATAGTTATTTTACTGGGTTGGGAAATGCGAGGATGCTTCCTGGTAAGAGGACTGACGAACCCTGTGCAGCACTTCTTCAGAACTTCCTCAGTGTCATAACAGGCAGAAAATATTTAGTCAGTAAAGGAAGAAGCAAACCAGTGAGTGTTTAGGTCTCTGAGTCCAGGAATTTTGTGACGGTCACTAAAATTCATAAATATCCTTAAAATCGATAGCCTCATGAACCCGCGACCGAGATAAATTACTTTAGAACTCCGTACATAGACCAAGTGACCCACAGCTGAAGGGACCGTAGGGGTCTCTAGTTATGGATGTAACGTACTATCCAGCCAAAAATCATGCGTTTTGCATTTATTCTGTGATTGACGAGTAGACTCGTCATCGCTCGATTTCCGTGAGTGAACGTCGCCCTGTTCAGCTGCACGAAGTCTTTTGAACGATGGTCAAGTGACGAGGAAGACACCTGAGCTGGCACCATCTCTCTCCTCCTTTACAATATTTTACCCATATATAGTCAAGACTTCTATACCAAAGTTAAACTAAATTTTTTGAAAAATTCACGTTATTTTCAGAAGGAGATATTTTTATGTCGCCCCATAAAGCTACTTGAGGGCTTTTGGACGACACCTGAGCTGGCATAACCTCTTTTCTTCTACACCACACCAACGGGAGGACGTTTGAACTCTGGACAGATTTAATGTGCCAGAGTTCAGTTTTGTGTGTAATTCTCCCCTACACGGCGGGTCTTTAGTGGTACTGGGCTCGAATTCGTGACATGCCAGACACGATCCGATACCTTGAACACTAGGCAACCGCGGCCACAGTCGATTTCCGTGACACACATAGCTGCGCGCTCTTAAACGGGGGCACCGCAGTTAAGTGGTTAAAAAGCGCAATGCGCTTTCCAGTATATAGTGATAAATTTCTCATGTAATACAGATATTGAAATTTAAACCTATACATATTGTGAGATGTTATGAAATGACTATATTGCCGATTAGGAATGACTTCTCACTAACAATGCACTTAGGGCTATATTCGCCTACTGTTAAAGAATGGGAATATTTTTCAGAAATAAAAGAGCTGAAACACTAACGTTACATTCGAGCTTCGTTATCTTACAGAGAACAGCACTCATTTTTATCCGAGTCTATTTTTTCTAGTATAAAATGTTTTTCGCCTTTTTTCTTTTATATCGCACTGCTAAATCAGTTATCCACTTACGCGTTAAAAATGAACAAAAAAGTATTTACAATATACTCTTTCAAACTTGAAAAACGCTATAATTTAAACAGGTGTATGAATTAAAATGCAAATTTTCGTAAAAAATATAAATTTTTGTTTGAAAAAGTGTTTTGCGTTTAGTTTAAACTTTCGTACATTTGGCGAGTGAGTGCATATTAACGTTGCACACCGATCTCTTAAAACTTTCCATGATGTCAATGTAAGGACTTTGAGCCGCTGAAGACCCGCCGTCTAGAAGGGGTCGCTGCACGTGAAATCTGTCAAGTGAATGAATATTAACGTCGCTCTATTCAGTCACTCGAGGGTTTTTGGCGATGGACCTCGTCATTTTGAATCATGGTCAAGTGAAGAGGAAGGCACCTGAGTTAGCAACACCCTCTCCTAACTACCACACCACACAAACGGGAGGATGTTTGAGCTTCGACATATTTGACGTGCAACGGTTACAACTGCACGGAGGGTTTTCGGCAGTTCTAGGTTCGAACTCATGAAAACGTCCGGAAAAAAAATCCGTTGCTTTGACCACAAGGCTACCGCAGCCACGAGTCTCCAGTGGCATGAAGGATCGAACTCATGACATACAGCCACGAGAATCTGTGACCTTACCACAAGGTTACAGCGGTCACGCGAATTTCACATCAATAAATAAATTCTACAATAACAAGGAAGCATTTATGTTCCCTATTTCTTAATTCCCCCAAAGCATCAATATTTCCCCAGTAATTTGTTGGCTAAAAAGAACAGTTAACATAATTCCTTTACCAAAACATTTAAATTACAGAATTTTAAGAGAACGAAAACATTCCACTCACTACGAAAACTCATAAGGTTATAATATTTACAAATCTTATTTACAATCCCGACTTCATATTTTGAAACATACAAATAAAAAAAAAGTTTATTCTTAAAAAAACTAATTTATTCGTTCCGACATATAAAAGTAAATCCAAGAATTTTTACAATATGCGACGGCGATGAGGAGAAGTGATGTAAAAAATGACTCGGTTGGAGTTTTTTTTTTTATCAACATATCCAAGGATATTGCGAGTTTTAAAAATCCACGGCACACAACCCAAAGATAAAAATGAAATAGTAACCATGACAACGCGGAAAAAGTATGAGTAACATGTGTTGCAAACTGAAGATATTTGTATTTCGCAAAAGGAGATGGAAATGCTAAAAATATGAGGAGGTATAACAAGTTCATAATGCCCCCCTTTTTTTTTTTGCCCTTTACCTACCCCCCCTTTTTTTTTTTTTATTTTGTTTTAAACTTTTAACTAGAGATATGGAATTTTTTTTTAAATGTGTAAAATTTTCCAGTGGCGAAGGTACATTGCGGGTATAAATTTTTAATTGGATATGTTTCTGAATGAAAGTTGCTATAGAGCTAATGTTGAAAGTTTTTAATATGCATGGTTTGGGCTTTATTCATGTAGTTCAGCAGTAGCGCACACAGAATTTTAAAGGGGTCCGGGTTGAAAGTTCACCATTCTTGTATCATGCTATTTTTGATTTTGTTGATTTTCAGGAAAAAACACAGTAAAACTAATTATTGAATAAATAATTAGTGGTAATTACAAATTAATCATTAATAACAAATTTAATTAAATTTTACTTATTAAATTATAACCAATCGGAAAAAATCAAGGGTTTTTGAAGGGGAGGGATCCGGACCTCTTTGTGGCTTTTGAGTTTTACACGAGAATATTGGTGACGCGATTGACTAGTTTTGTTGGCGCAAGAGACGCGATATTTAGCCAAGATGTGCCAAGTAAGTAAGAGTTATATTTTATATTGCATTATAAAGCTACATGAGGGCCATTGGTGACTGAGTGAACATTAACGTCACACTGTTCAGCTGCACGAGGGCTTTTGGCAACGGACCTCGTCATTTTGAACCATGGTCAAGTGACAAGAACGACACCTGAGCTGGCACGCCCCTCTCCTAACTACCACACCAAGGAGGACGGGCTCTCGACAGATTTAAACGTGCATCTCCCCTACGGCGGGTCTTTAGTGGTACTGAGTCGACTCGTGACATGGTGCCACGATCCGATTGACCCTAGCTGGCCACGACGGAGAGAGCGATGAACCTTGTCCATTTAAACTACTGTCGAGTGACGAGGACGATACCTGAGCAGAGATTCCCCTCTCCTAATTTACACACTACACGGGTGGTGGTGAGTGAATATTAACGTCGCACTGTTCAGCTACAGGGAGGGCTTTTGGCGACGACCCGTAATTCGGAACCATGGTCAATGACGGACGACACCTGAGCTGGCACCCTCTCTCCCCAAACCACACCAACGGGAGGACGTTTCAGCCTCGACAGATTTAACGTGCATCGCTGCCCTACACGGCGGGTCTTCAGTGGTATTGGGCTCGAACTCATGACATACCTGCCATGGTCCGATACCTTAACCACTGGGCTACCGCAGCCCTACACACTACACGGAGGACGCTTGAGCTGATTTAAGGTGGCTGTAGTGGCATAATAGTCAAGGTAACGGACTCTCGGCCAGTGTGTCATGAGTTTGAGCCTCATACCTTTGAAGATCCACCGTGCAGAGGGCCGATGCACGGAAAGTATGTCGAGGCTCAAACGTCCTCCAATTGGTATGGTGTGGAAGTTAGGAAGGTATGCCAGCCAGTGTCGTCCCTCACTGGCTGTTTTTCAAAAAATTTCGGGTCCGTCCAAAAGCCCTCGGTGCTGGAAAATGGAACCTTATTCCTTCACTTGACAGATTTAACATGCAGCGACTCCTTCTAGACGGCGGGTCATTAGCGGAACCAGGATTCGAACTCTAGATACATCAGCCACGAGAATTCGTTACCATAACCACTAGACTACTGGGGCCATGTATCACCGGCCGAAACTAGGTACCCCATTCTTTAAAAAGTTTCGAATTCTAAAACAAGTCAAAGTAAAGTTAACTGAAATGAAACTCCAGACCATTTAAATTGAACATTTTAACTTTTAATTCCGGGTCAACTTTTTAAAAATCTCTTCTGACATTTAAACATCTGTCGGTTCCTGATTGAAGAAGACGGGAGAGCAGTAAGGAATATTATGAACGAACATAAAAAAAAGACAAAAGTTCCACATAATAAATACAACGAGAGAAAAAAGAACGTCACGCCAGACAACAGCGGATCTAGTAAAGTAAGTAGCGCAGTAATTTGTTTTTTTAAAACCCTCTAATTACGGGGTTAGCGATCTTTTGGCGAGCAGACGAATGTAATAGGTGCCGAGTAGGATGTTTTAAAAATCATTTGGCGGAGCAGTGTTTTGGAAATCTGGAATACAAGGTTGGATTTCGTAACGGCAAGACTATGTGGGTCAGCCCCGGTGCATTCATTGTCATAGGCAGGTCTCACATACGGGTACGTTTGAAGTGATAAAAAGTGAAAACGATTCACATGAAGTACATGTTTTGTTGTTCTTGTGTTTTCGGTTTCAGAATTTTCTCTTTCTCAGTTATGTCGGGCATATTCAATATATTACCATCATTTCTTATATTTATTACACATAACCACCATCCATCCGGCATAGTGATGAGTAACGCTGACTGCTGCGCCATAGGGCTTGGGTTCGAATTCTGGAGAAGACATGTATGTTTGTAAATGTATAGCGCCTGCGCGTCACTCTAAATATTCGTCGAGCCGCAAGTCCTCTCATGAGGTTGGTAGGAGGCTCCTGACCACCCCAGAGTGTTCTCCCACAAAACTGAAGTGGAACTGATCCAAATCGTACTGTCAACTGCATGGTTCTGAAAGCTACGGCTAACGACAGGCGTACAATCTAGCCCTTTGCCATGATGAATTTCACGGGTGTCGATCTTGCACTGCTGATCGGTGGCATTGGCCTGCTTAAAATGTTTTTGTTATACTTTAAACTCGGCGAACTTTATTTTCCGAATAAACTCTCCCAAAGTGTAGCTCGTGCAGTTTAATAAATAATCCACCAATCACAGGAGACTTTTTTTAAGGTCTCGTGATCTGCCGGTCGATTGCCTTCTTATACACATTCCCTGATGTACTGAATAGATTAACTTTCCACGTCATGACAACGTAATGCATCCTATGGCAGTAGTTCATTAACCTGAATAACAAATATTAACCAAATCCCCAAAATAAAACTAGTTAATTTAAAATTGTGCAACTTCTTAAGTTTAAAAATTAAATTACTTAATTACTGATGATCAATTTCACTACTCAGATTTCAAACGCTAATTATCCCAGAGTCTGATACAAATATAATTACGATAAGTAAATATCTTCAGTGTTGTAAGGGCATAAAATAATGAATTTGGCTTTAATAAGGTAAATAAAATTACAAACGAAACTTTACAGGCCTTGGTTTTAATACTAAAAATATTTTTTGGAGATGGTTAAGATTTAAAGGCACAGAAAAAAGTGTATGTCAGATACACTCAACAGAAAAAAATTGACTTTTTTTAAAACTGATTTTGCAGTTCAATGTTTTTACAGATTTAAATAAAAACCCGTTTTCGGTAAGCATTAGTTCCCTTTGGAACTTAGATTTTACAGAAATTGATATAATTCACAAGTTTCTATTTTTACTATTGTAAGAATCGAACAACATCGAGCGCATTGCCTATAGAAGTGAAAACATGAGTAGGATTAACGTCGCACTCTATATCAAAGGACTATTGGCGACGAACCGCGCAATTTTAAACTTTGGTCAAGTGACGAGGACGACACCTGAGCTGGCACTTCTCCAAACTACAGCCTCGACAAATTTAATGTGCATCTAATGAAATATTTGATGAGTATCGTTTAATGTTCCTCTACACGACGGGTCTTCAGTGGTCCCAAGACTCGAACCGGTGACACTCCGGCCACAAGCACGTGACCATAATCACAAGGCTACCCCGGTCATCCACGATAGTCAAGCCTACATAACGGTAACGGTTATACATGCACGTGGAACCTTAGAGAAAGCTCTATTATCCACTCATCATAAAAAGTTGAACAGAGAATAATTTGTTGAAGTTACGCAAAAATAGAACAGTCATGAGTGCAGCGCAACGCCCGGTGGAGGGAGTGGGAATCCACTCCCGGTTGATTTAGTTTTTGTTTCGCTTCATAAAAAAGCAAGAAAATGACGTCGCATCTCCATGACAACAAACCCCCTTTTTTCAATTCCCCCTTTATAAAGGGGAGAAAAAAAATTTTTTAATAACAAAATTAAGGGAGAATATTTTTTTTTAAGCCCGTTATCAACCCTCGGGTCCAAACTTGGCCTGAATTTTTACCAACCCAATGCTATTGCCATTGAAAATCCGCCGCGTAGAGAAAGGGGCACGTTAAATCTGTCAACATTCACAGTCTTCACTCAAGAGTAGTGTGCAAGTTTGGAGAGTGCCATCTCATATGTCGTTCCAAAAATAGCAACATTATTTAACAATCAAATAAATTATATTTGTAAATGTTTTTTTTAATTCAAAAAAAAATTAAACTTGTAAGTTTTAATAAATAATCAACGATAAAAAAAATTATTTTCCCCCCCCGGTAACCTTTAATAACAAACTTAAATTTTAAGCACGAGGTTTGGCAACGAATTTTGAATTTTTTCGGGGTCAAATAAAGGGACGCCCAAAAAAGAAAAAATTTTCAAGTGAAAACGTAAAATTTTGAAACCAGACTTAACGCACATCAGCTACTCTTACACAGCGGGTTTTCAGTCTCGAACCCATGACTCCATAAAACCGGAGACGAATTCGTGACCATGACCACGGGTCACGACCGAGCCAACACTGGGGGAAATATTTTACAAAACGAAGTTTTTTAATAAATAAACAGGATTTATTAAAAAATATACCACGCATATATATTTGTCACAAAAAGATACCATAAAAAAAAAGTATATATATAAAAATTTAAGTCAATTTCTACTTAGATCAACAAAGAAAATTTTTATTTTAGTTACTTTTTATTAAATAGTTACAATTAATATAAATAGGTATATACATAGGATAGAATCGCAACATTAAAAGGCAACATTTTTTCTCTTTTCATTAAGTATCATATTGTCATCCAAAAAATCGGTCTTTTAAAAAACCAGTTCAACTGAATTTTAAAAACGAGAAAAAAAAAATTAATTTTAAAAAAATTTTTGACACAGGTGTTAAAAAATAAGGGGTGGCCCCGTAAATTTGTAATTTTAAAAAATTGTTTGTAAAAAATTTAATTAATTATAATTAAATAGTATTTTTACCCAAAAAATGTGTTAAAAAAATTTTAGCTAAAAAAGGGGTTTTAAAAAGTTTTAAAAAAAAACCTTTTCGGGTTTTGAACAAGTCCCCAAAAAAAGAGCCAACAGGGTATATTTGAATTTTTGAATAATTGTTTTTCGATCAATTTTTGTTAATTAAAATTTAAATACTGTATTGTATCCAAAATAATCGTGTATTTAAAATTTCCTGTGGAACGCTTTAAAATGCATTTTATTAAGACCAAAATTCCCCCAAAGGGAAAAAAAAAAAATGGGAGTGCGAGCAATGGTGGGAATTGAAAAACGTACTCCAAAAAATTATCCGCATCGGATACATAACGAAATATTCAGAAATAAAAAATATTTTTTAAAATAAACCAATCGCATTAATTTTTTATAATTTATTGCATGAAAAGAAACGGTATTTCTAGAGCAGGTGAGCGAGCGTTTAACGTCGCACTACGCAAGCAACACAAGGACTATTGGCAACGAACCTCATAATTTGAACCGTGGTCAGATGACGAGGACGACACTTCAGCTGGCACCACCCTCTCCAAACTACCACGCCAACAGAAGGACTTTAAAATCTTGACAGATTCTTTAATGTTTGATTTAACGAGCATCAGCCCTCTCTACACGTCGGATCTTCAGTGGCCCCAGGACTCGAGCCCGCGACACGAGTTCGTAACCATAACCATTAAACTACTGCGGCCGCAATAAATATTCGGAAGCGCCAACACAACTAAGACAACCATACATTGTAATTGTACAATCAAGGTACATAACATGTGCTTGGAAAGGTCCCAAATCCTTGTTACAAACGATTAAATGATATTGAATTTAAGCTATGAGACCAAGGGGGTAAATATTGTGAATCTTTGGTACTCTAAATTGGAAGTCAAGTTAAGAATATTTTGATGCCCAGTGGCTGAGTGGTTAGTGTATCGCGCTTCCACACCACAAGTCCGAGGTTCAAATCCCAGGCTGGGCAAGATTGACTCAGCCTGTCATCCCTTCAGTGGGTCGATAAATGAGTACAAGCTTGTTTGGGAAGCACTTGGGGTTTCGCGTCAGACCGACCACCAAACCAGAACATCTGCTCATGCACCTCAGGGCCCAAGGTCGCATATACTGAGTCGGCTACAGTGGGCCTCGGCCCTCATGGGCTGTTGCGCTACTGAGTTAAGTTAAAGAATATTTTTAATAATTACCAGAAAATGGAAACGGAGATTTTTTAACTGCAATATCTGAGACAAAGATTAAGACTTAGTAGAAAATTGCAAATAAATTCCAGAAATCTGTAAAATTATTATAATTTTGTATCATCGAGTATGTAAAATTAAAAGTCCGTTTTTTACATTAATCAGAAAAATATAATGAAACAGGTTTATAAAAATGCTGTCATTTATACTCTTATACGTTCTGAAATAAGCGTCAAAAGTTTCAAATAAATAAAGACAAGATTTATTGTGTTCTCTCTTGAACTGGATTTTGGTTTAGAGTTTAAGGTCACTAGTGGTCACTTAAGTGCAACCATCTCAGAAAACTTGTTTTCCATGCATTCATTTTATACTTACTCAACTTTTCGCTTATGATAACAAAACCTACAAACACATTTACTTAAGTTCGGGGAACCATGATTTTAAAAAAGCGCATAAATGGATCATTTTCATGATATTTAGTGTCACTTATATTAGAATACATGTATAAAATTGTTTTAAGGACATTGTGACAAAATTTTTTTTTTATTTAAATACAATATTTTGGCAAAAAATTAACTTAGAATCACTTTTTTCCAAATGTTCTCCTTTTGTAAGAAATGCTTCTGTTGTATTAATATTTTGCCTGTATATAGCTCAGACCTCTGTACAGAGGCTCAACTATGTGTGAGTTTTGAAAAATTCACATTTTCAGAGTTGCAACCATTTGAAATAATTATCGGCGTATTTTCTTAAAATTTCTCCCTTCTGTTTTCGTAAAACATGGATAAACCGACTTCCGAGATGCATTTCAAAATTCTAGTTGAGCCTCTGTACAGAGGTCTGAGCTGAATACAGGCAAAACATCATTATAATAGATGCATTTTTTACAAAAGGAGAACATTGGAAAAAGGTATTCTAAGTTAATTTTGCCAAAATATTGATGATTAATAATTTTTGTCAAAGTGTCCTTAAAACAATTTTATACATGTATTCTAATCTAAGTGACACTAAATATCATAAATATTATCCATTTACACGCTTTTGCAAAATTACGGTTCCGAACGTAGTCGGATACCTTAAGTACAATTTTAAAAGAACGTGATTACCAGTACTAAAAATATTAAAGTTTCCTTTTAATAATATGGGGGGGGGACACCACCTTAGAAAAAGTACAAAATAAAGAACCGGAGATCGATAAGTATTACATTTATTTTATTTCACACACACACAAAAAGGTTTCCATTTGTATTACAAGATTCCCCATGACGATAAAAAGATTTAACTTACTCTTAGATATGAAAAATAAATATTCAATCGATTGAAGATAATTCTTAATCTAAAATAAGTACTTAGTATTTAGTACTAAAATAAGTACTAAAATAATTACTTAGTTATCATGAAAAAGTTTTGATGAACGGAAAATATTTAACCATAAATTAATCACACATTATTTAAAAAGAATTAAAAAGTTTGTTTTTTTCGCATATGCAGAATGCATTTAACATATTTATTTCCTTTCAGCACCATAAAAACAACAATAATTACAACATTAAATAAAATATAATCTTTTATGAGATTATTTACCTTCGCAGTTAAATAAATCTTTTGAATCGATACTAAACAAATAATTTAACCCAAGCACACTAATTAAGCCCGTGGAAAAAAAAAAACAAATATTTCATAATTATATCAATAAACATCACAATAGCCTAAATTCATGTGACTATGATGTCACATGACAACAACAAACACGTGTTTCCAGCCAATCAGTTCACAAATGTATGCGACCTCATATATATATATATATATATATATATATATATATATAGTCACACGATAAATGCAGTCGTTCCAGCCAATTAGTTCATGTTCTTCGCTTTTGCCAACTCTACAGCTTTCTTCCAAAAAGTACCTTTTTGTAAAAAATAACAAGGCACATTGTTAAGTATAATACACTTGATTTAAAAAAATACACGTATAATATAACTTTAAAAAAATTCGAAGAATTTTAAATATTTGAAAGTTTTTATTCAATTATCAAATTTGAAATTATAAAAATTTTACAAGTACAACAAGTACACGTTTAATTTCAGTTTTGAATTCCATGGAGAACACGTGACTGCATTTATCACGTGGACGTCATGAATTTAGCTCATTGCGCGAAAAAAAGAAAATTCTACAGATTTTCAAAGCCTTAAATTCTTACACTAGGCTACAGCTAATTTCATAATACGAAAACATTCTCGCCATATAAATATTTAACCCTTTATCTACCGACGGTACTTATAAGTATCACTCACTTTAAAACTACATAGAATAAACATTTTTACGAATAATCTGACGATACTTAGCAGGAATATTCTTTTAAATCCACTCTTCCAAGATATACGGCAGCACGGGTTCTATGATGAGAATTTTAGCGGGGAAGGTGAATAATTTTAGAGCAGAAATTGCGTTTTCAGCTGACGGAATTTCAGCAGATTGCGAGGATTGTCATTTTTGTTCCGAAAAAAAATAGTTAAATGTCAAAAGGTAAGTGTCTGATTTTTTTGTATGTTAATGAAGACCTTAGAAAACGATTTGACTGTTTATTTTCAGTAAACAGTGTATATAATTAATTTACAGTTGAATATCTTTAATTAATAAGTTCTAATAGATTAAATTTCCCCAAAGATGAGTATTTTGTTCATGTATATCCCTTAATTGTCAATATAGTGATTAAAAAAAAATATTGCATGAAAAAAACTGCTGTAAATCATAATGCGGTAGATAAAGGATTAAAACAGTGGCGTAACACAAACCTCCGTATCGCGGGGGGAGGGGTAGAATTTTAAGGGTCCAAATTCTGACTGGCTTAGGACTCAAAATCTGACTTTGCAGAGGGGCTCTAATATTCTCCGTTACGCCACTGCTCATACTCAGGCCTGAGATGTTAGGAAAATGATGTACCCAGCGACGTAACGTACATCCCGCGTCGCAACGTACCAGTGGCGTAACGTACACCGGTATTCTAGGAGGCTCAAAGCCTGGCGGACGCCAAGTACGTATTTGAGTACCTGAGTACCAAAGTACCTGACTTTGCAGGGCGGGGGGCTAATATTCTCAGTCACGCCAATGATTTAAAACATATTGCTAGCTTCTTACAACCTCACATAAAGTGTGATTAATTCCCACTGAAAACGAAAAAGCAGAAGAAAAACAGGAATGAATAAAATTTAAGCACACAGTTGTTTGAAAACAGTGATGGAAAAACAAAAATTAAAATTTTTAGTTTACCTTATAAAACCACACGTAGAAACCAGAAAGATAAAAATCACAAAGAAATAGCAGAACCAAAATAACATTAATCGAAGAGAAAAAAACTCGCGTTTTTCCTTCTGTTTTCTGAATGGGCCTTTTTCTAATTATACGACGAAACAGCAAGCTACTGAAGTTGCCCGCTGGTTTTTAACACTTATGGAATATTTATCGAATCTGGAATTCAATTAATTTTAGGCCTTACACCGAAACGTGGGTGGTACAAGGAAGTTGTACAATGTTGGTTTTTTTGTCGTTGCAGCCTTTTGGTTTCTTAATCCCACATTTTTGTTAGTTTTTTTCTTGTTGTAATTGTACCTCAGACAGAAAAAAAATAACTTTTATATTTTGAGAAGTGTGTTCTCAGATATATTATTTATGTACATGTGTCCCTCGTATAACACATGGTTAGTTCGTACCATGCTATATCAAAACTGTGTTATACGTGAGATTTTTTAATCTCTTTTAAATATTATTTTATTTATTTATTAAATTATGTTTGAACATGATATAAATCAGGGCAATATGTTCCGTGTTGCGTTGGAACTTTCAAATAATAAAAATCAAGGCAATGTTTACTGTATTATATTGAAATCAAGGCACTAAGGCGTAGAATTTTATGACAGCTGAAATTTCGTTCCAATACAAATTTCGTACAAATGAAAAAGTAAGATAACTTCCAAGTTTTTAATCAAATACAAAAATATGATACACAAAAATTTAAAAAGACATATACAGTCGGACCAGTAGCGCACACAGGAATTTTTCAAGGGGATGAAAGTTCATCATTCTTGTATCATACTATTTTTGATTTTGTCAATTTTCAGAAACAAAACACAGTAAAAAACTAACTATTGAATAAATAATTAGCATTAATTAATAAAATTAATCATTAATAACAAATATTTAATTAAATTTTACGTATTATATACTTAGAATTATAACCAATCGGAAAAAAAAATCAAGGGCTTTGGGGGGAGGTCCGGACTCCAGGAACCCCCCCTTGTGTGCACCACTGAGTCGGACCTCTATATAACGAAATCGCTAAATCCCGAACGAAGTTCTTTATATGGAAAATTCGTTATATAGAGGTTCACCTTTTATAATACTTTATATAAACCACATAAAACAAATTTTAAATTCATAAACACTATATATTAAAAAAAGAGAAATTATTTACACCTTTTTGTAAATCAATAGTCATGTATTTTATATATATCTTACCAATAAATAGAAAGAAAGAAAGAAAAACTGCAAGGAAAGCAAGGGAAAAAAATATTGAGAAATGTACTTCATTTTCAACATTAAGAAAATAGTTTTAAATTAAAATTAATGAAATTCAAGGACATTTTCTAATTTAAAGCATACAAGTAATTTTAACCATACATTTTATAACTAGAGATTCTAAACATACATTGCCACATGTGTCCTTAAAACTAATTACTCATAAAATATATTAATTTTGTTTATAAGTGGGTTTTTTTATTGAAAAAAAAATGCTTTGTTTCATAATACGCCTATCTTTGTAATGCACCAAAACTCCCTTCATGATCACGATAAAATTGGTTAAGGCTGTTTTCGGTAAAAGTACGAGAGCTTGAACTAAACGCGAAGCACATTTTCAGACAGAAAAATGCCCCGATTTCCATGGAAATTAGTAGAATTATAGCTCGTATCTGTTAACAATATAGTGTTTTAAAAAATTTCAAAATACTCCATGAATACGTTCTTCATTTTAATACGGGTAGGCACAGCCCATTTAACATTAAGGTATAGGAGAAAAAACGCGGAACACATTTTATAGCAGAAAAAATGAATCAACTCTGTTAAAAAAAAGGAAGTATGATAAAAATGCTGCTTTCTAAAGGATAGTGAAGCCAGAATATCATATTAATTTCTCATTTCTTTTATATCTGAAAAATGTTCCAAATTCGGGTCCTATTCTTTAACATTAACCGAAAACAGCCTTAAAAGAGAGAATAACTTGAAATATCCAGAAATACTTAAAACATAGGGAGAAAAAATCGAACCACCAGAAAAAAAAAGTTCGTTAATAGAAAATGCAATTCGCTATTGGGAGGTTATTTTACGAAGAAAATCGTGCAATGTTCTTGGTTCCAGGAGAAATTCGCTATATAGAAAAATTCGCAAAATAGAGGTTCGTTTTTGGAGGTTCAACTGTATACACATAATCCGTAAAATCCAGCGTATAACGCGCACCTATACTTTCAAGCTTTTTTTATAATTCTTAGGTATATTCGCCGTATAACGAGCACCCTTCTTTTTACGAAGAAATCTGAAATGTTAGTATACATTGCTCCAGTAGCGCACACAGGAATTTTCAAGGGGGTTCCGAGGTCGAAAGTTCACCAATCTTGTATCATGCTCCTTTTGATTTTGTCAGTTTTTTACTGTGTTTTGTTCCCGAAAATCAATTATTGAATAAATAAAAAATTAGCATTAATTAATAAAATTAATCATTAACAAATATTTGGTTTTTACGAAAATACATACTTGGGAATTATAATCAATGGGGAAAAAAAAATAAAAGGGGCCTTTGGGGGAAAATTTTTCCCAGGACCCCCCCCCTTGTGGGGCCCCTCTTTTGCTTTTTTATGTTTTAAAGTCATTTATTTGAGGTATTATCCAAGATTTTTTGACAAAATAGTTTTTTTTCTAGAACTACAACCTTATTGTTAAAAAGGAAAGTCTCTCATTTCTTTTTATATAAAAGTATTTCAATACATGTAAAAAAAAAAAATTTATGTTTCATGTTTTTTTGGTTTTTTTTAAAGCTATCTTTTTTTATACCCGTAAAACCCACACCCTTGTTTGATCTTTTTTTTTGTGTTCAAAATGGGGTTAAAAGCCGGTTTTTTACGGTATATATTTTTTTAAAAATTCGTTATTATAACAAAATAAAAAAAACAGCTTACAAAGAGCAAAAAATTTAAATTTTTCATCATCACCCCCATCAGAAATGACAGCTAGTCTACCCCCCACACACACCCCAAAAAAAGGTTGAAACCCCTTTCTTCACTAGTTATTTCTCCATCAATACGAAATTTATCTGACATAGTTGCAACAACTTGTCTGTTTCGATCTTGCAATTCTTTTAGAATTTCTCTAAAAGGAAATTCTCTTTCAAATTTTCCGCTACGTACTACTGAAAAATCTTTTTCAACAAAAAAACTCTTTTTGTAAAAAATTTTTCCTTTTTTCAAAAAATTTCCCAATTTTTTAAAAACGTGTTGCATCAAAAAACCCTGGGGAAAAATTCAAAAATTTTGTGTACCGTGTAATAATGAAACCGTGTTATACGAGAATGTACTTATATAATCCATATAATTTAATTACATATAATAAATACTCTTTAAATCATACAATCAAAAGCTTCAAACATTTTTCTTTGATACACAATTTCAAATTCCTGAACAAATCAAAGACTGCTTAAAGTACCAAAGATTTTGATGAATCCACGGCTTAAAAGTAAAATAAAAATATGGAACACAAATGTTAATAAGCTTTAATGGAATAAAATTCAATGCTTTTATAGATCAGTTTTTCCATTTAAAATATAATATACTGACTTCGTTTTTTTAAAAAGAAAGACGTAAATAAATAACTTTGAGGTTTAATGCGAGTTAAACTAGAATATACACATAAAATTGCATTAAGAACATTATTATTAGAAAAAATTATTCAAAGTCATATTTTTTGGCAAAAAATAAATAGCACATTTTCAAAACACCTCCTTTTATAAAAAAAATGCTTATTTAATAATCATATATTTTGGCTCATACAGCTAGGACTTCTATACCGGGATTGAACAAAAACTTTTGAAAAATTCACATTATTTTCAGCTACGATCAATCGAAATAATAACAAGTTTTTTTTTTTTGTTAAAAGTTCTCTACTCTAATACGAGTATATTACAATATGAACAAATTTACTTCAAAATTACATATTTCAAAAATCCTAGTTAAGATTCTTGACGTCCCAGCAAAATAGCCTACTATATAGCCTACAGGCAAAATAGTATTACTATACACAATCATTTTACATAAAAAGATAATGTTTTGTAAATCTCATTTGTTTTTCATATTTTGCCGAATACTACATTTCAGCAATTGTTTCGTGTAATAATAATTATCTAAAAACAAATTTTATATAAATGTTCTAATTCAGATGACACTAAATAGTAAAAATAATTAGCCATTTAGTATAAGCTTTTTCAAAATCACGGATACGAATGAAAAAGTCACACACACAAGTTACCTTAATTTAATAATCTACAACAATATATTAACATTTAGCAACTATTTATTCCGAAATATTTGAGGAAAGATTCTCAAGAAAGCAATTATAACATTGCATTTACATTATTTGCACTTATTAACAAAACAGAACGATGTATATATTCCACGAGTTCAATGGAATTTGTTTAACAAATTAAAAAAGGACGAATTTTAAACGGTTCTCAAATAAACTCGACTTTTACGGTTAAAATCCGGAAGAATATCGATTAAATTTAGAACGCGGAGGACGAACAAAAATTCAGTTTCCCGCCAAAACACGGATGGAAGCTTTCCATCGACCAAAGGCATTGGCAGAATTGTTCGCAATTTATTTAAATAAGTTTTTGCAACAATTTTATACAAACATAATGCTTGTAAAAAATATGCGAGCAAATACTAAGAGAATATGAATAAATAAATAAATCTGTTACCAAATCAGAACAATTACAACAAACGTATTAAATGTTCTCAATTTTAGAGATTGTTTTTGGAATGATTTCAAATAGAAAGAATGTATGTTGTTTGCGCTGAATGATTAGAATGACATAAATTGATACATGGCAATCTTTTCGAAAATTCAAGCACGTGTATTATTGACGTAATAAGGTACGAGATATTTAGTTGGCAAATATACAGAAGAAGAAATAACAAAGTCTCGATGAAATCACTTCTATTAAAAAATAACGACGTTGAAAATATGAAAGCGAATTGTTTTCGACCTATTTTTAATGTCTGCATCCGATTTCTATTATGAGTACATTTTATTTTATTTAAATTAAATCACAAAAATAAAGGTTTGACACTGTAAATGAATGTCTTGCCTTTAAAAAAATATAAATATTTTAATTAAAATTATTTGAACATTAGATATAATTATGTCTTTTAACCAGAATACCTTTTTAAATAATGTATTAATACGTTCCATTGAAAAGTATTTTTTAAGTCATCTTCAATAAATTAAAACGAAATAATTTAAATAAACTGAAATGAAACAAGTAATTTGCTCTATTTATTAATCGTATTCCCCTTATAATATTTCTAGAAAACCGTTTAAAATCTAAATTGGACGTTCCTTTTAAATAGTTACATTTTTAAAGATCGTTCATAATTTAATTCAAATAAATTGGGATCAATACAAGATGCAAAGAAAAGTAAACACTAAATGAATTAATTATATTTTTACAAACTTCAATAATATCTCATTTAAACCCTTAAAATAAAAACGTCTAAGAAAATGGCTGAATATTAAATACTTGAAAATAACAGCCGGCATTAATGAAATTTCCGAAAGGTAACAAATAAAAACAAATACAAATCTTTCGTCGAAATATTTCAAGATTCCTATTTTGGAAATCTACTCTTTTGAGCATTATTTTTCTATTAAGAGTTTACATTTTTACTAGAAAATAATGTTTATATTCTTACAAAATGAAAAATGTCGATGGTTTACAGAAGCATTTTCTTTGACGTTGTTTGATAAACATAAACACAGCTCAATAAGTTTTAAATCGCAAGCATTAATAAAATGATTTTAAAAATAACTTACGCTGCACTCTTATTCGCATAGGAATAAATTTAAATCTAAAAGAAATCTAAAACAAGTTTGTCAAAGCGAAATAATCGAATTTTTCACGAGCTTGATCTTTACGAAACATCTGAAAAACACATTTTTAACAGTTTTTTTTCAAAGATAAACAAGCGAATAATCTTATCATTTTCATGTTTTGAGTAAAAAAATAAATAATTTTCAAGTATCAGAAATCTAAATTTAGCTTTTCTCGCGTAATTTTAGAAGAAATTTTCTAATATATTTTACATTTTAGCTAAAATTTTTACTTTATATAAAAGGAACAAATTTTATTTAATTATTTGATTATGGTAACGTACAATTGCAAAATGTATGCATGAATTTTTTTTTAAATATCTCTAAATATTAATTCAGATTCAATAAAGCTGTATGAAGTATAAAATATTTAAATTCATAACAGAAATTCATTGTATTAACTTTCACAGTGATAATGCATCAGAAACCACGAAAATAAAAGTTTTCTTTAAAAAGAAACTATTTCGCAATTAAACGGGTATCCGAGCTCTTTTATAGATACATAAAAAAGCCCTTTGAATAAATGCAGATTTAGCGCGTAGTCGGCAAAAATTCAAGAAAACATGCAATTTACTCTTTTGATTCAATATTTGACAATAATTTGATCAAAATAATTCCAAAAACATATCAATCGTCGAAAACAATTCAATGTTGTTATTGTAAGAGAAAAAAGAAATCGGATAATAGAGTTGTTTTGAGTAACTGTCCGCGTTTTTCTTGGACACTTTTGCACTTATTACGACACGCAAATTTATCGACATTTTTAAATTGCTTGCGGTCGATAATTTTATTGCTCATAGTTTGCATAAAATGTGAGGAAAACCATCAGAAAATCTACATCTTAGGCATAAGCTCACACGTAATATTGATTGTTTTAATTTCAAAACACAAAAAGTGCCGAAAAACGATTAAAAAAACTTTAAAATCCAGAAAATATAATTTTTGAACAAAAAAAAATACATTTTAAAAATTCGTATGCGATAAAATAAAAAAGTGTGAAAGAGTTTACGGTCACGTAAACTGATATTTCTTTTAAAGACATACAAGAATTTGTCATGCATGAGTTACTATATACAAAACAATAGTGTTTTAAATAGAATATCAGGATTCAAAAATAATTTTGACAGCGCAAATCTATGGGAAACACGTGTTGAAAATATTATATTAAATGAACGATTCAAAATTTTAACAAAAAATATGAACAGTGTGAAAACGAAAGCGAAAATTTCATTATTTCGTGAAATGAAATCGTAGTTCACGAAAGCAAGATGGTTTATTATTTTTTTATTAAAATTTATTATTTTGTATTAGAAAAAAAATAATTAAAACTAATTCCATCAAGTAAACCTTAAAAATGATTCCATAATAAAGTTTTAAACTCTCATAATAAAGCATCATAACGAAAATGTTTGAATTGCATGACGAAGTTTCATAAACTTGCTTAAAAAAAAAACACCAAAACAATTCCTAATAATAATTGAAGATTCATTTTCATATGCAAAATCACTGCAACATTTTGTTAAACAAATCAAGTTAAAATTTGAAATGACCAACTTACCACAGCTGACTAGTACGGGTTCTTGCAGAAGCAGGATAAACAAACATAGTAACACTTTTCCTGATTTCTTTAAAAAATCATTCATGTCGTCCAAACGTAAGCCACTGGTGTTGCTAACGTGGGAAGAGGCACCATTGAAACCGTCCGCGGAGACACCGAACGATAATTTACAGTCCCAGTTCCACCACCTTTGATAACCGCCGCCTTTGCCCAGAATTTTAATAGCAGACGACAAATCCATAGTTCCGGTTTCACACTTCATTATTCTCAATATCCAACAGGAGATTTATCCATCGGCCGTTGGCAACAGTCGAAAAATAATATATAAATATTTTCTTACACTAGAACGATTTAAACTACATTCGAAATCGAATGTTTAGTAAACATGCGGTGTAAAAGGTTATAAATTTAGAACCTTTTTCTGAACACTGCTTCCGACACGCATATAGAAGCACTTAATTTTAGAAAAACACAACGCGAATCGTGAAGCCGTAAGACAAAACGAAACAAAAAATAAAAAAAAAGGAATTAAAAAAAAATCAGGTGCTAAACTGGGTTACATGAACTTGAATACGTGCCAAAGGGTAATAATAATAAAAAAAAGGAACAAAAATCAAAACGAACACACAACGGCAGTGAATCAGATATTATTCTTTGCAAATCTAACCGCAATGTTTACACTTTTAATCTAAAAGTTCATCGCATCTTTAATTGGTTAATTTTTGGCGAAATTTCCATTCATTTATATAAAAAAAAAATACAAGTTTAAATACGATTTTGCACCTGAAACCTTTGAAAAATAACACTGCACTTAATCCGTTTCTTAAGTGGGAAAAAAAATTAAATATCCTAATTCGTCCGATCTTTAAGCATAGGTATCCAGTCAGACAACGGATGCGAACTGTCGCTAGTGGAAGAATTCCTATTATAATTTGTTCACACACACTCCGTGCTTTTTCAAGCTTTGCATCTACCACTCTGCCAAACGAGACAGTCAAATGCTTTCTGCTGGTTTGTTGGACGATGGAGGGGGGGAAAAGGTGAACGGGGAAAGAGAAGCGCTGCATCACATGACACGTGACGCGCATCCTGCGGCGGTGCCCTCTATCGGAGAACGAAGGAGTTGAAATACTACCGTGATCGATTTTGCAAGTTTCAAAAAGCTTTAGTGTTAGCTTTTTTTTGTCGTAATTATTTCCGATTTATTTTGGAGGAATATTTTTTTTTATTATTATTATTCCTCCATATCTTTTCTTTTAGGTAGTAAGTTAGTTTTTCTCCATTCACTCTTTTCGATTTCATGACTTGTGATCTAGAATTTTGTAGTTCTAAACTGGGGTAGGGAAATATATTCTTTTTTCTTTTATCACTTAGAATGCGATTGTGCCTTGAAATTATTTTTAAAAGGGATGAATTAAATTTTTAGGCACCATTTAAATTTTTAATTCTCTAGAATTAAACATTTTACGAATATGAATTTGTTAGAAGTCGTAAGAATTAGGTTTTTAGAGAAGACTAAATACATAAATACAGTCGGACCTTTATTTAACAAAGTCGCTAAATCCCGAAAAAAAGCTCGTTATGTGAAAATTCGTTACATAGAGATTCATCTTTCAATATATTTTACAAAGCACTTAAACAAATTTTTAAATCTATAAGTGAATTTTTTTTAAAGTAGTAATATTCTCACCCTGTACCAATATCTATATTTATTTTTATGCACCATCCATTAGAAAAAAATTTGTCAGAAAAACAGGAAAAAAAAACCCCATTGTCCAGGAATGCATTGTATTTTCAACTTTAAAAAAAATTACTTTTTAAAAATTGATGAATTTTAATGACATTTTCTAATTTTAGACCTACAAACATTTTTTTATAACGAGTAATTCTAAATATATATTACATGTTTCGTTAAATTTAATTACTAGTAAAGTTTCTTAATTTTGTTTGATTTTTTTTTTTTTTTTTTTTTTCATAACGCGCCTTGCATCTTTGCGATACTCTCAAAACTTGTTTAGGAGTATTTCTCCACACAGTAATCAGCGTCGAATTGTTTCAAATGATTTTACCATTTCATCATATGAAAGTCCAGAAATTTTTTATGAATATAGAGAGAGAAAAAATCCGATCCCAGGGGGGAAAAATTCGCTAAATAGAAAATACACTTCGCTATTTAGAGGTTATTTAATGAAGAAAATCCTAAAATGTTCTCTAGGTTCCAGGAAAAAGTTCGCAAAATAGATAAATTCGTAAAATAGAGGTCCGACTGTAATGAGTTTTTGTTTTCTCAAACGACTTGCTAACAAAGTTTTTTAAAAGGCTGAACGTTTGAGTCTTCAACGTTCTGATAGTTGATTTATTTCTTTATTAGTTATTAATTCACCACAGTTATTTCGTTAACATATTTATAAAATCTTTTTCTCTTTGTCTTATCGAAATGAAATATTTTACTTATGAAGTTTTACAAAATGAGTACGTGAATTATATTTCTAAAATTAAATCAATTTATTACACTGTATGACGTGGTGGGCGCCAAATGATAAGGGACAGACGGGGAAGGGGTTCTTTACTAAGTCCACTAGTTATTAAAACACGTTTATTAAACAAAACAAACACATTTACATACATAACAGAGACAACAGTTGACAAAAGAAATTAGAAAGGGATCGGAGCGCATGCTCATACATCCTTACAGTTCGAAACTTGGCCATCACTGAAGATTGTTCTGTTCGCTAGAGGCGCGAAGTCTCTTTACTGTTAATATGGGAGTCTAAAAAACGGGGTTACAATCTCCCCTATGGATCCGACGACGTCCCGGCGAGGAACCAGAATCAGAATTAGCTATTGTAAAAAGCATTTGTTGAGGGATGAATGGTTCTGCTGGATATGGCTGTTGAAGCAGTTGATCTTTGGGAAAATGTTTTATTTTGTATTGATGTGGACGTGACTTTTCGAGGTCGGGCCCCTTTTTTTGAAGTGGAGCTATAGGAGAAGTGTCCCTGTCTTTAAAAGGTGTTAAAGCAGAAGTATGGTAAGTAGCTATCGTTCAGATGGATTGGTAAGACTGGCTATAACATAAGAAGTGGGTGATTTTTGTGTGAGAATATTAAATATGGACCGTCCCCGCTTTTGGCATGAACTAGGAAGTTTTCTTGTTCTTTGCATTACTGATGGGATGTAAAGTCACCCAGACTTTATCTCCCGGAGAAAAATAGACTGGACGACGATTTTTTGTCATATTGCTTTTTTTTGTTGGTCTTGTTTGTTTCTATTCTTTCTCGTATGTCTTCAGTAATAGTTGCAAATCGTTTTAAATAAGAGGTGTTATTTCGGCAACAAAATTGTCATTTGGGAACGACGCTTTTGAAATCTTGCACCACATCGTCTACAGTTCAGCTCTCTTCCGAAAAGTAGGTAAGCAGGAGTGTGACCTGTAGTGTCCAAACAGTTGTATTCATGGCGAAACAATGACTGGAAGTTTGGAATGCCAATTAGAATGATCGTCTCCGACGAGTATTGCAAATCGAGGTTTAAGTCTCTATTTTTTTCTCTACTGGATTAGACTGTGGTGGAATAAACTGGTATTAAGTTTTGACTTATTTTTAACGTAAACAAATCTGTTGTAGAACAGCACTGACAAACTGTGTTCCGTTGTCACTGAAAATTGTCTCGGTATGCCATGCGCATAAAAACTTCTATGATGTTTGTAGCAATTGGCGTGCACTGGCTTGAAAAGGGCAAATAACTCAACCCACTTTGTGGCACAATCCTCAACAAGGAATATCCATTGACCTGGTCAGAGGCAATGGCCCAAATAAATCAATACAATGACTTCAAATCCGTGAGTAGACTGGGGTTCTAAACAAAACCAGCGGCTTTTGGTTTGTAGCCAAAATAATAATTTAAAAATAATAATCTATGGGTGGAGGATAGAATGGGTGGTCGTAAATCCACTCGTGATGTGGGTGGAAGGGAAAGAGAGGTCAAGTGACGTGGACGACACCTGAGCTGGCACCCCCTCTCCTAACTATCACACCAACGGGAGGACGATTCAGCCCCGACAGAAGACCAAAATTTAACGTGCATTGCTGCCCCCAAAGGCGGGTGTTTACTGGTACTGGGCTCGAACTCGTGACAAGGCAAGCCACTATCCGATACCTATACAACTCGGCTACCACGGCCACAGTACATCACCGAAAGCTGGTATTTCTTTTTATTGCGGCGCCATATTGGCGGATACCAATCGCCGCAGGTAATTTTTTACGCCCCGTTTCCTCCTAGAGGGGGGCACCTGAGCTCTGACGATCAAACCGTACTAGGATTTAAATTTTTTTTTCCTAGAGCACCCCTCCCCCGGGTTTTTTACGCCGTATAATCATCTACGGGCCCCGTCGATTTTCTGCATCATGAAATCCATCCCCCGGCCGGGGTCGAACCCGCAACCTTGGGGGTTCAGAAGGCTAGCGACAAACCAATCACGCCACCCAGCCGACACAGGACAATAAATTAGTCATCTAGATAATTAAAAGAATAAAATATAAAATGAACTTAATAGTAACCAAAACTAGAATAATTTTTTCTTCATGTCGTTATCGGACAGTTACATGAAATAAAAATTATACAATAAAAATTGGAATATATTTTTCAAACGTTACATTTCCTGTGAGTATAAAGAACGCTTAAAATCAAATATACGTCTTCTAGCTCTGCTACTTCTTTTCTGGCGACATAACAGGGGGAGAGAGAGAAAAATCAAAAGTTAAGATAATCTGTCTGGAAATCTTTAACATCATATTAAGATAAGTTCTTTTCACTGAACAAAAGTAGAAAAATTCAAGCGAAGATTATTTTTTGAATTCAGACACATGGGAATTAGATTTTGAGATTTAGACAAATTTTCTCTTGTATAAAATGCATCGCATTACCGTCAATATAAATTAGTTTTATACAGTTTTGAATGCAATATCATCCAGAAAAAGGAGCTTGCATGCAATAATTTACATCAAAATGATTTTATTTTTTTTTTTTTAATGATGGAAATAAATTCAAAACTGGAATAAACAGATAACTCTTTTGTAATTTATGATCACTAAAATAAATTTCAAAAATTTATTCTCATGCCAGATAATTGTATCTGTATTGATTTTGAAAAGAAAAGATTAAAATAAATGTAGGATATCCCATTTGTAAAAGGTTAGATCATATTCCCTTTACCGAGGTCGGCAGTTCTAATCAAAACAGTATTCCACATCAACGCCATCTAGCGTCCCTTTTAAAACGTCGACATCAACCTTTTTCGGCAGAGGCCCACTAACACCCGTCGAGAAACGTCGTATTTCGCACGTCAGAGCCGTTCGTCTGCGCCAGGCGGTAAGTCTTAATAGCACCATAATGAGTTCTATTTAATCTCAATTGCCTCCCTAAAAGTAATGTGATCTAACTTTCCTATTCTTCCGAAATATGCTTATCCAACTTTCCTATTCTTTTGAAATATTTCCCATGTAAATACTCCCCTATAATTCATAATAAATTTAGTTTTCAACCAGTTTCTTTCTTTAACTATGTTGTCTATTTTATTTCAAAATTAACTAATACACCCTAAAAACCCCTAGACACCACGCCATAAAAACCCCGCTATCTGGAGAATCCCACCTTTTTGGAAGATTTCGGTTGGATTCCCATATAAAGATAAATCGAAAGATATTATTTTGTGATTTAAATTTTCCTGATCTTATTTGAAATTATTGGAAATTTTTTAAATACCTGACATTTATTTTTTATTATTGTTTTATCGCTGCTAACCCCTTAACCGGTAATTTTTTTTTTTTGCTCAAAATGTTAAAGAAAAGCCCATTTTTATTTTATTGCGTACAATACGCATAATACTTAGCAGAATGCGAAAATAGAAGAATTTTATTTTAATATTCAATTTTAAAAGTTCTCACTAGTTTTTATTTTATAATTATAGAACACAAAAACTCTTAAATGTTTACTTTTCATGAGGTTACATGTTATAAGGAATGTTTCATATAATTTTAGAAAAGAATTTCTCACATACTTACAAAAAAAATTCATGTTCGTAATTCTTTCTCAAATGATCGAAGAATTTGTGTGTGCATGTATATATGCACACACAATTTGAAGCATGGTGCATAATACTAAATCTTACATTGCAATGAGAACAGAGATAATATCGGCCTTTTTGGATTATCTTTTCATTTTCATTTCTTCTGAAGCAACAAACTGCACATTCTCTTGCTAATCCTTGTTTTTTATCGACTATTTTCAAGAATCGAAATTTGTGTCTTCAAAGAAAATTTCCCGCATTCTCCAGGAAGAAAATCGCGGAAGACAAGTATTTCAGCGCCATTTTCAGTCATTTCGCTGCCACCAATAATTTTTCAAGAATATGTCATGATAGTAAAACATTTCTTCAATAATGCGTAAGGCTCATGCAGTCGTAATACAATTTTTTTATTACTTCATTAATGCATTATAGTAATTTATAAATAATCAAGAATTTAAGAAAGAATTGGAATTAAATCAAATTATTAAAACATTTAATACAGTTGTGAGGCTGCCTTGTTTATATATCCAGAACTCGTTTCATTATTAAGTTTTTTTTCCTTGGGATATTTTGGAGTCAAATGATTCTTCCAACTAAGATTTTTGCATCCATTGGCGAAATAGCCAATACAGTAATCATACATAGAAGCATCATCGTAGTGTGAGTACTGTAATCATAGAAGAAAAATAAATTCTGATGGTACTTACGTAGTATCGCAACAATGTCAACCTGCAAGATAACTCGCCAAATTGGCAACCCTGGTTACGCGTTGAATTGGCAACCATGTGCTTCGTTTTATATTATGTCATCAATACGGTCGCGATAATACGCAAGGGCCACTCTGACATACGAAATACTATATTGCTCTACGTTTTTTTTATTATTAAAGCTTAAACATACTTTTTAAAATTTTATCGCAATCTTATATAGGCTGAGAAAGAGCCTTTCGGGACATTCCATAGTTTTCTTGGTGCATCTTTTTCTCACAAATTTTGCAACTTCGGCGATCAAATTACAGAGGCAGTAATTGTTCTCATGTCCAGAAATTATCTTTCTGTTTATAATACTCTTGGTAGTGAAGCGAACAGAGCCTAAAACTTTCTAAATAAATATTTTGTTAAAATTAAACTACAGTTTCATACACATAACTTGCAAAAAAACTCGATTTAATTCATGTATTATATTAGAATTGTAAACAATTATTTATATTCGATCTAAAATGGTTGCATATATCTCACTGGTTGCTTTTTTTCTACGCCTTTTAAGTGGGGGAAGGGGCGTGCATATATAATTTAATTCTGATTAATTTTAAGTAAAAGCTTCAGAGTGGTCGGTGGATTCACATGAGATATTTTTTCATTTTGAGATAACTGCTACACAACAATGGTTACAAATGTAAAATAAATTGGATTCATTTTGAGTACATATAATATTGTTACAGAAAGTTGTACTCTTCTTTGCCGAAAGGATATTGTGGTCAAAAAGAATGCCAAGAGAGAATAATCAGTTGGTAATGCCAGCGTAAAGTACACTTTACGACAAATTTGGTTGCAAATATCGCCAAACTTAATGACAAAAATCAACATTCCAGGAAAAAATCTAGAATGCCCTAGGATGATTATTTGTTGAGTTCTAGAAGATTTTTTGAATGTTCTTCACAGCCTGTATACCAATGATGCAGGGAATCAACATTGGAGTCAAATATCTGACAGTGACTGTGTGTTTTCATTTCAATTATGGATTGAAATTGCTGATCGTATTTTATGTTAGTGTGAAATTTAAATATACTGTTACGGGATTGATTCAAAAATTCTTTTCTATTCTTTTTTCTTAAAAAATTCTATGACACCCCTCCCTGCCAGTTCATGCTTACTTAGGATATTTGTATCAATTCATGAAAATTATCCTTTAAGTCTGTTTGAAGAATTTTACTGACCCAGAAAGGGAAGGGGGAAGTCATGAATAGTTCAAAAATTTTCATAGGGATTTATCTCCAGTTTTATCTAGAATTTCTGTCTGACACAAGAATTTTTTTCCCTTTACAGAACACAAATACGTTCTTAGGTACAAATATGAGTTATACATATTTAAAAAAAATATTTATTTCTACCTAATGTCCTTGTACTATGTCAGACATGCCACAGAACGTTCTTTTTTTTGGGGGCTCCAATAGAAATAGCTCAATATTTTATCTTCACAAATGTCCACGATTGTGAACTTATTTAAAATAACCCCTGTCAAGAAAAGATTTCTTCATAAAAAGCTGTCACACGGAAGCTGAATGCACCGTTTTTAGAGACGCTTTGATGTGTATATATTTCTTTTCTGTAGTGTGCAAGGTAAAAGAAAATTTTGTCGATTTTCGTATTGCTTGTAGTGTTTGTTGTAAGGCCTCGTTTCAAACGAACAATATTTGCAGCCGGTTTATCACAACTATTGTTGGGTGGTGTAGGTCTCTCTGGCTCTTTTATGTGTTTTTCTTTTTTCTTTTTTATCATTTCCTTATTTTTTTTTTATTCTTCATAAAATAAAACATCGTTGTTTCCTAAAAATCAATTTAATTTACAAGATTAATATTCGGATTAATATTTTCTTGTAGCCCATATCATTTTGAAGCTTGTCACCAAATTCCAGATCTGAAAACAAATTCATTTTTAAGATATTTGAACTTTTCTGAGCTTAGGTTTTGGTTACGGTTTCATTTTAAAGCATTTTTTTCCCACTCTTAAATTGAATTAATTAAAAATATTTTTGAGAACAGTCAACTCTTTTAGTGTGAAATGGTTATTAATTTCAATTTTCATTATTAAAATCGTTTCTACCTCGTATTTTGAGTTTCTTGAGTTTTTATAGTTACTAAATCGAGATTGATATCAAGGCTTATTTTTGTTTCAAAAAACAGTTTATATGACTTAGAAGCTGTATCATTAGTTTTTCCTGTTGAAAAATGTCATGACCAAAACGTTTTCAGGTTGCTATGAATATTTCGAAGAGGTGGAATACTACTTAAAATCAGCCCTCAGCTGATACTACAATTACACTTCCGAATACAAGTATTGTGAATTCAAGTATAGAAAATAAAGCTAAATATTTCCATGATGTTATTGTAGTACAATATTTTAGCATTTTAAAGTTGCGCAACAAAAACTCATACTTGCTAAACTGCCCCAATTTAAAACTGAAAAAAAAATTAATTATATTTTATGTACAAACCTGGTGATTTTTAGCTTAAGGTATCCGAGTACGTTCGGAACCGTGAGTTTGCAAAAGCGCATAAATGGTTAATTTTCATGATATTTAGTGTCACTTAGATTAGAATACATGTATACAATTGTTTTAAGGACATTTTGACAAAAATTATTTTAACTACAATATTTTTGGCAGAATTAACTTGACGCAAAATTTTTTTTTTCAAAATGTACTCCTTTTGTGAAAAATGCTTCTATTATAATAATATTTTGCCTGTATATAGCTCAGACCTCTCTATAGAGGCTCAACAAGAATTTTTGATATATATAACTTAGAAGTGGGTTTATCCATGTTTTACGACAACAGAGGGAAACAATTTTAAGAAAAAAACACCAATAATTATTTCAATTGGTTGTAACTCTGAAAATAATGTGAATTTTTCAAAAATCATGCAAAAACAGGCAATACGTTATTATAATAGAAGCATTTTTCACAGAAGGAGAACATTTTGAAAAAAAGATTATTCTAAGTTAATTTTTTGCCAAAATATTGTATTTAAATAATTTTTTTTGTCAAAAGGTCCTTAAACCAATTTTATACATGTATTCTAATCTAAGTGACACTAAATATCATGAAAATTATCCATTTAAGCCCTTTTTTAAAATCATGGTTCTGAACGTAGTCGGATACCTTAAGTTAGTATCCTTATTATGTTGTACATAAAAGCTTTGCGTTTCAAAACTTTTGTGAAAATATTAATTAGTTTACGCGATTAAGCTTAATAATTCATAGCCGTAACACAAATGAAAACAATATTATCCAAAAATTTATTTTAAATTTTAAAAAAATGTTTTCAGTTATATTTAATTAAAGTAGTGTTTTAATGTAAAACACATACATCGGAAAATAACATATTAAAACATTAGAGCTGTACGGTTATTATAAAAATTTGTTTTATACCCTTACAAACTTTAAATACGTTTTTTTCAGACTTTTAATTTCGAAGATATAAGTGTTTCCTAAGCCCTAAGGCTTTTTTTCTGTTCAAGATAGTGTCTTGAAATTTTTTGCATAAACTTCAAAACTTATGTTCTGTAAAAGTTAGTATGGACTTAGGTCTGAAAAAAAATCACTAGTTATTATTTTTAAAAAATGCTTAAGTTAATATTTTAAAAATTTGGGTTTTTTTTCAAGGTTTAGCTAGAAAGATAATTATTAAAAATCAACAGGGGAACAGGTTTTCAAATCCATACTCTAACTTTTATTCGCAATAATCTAAGAAACAAAAATCCTTTAAAATGCCTAAAAAAATTTTTTTTTAAAATCAAGAATTTTGTAAAATTTTGAAAAAATTTCAAAAGTTCTTAATTTTTTTTTAAATTGTAAAATAAAGGCTTGTCAAACTGTGACTTTTTGCTTTCAGGATCAACGTAATAATATATATAATCTGAATATAAAACATAAACAACTTTTACTATTACTGCTTCTAAAATTTTTTTTGAAAAAGGTACTGGGTAGTCTTAAACAACGAAACGTTCACTTTTAATAAATGTGGAATAATATACACCAGGGTTCAGGGTGGCACACAAGTGCCACATTTGGCCAGTACCACAGTCACTTACACAAATGTGCAGGACTTTTGTGAGCCCCTGGAAAGAACTTTTTGAAATGGAGTTTTATTGGACTAACATTCTCTCGATTTTTTGAGTGAGTGTGAACAATAACGTCGCTTTTGATCGGCTCCCACGGGGTCTTTCGGCGACGGACTCCGGGGAGCGCGAAAAGCAGCATTTACAGGTCTACGAAAAAATCCACAAAGATAACCCTAACGATAAATGACACTTATTTTAAATTATTCAATGTCATTGCTGGAGATATTTAATTGCTTGGAAAAGATTTCATGTATTCTGCTTTCCTCTTTTGGTTCTACATATTTATGTTATCAAAAGATTTTCCATATAAAAAATATTTCGACTCCGCGAGGAAGCTCTTTAAGGCCTCTCAGGACCCTTAACAGATATCAGTGCACTCGAAAAAAACATCCTTCTTAAAAACCAATGTAACTTAGCAATAAAAACAAAACAATAATTTGAAATTTTTACTACGCTGATAACAATATATATTTACGTTACCTCTCAAATTTTTCAGAGAATTTGAGAAAAAATTAAAAAGTTATAAAGAAATATAAAAACTGGACAATTTGCAAAAGTATGAAAATCAGTATTTTTGCACACCGCGCAGGATTCTGAAATTACAAAATGGATAAAATTTACAAAATTAGTTTTACTTGGTATAAAAATGCTTATTTTTGAAATAATACTTACATTTTAGAAAAATTTAGAGAAAAAAAAATATTTTAAATACAATTATAACGAAAATTTTAAGAAAAGAATTGATTTAAATTCAAATAAAAAAAAATGAATAAATTTTTTTTGAAAATTGATGTATTTATAAGTTATGAAGAGCCTTATTTTGTGAACACGTGTATACAATTTCAAACTATAATATTATTCATAGTTTCAGAGAAATCCTGCGCGGAAGCTAAAATGTTTTGTTTGTTTTTGAGAAAAAGGAAGTTAAAGATAAAAAGAGATAGGGGTGTTTGTTTTAAGTTTCAATAGTTATTTCTCAACTTTTGAGGTTTTACGAGTATCCAACACAATTTTGGTATCAAAGATGCTCAGAAGTGTTGAGAGACTTTTAACATATATTTTTCAAAAAAATTGAAAAATTTTCAATTTAGGTGAGCTCTTGGTATCCGACTACGTTCGGAACCGTGATTTTAAAGAGCGCATAAATGGATAATTTTCATGACATTTGAAGTATCACTTAGATTAGAGAGCCACATGTATAAAACTGTTTTAAGGACATTATAGGACAAAAAGTTATTTAAATACAATATTTCGGCAAAAAATTAACTTAGAATAACCTTTTTCAAAATGATGTTCTCATTTTGTGAAAAATGCGTCTATTATAATAATATTTTTTGTCTGCATATAGCTGAGACACTCTGTACAGAGGCTCAACTATGAGTTTTTAAGAAAATTCACATTATTTTCATATAACCATTTGAAATAATTATCGGCGTTTTTTCTTAAAATGTCTCCCACTCTGTTGATATAAAACATGGATAAACCCATTTTCTAAGTTATATATTTCAAAAATTCTAGTTGAGCCTCTGTACAGAAGTCCGGAGCTATATACGAGCAAGTATTATTATAATAAAGCATTTTCGCAAGAAACTATTTAACGAATAAATTCTATGTTCATTTTGTCATATTAACACTTAAATAATTTTTGTCCAGCAATACTATACTTAAAAACAATTTTATATAAATTTATAATCTAGGCATAATGTAAAATCTATTACTCCGTAATATACCTTTTGCAAAAATCAGGTTCCGAAACGAACACTAAAACCGTTTTTGCGATATACACCAGGCGTGAACTTTTCGAAGACACATTTTTCAGTTGAAAAAAATGTCTCAATTTTTATAAAAATTTGTGACATTGTAACTCCTGCATTTGTTTATAATAAAGTGTTTTTAAAACTTCAAAATACTTCATAAATAATTAGTTTTTCCATGTAAAGGGATAGCTCCTTTAGCATTACTGTATAGGAGACGAAATGCGAAACACATTTTATAAAAGAAAAAATGTGTCAAAACTCAAATAAAAATGAGTAGTACGATAAAATAAAGGATTCTCTACAGTATAGGGAAGCCAGAATATAATATTAATGTTTGAGTACTTTTATATCTGAAAAAATATTCCGAATCTGGGCCCTATTCTTTAACATAAACCGAAAACAGCCTTAACAAATGAATGTTCAGAAACGCATCTAATTGAAAGTCACAAGTTATATTCTTGATTACTGCAATATGAAATAAAGCTGTGCAGGGACAGTGTTTGCATTAAAATAATCATTTTTTTTATTTAACTACTGTAAAATCCTGCGTATAACGTGCACTTTTAACACAAGTAAAATCAGATGAAAATTTACGGGAGCACGGTTATACGCGGGGTATAAAAATGAAAGCTTAAAAAGAAAAAAGACGAGCATAGAAAAAATTTAAACTTTTACTTATTTCGAAATACTATTTATTTAAAAGAAAAGATTCCCTATTAACTTACAGAGTTGTAGTTCTAGAAGTACATATTTTTTTCAAAAACTTAGAATAATACTTCGAATACAAACATTAGGAACATTGCCCAAGTATATTTCACGTTTCTTCGTAAAAAGGGGGAACGCGTTTTCCGGCTAATATACCAAAAAATTAAAAATTACTGCTTGAGAGTGTAGGTGCGCGTTATACGGCGGTGCGCTTGACACACCAGATTTTACGGTACACTGAAGAAATACTTGTATTTTATGTCGTTTATATTTCTTATTATAATCAATATGCTTAAAAGATGCATAGTACATAATGCATATGCCATTTTAATTCTTGTTTATGTGTGTGTTGAAGGAATAGTTATATTTAATGCTGTCCCCATTTTTTATGTTAAATACCTTTAAATTTAAAAATTCATAATGAAACTCTAATTGTAAATTTTTATCTTCTCTGTTCTAACTCCACGTGTTAAACATTTTGCGCCCAAAAATTTTGTTTTCAAATTTATTTTTAGTGATTTTTTTCTTAAACCCCTTTGATTAAGGAAAAGTTTGTATGTGCCTGTGGAAGTCACCAAATACTGTGAAATAACAGCGTTAGATTTTTGCAAAAGTTTTCTTTTAAAAAAAATCCCACGGGTTTTAATGTTGTATTGTCCACTAAGCAGAAGAGCGTTGAAATGAAGTTAGATATTTCGCGACCTGTTGTTTTAATGGGAATCGTTTTTGTCAAAATATAAGAGAATCGTGCATGTACATTTCACGTTTTTCGTAAGAAAACGCGCGTGCATGTTATAAGGCAAATGCACCCAAAAACTAGAAAAATCAGTTTGAAAGTATGGATGGTCGTTATGCGTAGGAACACACGGTAATTTTTTTTTTAATTAATTGGATCAGCGGGTTCTTTAATTTTCGATCGCCGCGGCCTCGCTTTATGTATTAGCCTTGACATTGCGGATCCCCAAGTTTTTGAACATGGGTAGACGTAGACGTATGGGTATTATATACGTAGACGGGTACCTTAATCACAATAATTCAAATATTATACCCACATCAGTAACATTCTCACCTTGATTCGGGTTTTATCTCCTCTTTCCTATTCTCCATTCTAGCTAGAAAACTTCGATTTTTATATAGTAGCAATCTGCATATCACGATTTTTCTTCTTTGAAGGGTTGGTAGTGAATAACATGAATGGATAGCCCAAAGATTTCCCAAAGGGATTAGTTGAAGGATCACGGATAGATCCATCATACAATAAATGAGAGATCATTGTGGACCCCGGGGTCCGTAAACCCTGATTTAGAACTACTACCTTAGATGATCAGGGTGGACAATTATTGAACTTGGGAGTCCTTATTGTGAAGCAGAAGGAGATTCTGGACCTCTATACAGAGTCTCAACTAGAATCTTTGAAAATTCACATTATTTTTCAATGTTACCACCCCATTGAAATATATAATTATTGGCGTTTTCATAAAATTGCTCCCACTCTGTTGTCGTAAAAATATGGATAAACCCACTTCTAAGTTATATATTTCAAAAAATTCACAGTTGAGCCTCTGTATAGAGGTCTGAGCTATATATACATGAATAATATTCAATATACTTTGACATAAAGCTACAAAACTTTTCCCTCATGTTCCACAGGCGTATATAAGCGTCTCGCTCAGTCAAAATTTTATTTGCCTGACATTATATATACGTCTTTCTTGAAGAATACGATCTTTTTCTGTGCACTGCTTATCAACCACTATTCAAAAGGCTTTGGAATACCACCCCAATTCAAGGATCTTTTGTGTGAGAAGGACTACTTATTTTTACATTTTAGCACCTTCCTCCTTTTCCTCTAATACATTATATACGCGTATCTGTAGAAGAAACGGGGAATTGCAGAAGCGAACCGTGCAACTTTTGGTGGCAGTAAGGGATTAATTACAAACCGTACAAATTATCAAAAATAAGTGCTAATTTTTACATATAATTTTATATATGATGACAAGATTCAAGGAGTCATTGGTAATTTTAAACTTGTTTTTAAATGCGATTGTTAAATTAATAATAAAATACATTGTGCGAGGGAAGTACTGATACATTTATAGTATATTATATCCAGTACAAATGTGTATTTTATTTATTATGTCAGAATAACATTTTGTTTGTTTACTTTCAGTAAATTAATAATTTTTGTTTTCACGACTTTCAATATGCTCGGCGTAACTTCCTCGTAGAGTTATCACGCGCCCTAGGAGGGCGCGCCCACAGTTTGAGAAACGCTGCACTAAGGAAGTTCACCAGGAGTAGCTTTGTAAGGGTTTATCACAGTTCTCTTACCAGAAAGACTTGCCTTTTCCCATCTCAATATAGTTGGTCCAATTCTTTGTAATGTGTAAAGATTAGAATTGGCCCCAATTTAAATTTAAAAAGAATTATACCTGTTTGAATATTGTTTATATTTTCACCCGTGGAGAAAATTAGCACCAGAAATTTCTTAATAACCCAAAAAAACTACTTCGCGATGGTAATAATAAAAGAAAAAGGAAAAATAAAGTAAAAGCTCTTTTCCTCTAATCAAATCTCACACAGGAATCCTTTCAAGTAAAAAATAAAATACTTAGAAATGGTGTAAGTTTTAAAGCCCCTCTTAATTTCACGATCATAAAAAAAGAAAAAAAAAAATTGCTGTCTGGAAAAATTTTCCTTAACTTTACAGCACTACATCCTTTTTACTAAATAAATAAGAATATATTAAGGTAGTATTAGTTTTTTTTCTCTCTAAAATCAGAGGTATAGAAGATTGGCGGAAATCGAAAGGAATTTTCTTCTTCAGTACCTTACAAAAATGGAGAGGAAATTCTGTAAATGGATTTAAATAAGAGATCTGGTTCTCCATTTTAACTAAAAGAAAATATTGCTCCGGAATTGAGATGAAAAAACCCGCTTCATGTATAATTCATTTGCTCACCAAAAAACCACTTCTTTTTTTTTATTTGTTTATTCTTTTATTAGAATGCTCTACATGAATTTTTATTTGAGTATTTGGTATAAAAAGGTAAGTGAAAGGTAAAATAAAAGCCAATTAACGATGATATTTAATACAGTTATGAAAATTTTTTGCATTCATTTATGGGGATTTTATGTCTTTCCTTACGCAGTTTAAGCGAAAGTTTGTTTAGTGATTTGACTTGTAAATGAAGTCCCAATACTCTTGGTGAGTTAAAGCGTTCCTACAAAAAACTTATTGTGTGATAAAAGGTTGGTTTTCGCTAATTAGATGTTATAATGAATGAAAATTAATAGGTTTTTCTAAATTAGGTGAAAAATCTTAGATGGGATTTACATTTTTGCAGAAGTTATTGTTTTGAATAAAGAAGCTTTTATATAGTTGCGCGCGAGTTGTTCTTATTTATTTATGCAGAGAGGGTGTGAATTAATTTTAACTTCTTTAACGAGGATAAACGTCAATCTCGCAGTAAAGTGTCATTGTTAAAATACTAAATCAAAGGATGGGTTTATTTTATGGGAAATTGCCAATTTTATTGCTAATATGAATTTATTTGGTTAATATGGATAAATATTACATATATCACTTGAAAAACTCAAGAAAAATTACATATAAAGATAAAATTTAAATTCCTCCTGAATTTTAGTGACCGTCAAAATTCCCGGACTGAGACACTCAACACGCACTTCCTTTCTGGACTCACACAATATTTTTCTATCTGTCTAGACACTAAGAAGTTCTGGAGAGGTGCTGTAGAGATCGATCCTAGTTCTTTCAACAGGGAAGCATCCTTGCCTTCCCAAAATAAATAAATAAATAAAAATAACTGTTCAAGAATTTAACCAGCATGGCATTGGGTCAGTGCTCTAATGGTAGCACATGGTTAAACATCAACCAATTGGCATTTACACTACTCTATAGCTGGGTAACTACGGGCCAGCAGCTATCAATGGGATCAGCATATCGTCGGCGTCATGCATTTGTCCCATGGCTGACCGTACCTGAAAGAGCTGTATGCATATAATCAAATTCCCGACTTCTGCTTTTATACAGCACACAATAACATCTAAAAACCATATCATAGCACAAAAGAAACGAATTCCATATGTGAACCTTTACGCTGCTGATGCCTAAGGGAAACACATGAGTTCATTTCAAATTTTCATATTTCTTATTTACCGTAAAATCCGGCAGCACTGTGCGCACCTATACTTTCAAGCTGAATGCTGGTACAGGTTGATTCGCACTTCTCAACGCGCACCTCCTTTGACACAGAGAAATCTGAAATATTAATATACATTGCTCTTATGTTTGAAGTCATTTTTTCGAGGTATTATCCCAGACTTTTGAAGAAAAAAATTAGTATACTTCTAGAACTACAGCTCTTTTAGTTCATGGTGAAGTCGTTTATTTTTAAAAAGAGATATTTTAAGTATATAGAAATGAAATTTGCTTTTTATGCTCATCTCTTTTGTTATTTTTAAAGCTATCGTTTTATACCCACGGCGTAAAGCGCGCGCACCCTTAAATTTCGATTTATTTTTTGTGTTAAAAGTGCGCGTTATACGCCGTATTTTACGGTAATTGTTGTACTTCGGCCTGGCCTCAAAACATTCTAAACGTATTGAAATTTGAGAATATGTTTTGTTTGTCTCAAAAAGGACTATTTAAATAGCCAATGTGTGTGGTAACTACTTATTACGTATGACAAGTACACTCGTCAATGAATGCACAAAATCCTGCAACTTCTCCATGACAAGTATACTCGTCAAGCACTCTCTGTTAACTGGTTAATAGAAAGGTTTGTGATTCATTTGGAACCAAAGTAGCCTACTGATTATGGTCACCAACCCCGTGACCAGTGGGTCGCAGTGGGTGCCGTGGATTTAAATTTACACTAAAGTACCATCATGTAGAGGAGTTAATGCACATTAAACCAGTTCGAATTCAAGATCCTCACGTTGGCATCGTGTGGAAGTTTGGAGATTTGAGTTCCAGCTTGGGTGTCATCTTCGTGACACCCAAGAATGATTCAAAATTGTGAGGTCTGTTGCCAGTGGACCTCATGCTTAGAAATGGCGATCTGAGATCGATTAATCAAAGAATCGATTCCTCGGGCCAAAAAAATCGATTTTTAAATCCATATGTAGCACTGAATCGATTCAGTGAATCGATATTTCATTCTAGGAAATCGACATTCGATTTTTTCTGTTTTGTGTGGTAAAAACCACAAAATATATTATTTACAATTAGTTGAATGTACTATCTTAAAACCCGTAATATTACGGTATTGGCGGTTAAAGGGTTAGTACTCAAAACTCGTGAGATGCCTGTGTGCTTAGTTTCCTTCCTTACTCTCTTTATTAAATAAAATGTTATACGTTTGCAATCTTTAACTTTTGCGTTGTTGATATTGAGTAACGGTACACGTAATGCATCGTTTTGACTGACTGTCGTAATGTACAGTGATTAGAAATAAATATTTATTTTTTATCAAGGATTTGTTTGAATAATAAGTAGTTGAGGGTATTGAAGTAAATCGCCGTAAATTATCGTGGGATCATTTGTTCATACGTGACACCTTTTTCGATTGCCGTCAACATCGCAAGTGATGGAAAGACGGAACCACTTGGATTTATTAACGTTTGATTAGAATGCGCAAACAAGATGAACATAGATATTAAAATAAATAAAATATGCATTCGCGCGTTATACATTTTATTTTAAATTTGATCACAACGAAGGAATAATGAATGCATATTGTATTGATAACTAATGCATCTTAAATTCATTTTGTATCATTCATAATTTTACGCTATCAGTGAAGTATATTTTTTTTTTATTATAAATGCGATTGACAAGGTTTGGACCGTGATTGTGATAAAAGTATAAATGGATAAATTTTTATATTTAGTGTCAAAATGATTGCTTTTAAGAATATTATTGTAATAGAAAGAATTACTTTGATACAATTTTTGACGAAAAATGAAAAAATAACATTTATCTTTCATAAAAATGCTTCTATAATAATAATAGTTTGTCTATATATTGCTGCTAGATCTGTGTAGAGCCAAATTAAGATTTTATATAAATGTACTGTAGAGTTCAGCAATGCGCGCACTTTTAACAAGAAAATAAGATCGACATCAGTACGCGTTATTTACACCAGGTATAAAAATGATGCTTCACGAAAATAAAAAGTGATTAGTATAAAACAAAATTGGTTTTCTGCATAAATCGGAACACTGTTTATTTTAAAGAAATGACATACCTAATGAACTAAAAGGGTTGTAGTTCTAGAAGTGTACTATATTTTCAAAAGCCTGAGAAAATACCACGAATAAATGACTTCAAAACATAAGAGCATTGCACAGCATGTACCTTTGAGGGTTCCTTGTAAAACAGGGAGTGCGCGATACGTCGAATCTTAAGAGCTATCTTCGGCTAATGTTAAAGAATAGGATCGAATTCCGGACTATTTTTCAGATATAAAAGTACGCACACACACACACACTAATATTATGATGCGGCTACACTATCCTGTAAGAGAATCACTTATTTTATCATACTACTCATTTTTATCCGAGTTTTGACACATTTTTTCTTTTTATAAAATGTGTTATACATTTTTCTATAAGCGTAATACTAAATAGGCCATCCTTTCACATGTTAAAAAGAAAAAAAACTAATTATTTTTTTAAATATTTTGAAATTTTAAAAAGCTGTATTATGTTATAAACTAATGCGTGAGTTACAATGTCACATTTTCGCCAAAGGGTGAGGGCATTTTCTGTGACCAAAATGGTAGCTCCCGCGTCAAGTTCACGCTCTCGTACATATGGCGAAAACAGCCTTAAAATTAAAAATTGCATCTTGAAATTAAAGGTGCGCGATATAAGCCGGATTTTAAGATAATGCACAACACCTGTAATTATTTCAATTTATCGTAACTCTGAAAATAATGTGAATATATCAAAACATTTGCATGCAAACTTTGGGCAGAGGAATGTACTCATACATATAGACAAAGAGTGCATTATTATGAGAAGGTACGCTTTGAAGGCAATGAAATGTTCTTTAAAATCATTCTTTTGTCCACAAAATTTTGCGTTTAAAAATGTTTTGTCTGCGACAGCTCAACGGTGCAAGCTGGAAATTTTACCATATATTCCCGTTAAGGCAGGGGCTTTTTGATAAAAGAAAAGAAAAAAATAAATTCTGTTTTGAGAATAATTAAAGTCCATTTATTTTTAAATTTGTAAAAATTACAGCATAAATTTACCCATGTAAAATTCCCAACAATGTAATCCTTTGTAAAAACTCTCAATTTAGCCACCATTTTCATCTAAGTAGCGATTTAAATTTGTGGGTTTTCTTTCTGCTCATTAATTTCAAAAATAATAAATAAATGGTATTTTGATAAAAGAATCATTTCCAAAGATATTATATAAAAGATAAAACTCAATGCACGCAAATATATAAAAAACATTATGATGACTACCATCGGTACAGTAAGAACTTGTAACGGGATTCATACGTTCTATCAAAATAAAAGGCATGAAACAAAGCGTTGGCTGGGATTATCTCATCATTCATGAAATAATAGGGTTAAGGGAAAGATGAATTTGAAATTGGTCGGGTATTTTACTGCATTAAATTTATTAATTATGTTTTGTAGCAATAAAACAAAAAATTGGCTACTTACACATATAGAAACATAATGGCTTAGAATATGCATATAAAATAAATAAAATTTTATGTTAGTATGTTTTACATTTTAAATTAATTCAATTATAACTACTGTATCAGCACCAATTTCCTGCCATTTTATCAAGAAGGTAGATTAGCTTAATGGCATTTTGCGTTTCACAGTTTCATCAAAATCAATCCATATAGAAAGTCATTTCATTTTATATTGTTGTTTCTGAACGGTAATTCTAGTTGCAGAGGCTGTCGTAGTTTGCAGTTACCGATGACAGTATTTTTTTTTATTCTTAAGAATGGTTCTTGTTGAAGTTTCCAAAATTCAGTACGGCACCAATTTGAGATTGATGTTCACCAGTATCTAATCTTCTAATCACTTGCATTTTAATTTCTAGTGAAATGCTTTTTTATGCTTTATTTTGGTGTTTTTTACTATCACCCATGATAAAAACTAAAAATCATAATATTTGTCACTATAGTAATCGTTATATTATATAAATTTATACTTACAATAACGTCAACAAATGTTTGAAATGATAAAAATACTTTCGTATAATACCGCTGGAAAGAAGAAACACAGATAAGCTGCTTCGATATGGGGAAGCCTAACGCTGCGTGCTCTTTCGGGGAATCCCACAATTCAAATAAAAGAGCATTTAACCGAAACAGCGTTAAGCGGGGTCTTACTGTACTAAAATCTACAGTAGCACTCAATTCTCATTAATATATCTTTATTTAACTCTTTTTTTCTTTTAAGCAAATATATACTAACTGAATTTAACACCTTAACGGTAGGGTAATTTTGAAGAAAACGGTTCTAAAAGAGTGCCTATTTTTTATTCAAGAAAATTATATAAAACTAAATGTGTGTTCAATATACGTATTTGTTTTTTAATTTTGGGTAAATTTTAGCTTGAAATACAAAAAATTAATTTTTTAAGAAAAGCCAACATTTAGGCGTATTATGACTGAATGTTGGCTTTCCGGCAAAGAAAAAAATAAAAAAAAAAATGAGTTTTAAACATTACAGGAGAATTTTGTTACACTTATGCATGTTGTAAAAACAAATTAGTAATTTTTCTTGTGAGATAAATTTCAAAGCATGAGATAAAAAAAGCCAACATCAAACGTAACAGTACAGATCCATCATCATTGCTCTCAGATTCACTTTCAGAACCTTCAAAACCAACAATTATTTCAGAATCAATCTCAGATCCATTTATACTTAAAGTAGAATCCGATTTACTTCATGATTTTTTTCTTTAACTCTGTAATGAATACAATATTAAAAAATATATATATTTTATCACAGACCGCAACCCACGTGTATTCACGAAAAGCGGAACTAAGTAACTGAGCTAAGGTTACAAAAACATATCGCTAATATATATGTTTGACTGGGCTAACACATCTAGTTTAAAACAAAATAACTATCTATAAATACGTTACTAATAATCTGGTGAGAAATAAACATGATTCCGAGCATAAGAAATAGATACTTTTAATCCTTTTAGCGCGTTACTTTTGAACACTCCAGCCTGGAAATATTTTCTTCCAACTGAAAAAATTCATTAAAAATCATTTTGTAAGTCATGAATTTTACATAAGCTACTTGCTTATTTAAGATTTAACTTTTTTTATACAAGATGTGCTCGAATATACTGCTTACCAGCATGAAAATCAAACTTCTAAATTTATTCTGTGTTACCTTATTTAATTTTTGTAGGATATTACTCGGAATAGCAGCAAAAATTACATTAAATTAATTTTAGAAGCAAAAACGTTACGCTTTTCCACAAGAAACTGCTCGTTACGTCTCGAACCCAGCATACATACGTCTGAATATAAAGTAAAAATAATCTTTGCATGTGTGTATAAATTTTTCTTTTTGTGTAGAGAAAGTGACGTTTAGTTGAATAGAAAAAAAAATGTCTTGACAGAATGTTGCTGTTTCTTAACTTAATTTTTCATTTAATTTGGAAGAAAAAAATTACTACAACTTGGAAAAAAATTCTTGGTATTTATGAGTAGAACCGTGCTTGTAAATAACGAGCCACAAAAGAAAAAAGTACTTAGAATTCCTTAAAAAAACTTTCACGTCCAGTCGGAGAAAACGAAATAAGAAAGACAACTATATTTTTTTAAATCGTTTACTTTTTTAGAAATTTTTAGAATGAATTCCATTTGGTAGTCTGAATAGTTAATTAAGACCTTATATGGAAACTTAAAGTAAGGGGTACGGGTACGGTAATCTCGAAAAAACATAATTCAGAAAAAAGTTTTTTTTTTGTTTTTAATATTTTCCGTTAGCCATACGCTAGCAATTTTAGCCTTTTAACTTTTTGAGAACTTCTATTCCAAAAGAAAAATAAAGTCGGATCAATTCTTCGAAGTTAAAGTGAGAATCCAAGTTATAAAATAGTTCTGAAATTTTACGCTCATTCATTGGGATGTGTGAATGCATCAGTTCATTATGCGTCCAACTTTTCCTCTTGGCAGGAAATATAGGTCGACGATCACTTGCTATATACGTGATTTTCTCTTCCATTCATTTCCAAACAAACAAACAAACAAAAAAAAAAGACCCAAAGTTTGAAGAAAGTACATTGTGTACAAGAAAACAAATGAAGCGAAAAAATACATTAGCCTCAGATAGGATTATCAAAAATAAAAGTATATTCATCGACGTCTTACCATTTGGTTGGGAAATATTATACCCGTGTTATCCATTTGGCAACACTTTCGCCCTGATGTTGCACAGATTCGAAATATATAATAGCTGGGAATAATTGAAAAAAATTGTGGAAATTTATTATTTGTTGTAGCTTTTATAACTGAATTCGGATAACAGATTGTAGAAAATTTTGTTTTATAAGAAAATTGTGAACCTATGCCGATCGAACAAAAAGTGTTCTTTCTTATTTCTTTTTCTATTTGAATGCTAGAAACCAACTTTTTTTTAAAAGAGAATCATATTTTACATCAGAAAGTTGTTATCTATAAAAAGTGTTTTTTCTCCTATAATGATTCACCAGTTTTAAATAAAATACTTTTTTTTGACACTTTACCTTTTATAAAATTTTAAATCATATATACTTCGTTATAATTTGAAGACCCTAAATATTTGAAAAAAAATTAATATGTGATAAATGTCATTTTATGGTAGACAAATTACATTTTTTTTTCTTTCTTACTTCGTGCAAAACAACTAAAAATCTTCTGTTTTTAAATGACTATAAGCTCAATTGAAATAATGAACATGAAGAGAGAGGTTTTTGTCAAAGTTGTCACGGAAGTACTAAGCAGAACGTCTCTCTTTTTTTAAGTGTCCTGATATTTTAAACAAACGTACAGAATTACAAAAGCGCTTTTGTCCCTTTACATCGAGTAGGTCAAGTTTAAGCATCATTCCCTCCAAGGTACTTAAAAGCTACAAGAGCTAATATATTCTACACAAAAGAAAATCAAGTGAACTGTTTCAGTTTAAACTATGAATATTAAAATATCGCGACATAAATACTTTTTAAAGTGATTTTTTCTAGAGAAATTTATGTCGTATACCTCTGGAGTATACGTTTGCATTAAAAATACACTATTTTTTTTTTTCTTCCAAAGTCTTTATGCGATGATAAGTAATTTGTTCTTTTTTAAAAAATTCCCTTTTAGACTTATTTTTAGTTTATTCATTAAAAAAAAAATTTAATTTCGAGTATGCAGGAATTAATGAATAAAATTATAAATGTAACATATGTTTGCAGTTGTAATAAATTGCACAAAAAAAATAATATAAAATAACTCAGAATATAATTGAAATTACATCGTTCGAATATATATTATAAAAGAAAGTGTACGTGGCGCACACAAGAATTTTTCAAGGGGGTGATCTAGGGTTAAAAGTTCACCAATCTTGTATCATGCTCTGATACGCCACCCAACATATTCTTTCGATTTAGTCGATTTTCGGGAACAAAAAAAGAATAAAAAATTAATTATTGAATAAATAATTAGCATTAATTAATAAAATTAATTATTAACTACAAATACTTAATTAAATCAATCGAATTTAAATTAATCAAAAATTAATTAAATTAATCAAGTTGAATCAATCGAAAAATAATCAGGGGTGTTAATTTTGTCTCGAGGGGTAAAAATTTAAACAATTTTCAAACTGGTATAATTCTTTTAAATTTAAATTAAATAATTCGAATCTCTTACACATTATTTACAAGGGAATGCAGCTTCAAAAAAGTATAAAATGTTTGAAATATAATCATAATTTTAAAAATTATAAGCATATGAAAATTCTGTAATAAATATTGTAATTGTTGCGTTGCGCACGCTATTTTCTAAAATAGTTGCCTCTGATGTAGAAAATTTTATAGAATTATAAAATATATCATATTCTTTAAACCCTACATCATTCAAGAATATTATATCTTTTGTATTTCAAAATATTTGAAAGATATTGAAATTTTTTTAAAAAAATTTGAAAATGTAATTTTTCTATTTTTTAAAAAATATAATTTATTTATATTATATTTTTCTATTATCTATTTATATAAAAATACTACAGTGTAATAAGGATACATTTAACTTTATAAATCAACTTATAGCTAGTAGTTAAAGCTACTATTTTAGAAAATAGCATGTGCAACGTAAAACTTAATTAATATTTCTTATGAAAATGTTTCTTTTATTTTCGTATGCTTATAATTTTTAAAATTATGATTATATTTTAAACATTTTACATTTTTCTGAAGCCCTATTCCTTTATAAATAATGTGTAAAAAATTTGAATTATTTAGTGTAAATTTAAAAGAATTATACCTGTTTGAAAATTGTTTATATTTTCAGCCCTTTAGAGAAATTTAACACCCCTGAGACCCCAGAGGGCGGGGTTCTGACCCGGGTTTCCCCTTGTGTGCACCATTATGTGGTAGCCCGCTATCTCTGATCCGTGAAAATTGCTGTTTTTACCAGAATCGATCCTCAAAGGGCGTTCCAAGGGCTTAGACCTACAAATTTGTAATTTTGTAGGCATGTTCCTTTCATGGTATAGCAATCTGCTACAAAAGGGTTTTGAGAAAATTTAACCCACAAAAGGGCGTTGTGAGGGACTAAGGGGAATTTTAATAAGCGCATTTATTAAAAAATTACTACACATTTTTCTATACACTGTTTTGTACCGGGTTTTTCTCACCCTACCATTTAACTATTATATCAAGAACGGTTTTTTTTTAAAATTTTTTTAATGGGGCTGTGAATTGGTGCTTTACCATAGCAGACCCAGTACTTTCCCCTAGAGCTGATATCTTTTCATAGTGTGATGCCAGATAGGTGGACATTAATTGCCACAAAGACTTTAAACGCCCAGTTTCCTACACAGAAAAAAGGCCCCTGAGCTCTGACGATGCGAACAAACAAGGAACAAAATTTTGCCAAGGGCATCCAAGCCAAACAGGCAATTAAAGGATCATTTACATGCTGCATAATCATACAACATGGATGCTGTCGATTTTGTGTATCATGAAATTTCATCGACTAGGGCTGGGGTTGAACCCGCAAACTTGGGCGTACAAAACCAGCGATAAATCAACTACGCCATCAGGCCAGCCACATCAAGAATAATATTTAAAAAAATTAATCCGTGCGAAGAATGGGTACTTCAGCTAGTACAAAATATAATTAAACTATTCGTTGCGGCCCCTTCGCTGGGTGTTTCAAGATGTTGTACGACCCTACAAAACTAAACTCATTGGAGCAATAGCCCATAGAGGGCCACGGTCTACTGAGCCCATTTCGGTTTTCATGACCTTGGGCACTGAGGAGAATGAGCAGATGTTTCGGTCAGGTGGTCAGTCTAACGCGAAGCCTCCAGTGAGTTCTCAAGCAAGCTTGGTACTCATTTATCTATCCACTAAAAAGATGAAAGTTGAGCCCATCTTGCCCAGTGCGGGATTTGAATCCCGGATCTGTGTCGTGGATGTGCGCAATGACTATATATTGTTTTTAAATTGAGATATGCAAGTCCTATAGCACAACACTTTCTATTATAATAAAAAAAAAACCCCTTTAGGCCTCGCCTCTTAATTTAAAAGGGAAAATAACTGGAATTTTTAAAAGGATGTATATTTAATCCAGAAAATTAATGCTTTGGCTGAGTGAGATGATTGTATACGTCTGTGGTACATAAGAGGTGAAAATCGTATTGTACCTTTAGTATTATTGAATTCAATACATTGTTATTGTATGAAAGGGATTAAGAAAATTATGATGAAAATTATGATTGAATATTGGGTCGCGAATAGTGCAACTTTGAGAAGCACTGTATTAAGGTTTAAAATGAAAATGTTTTTGGGTGGAAGTTTTCTTATCATCAAGATCAAAGATTTTTCAGTTAAAAGAGTGAGTCATCGTACGAAGCAGGCGGCAGTCAGTGGGGGCCAATGAAGGAAAAACAGACCGAGAGTAGTTGAAGCATTCAGAGATGATTCCAAAAGGTTTCTCTTGCTTGCTTTTTCTGTACTTCAATTTTTATCGGCCATAAATACAGTTGGACCTCTACATAACGTAGCCGCTAAATCCCGGAAAAAGTTCGTTATATGGAAAATTCGTTATATAGAGGTTCATCGGTTAATGTACTTTATATATATAAACCACATAAAACAAATTTTAAATTTATAAACACTATAGATTAAAAAAAGTAATTATTCACACTTTCTTTTTAAAATTAATATATGTTTATTTTATATATCTTACCCATCAACAGAAAGAAAAACTGCAAGGAAAAAAGAATGTCGAAGAACACACTGTATTTTCAATATTAAGAAAATAATTTTATATAAAAATTAATGAATTTTATAAGGACATTTTCTAATTTAATTATTTTATAACTAAAAAAATAGGGATACGAGACAAATCCATTGAGTGTGAGAAAGGGAACACCTCAGGGGACTTATCGAAGATGTTTCTAGCGAACTGACAATGGGGGTTATAGGTTGCACTTCTTGGATGAACCGCCCAGAAAAACTATTGCTCTCGGCGAGTTAGGATCTAACAAAACCAGTTCAAGATTTATGACCACTATAAAATGTATTCGAGAGAGAATAACTTGAAATGTTCAGAAATACTTTAAAAATAGGGAGAGAAAAAATTGAATCATGAAAGAAAAAGTTCGTTGTATAGAAAATGCACTTCGCTATAAAGAGGTTATTTTATGAAGAAAATCGTGAAATGTTCAAGGTACCAGGAAAAAATTCGCAATATAGAGGTTCGTTATATAGAGGTTCGACTGTACTTTTAATTTTAAAATCAAAAGCGCTAATTAAAGCGCAGTTAAAAATAAATGTTCCGTTTCAAAACATTAAATAAAGAACAAAGAGAAGAAGAAAACGATGATGATAATATTCCACAAATCAAGAATCAATAAACATTCTTAACTCTTAAAAGAGCTATTGTAATTTTTCTTACAACTTGTTAAGGGAACAAATGATCTGCGACAGAGAGGAAAAAATTCAATAATATTTTTTCGTATGAAAATGGTAATTGATTAATTTTTAAATTATTTCAGTATTCTTTACAAATTTTAACGAACGAAAATGTTTACTAACAAGCTAATCTCATCCGGTTTCGTAGTTAACGATATTCGAAATTTTTACAACACCCTTTTTTGTTTCGGGAACGATTGATTTGAAATTAAAGTGGAAAAAAAAAGCAGGCGTAAAGGAACTAATTTTGTGCGTATGCTTTAATTCATACAAAACTTCTAATTAATGTACGGCATTTAATTTACTATAACATTTTCATTGAATTTTTAAAGTTACAGAGTTATTTATAGATACATTTGTATCATCTAATGTTAGCTACCTTATAGATGTAACATTGTACTTATTCTATTTCTTTTTCTGTAATGTTTTTAGATTTTATCCCCTGCGATTATGTGGAATTGATTGCATATTACTGTCCCGCTTCAAAGTTCTATTGAGTGAGTCTTTATTAAGGCACTATAAAGCAACACTACAGCTATTGGCAACTGAACTCAATTTGAACCACGGTCAAGCGAAGAGGACCTGAGCTGGCATCTTCCTCGCCTAACTGTCACAACACGCCAACAAGAGGACTTAGAGTGAGTGAGTAAATATTAACGACTCACTGTTCAGCTATTTAGAGGTTTTGCCGTCGGACCTCGTCATTTTGAACCATAGTCAATTGACGAGGATGACACCTGAGCTGTGGCAACACCCTCTCCTAACTTCCACATCACACTACCGGGATGTCGTTTGAGCCTCGACATACTTAACCCTTTATCTACCGCATTATGATTTGCTGCAGTTTTTTTATGTAATATTTTTTTTGAGTCACTACATTGAAAATTAACCGATATACATAAAAAAAATACTCAAATTTGGGAAATTTAATTAGTTACGACTAATAAATTAATTAAAGATATTCAACTGTGTAAAACTAATTATACACAATGTTCACTTAAAATAGTCAAATCGTTTTTTAAGGTCATCATTAACGTACAAGAAAATAAAGATACTTATCTCTTTTGACATTAACTATTTTTTCGGAACAGAAATGACAATCTTCGCAATCCACTGAAAGCGCCGTCAGCTGAAAACGCAATTTCTGCTGTAAAACTATTCACCTTCCCCGCTAAAATACTCATCTTAGAACGTGCTGCCATATATCTTGGAAGAGTGGATTTAAAAGAATATTCCTGCTAAGTTTCGTCAGAGTATTCGTAAAAATGGTTATTCTATGCAATTTAAAGTAAGTGGTACTTATAAGTACCGTCGGTAGATAAAGGGTTAACGTGCATCGTCTGCAGTGGCAGGAGGCCTGCAAATCTTTATAGAAGCGTGAGGTTAGAGAGCCAATCTTGCTTCCAGACTTTGGAGGAAGAATGAGTACTGTATGACAATCGCAAACCAAGCACAGTGGCAAGCACAGAAAATCGAACTTGTGAAACAGATCCCTAAGCCAAACCTCCTTCCTAAAAAAAAAAATCTTGTCTCCGTTTGTGTGTGGTGGAGTTCCAAGACCATGGTCCGTTATGAATTCCTGACAAAAGTATGGACTTGTATCTCGTCAATTAGATGAATTCGACAGGAAAATTCGTTTCAACCAGTACTGGTCAATAGGTCATGTCCCATACTCTTCATGATGGAGCTCGAACCCTTGTCTCAGTTGGTAGCTAGCAGAAGACTCGGGAGTTGGGGTATGAGCTTCTGCAGCCTCCAACTTATTCTCCAGACCTGGCTTCGACTGATTATCACACGTTTCGCCTGTTGGATAAGTTTGTGAGTGACAATAATTCCCGATTGATTGATTGAATATAACGTCGCATTGTTTTAGCTACTCGAGGGCTTTTGGCGACGGACCACGTAATTTTGAACCATGGTCAAGTGATGCGGACGACACCTGTGAGCTGGCACCCCCTCTCCTAACTACCACACCACACCAACGGAAGGACGTTTCAGCTCTCGACAGATTTAACGTGCATCGCTGCTCTACACGGCGGGTCTTTAGTGGTACTGGGCTCGAACTCGTGACAAGGCAAGCCACGATCCGATATCTATACCACTCGGCTACCGCGGCCACCAAATAATTCCCGAAGCAGAATGCTTTGATACAGTGGGTTCGTCACGGTGCTCAAACCTCGGTGGATGAATTGTATTTCTGCCGATGGTGGCTACTTTGCTGTGACAAATCCACTCCTTTCATCGTGACTCATGTTTATTTCTCTCTTTTTTCCAATTCCTACTATTAGTTCACACTCTCTATTTATCTATTTATTTATCTTCGTGGAATTTTCAATCGTTAATAAAATACATTTTAAAGCGCTCAATTGAGTTGAAATTTTATATACATGATTATTTTGGGTGAAAGTACAGTAATTTAATTATAATTAATAAAAATTAATTGATTAAAACTAATAATTTATAGAATTACAAATACAGCCACGTTGGCATTATTTCTGGCGACTTAGCGACCCTTTTGGCGAATTGTGACAAAACTTGAAAAGATTTTTTTTCTCACGTTTTAAGGCATTCAGTTGAACTGAAATTTTATATACACGATTGTTCTGGATGACAATACAATACTTAAATGATAATGGATAAAAATTAACTAGCACTTAATGTTGTGATTTTGTCACATGTATATACATATTTATATTAATTGTAACTATTTAATAAAAAGTAGCTAAAATAAAATTTTTCTTTGTTGATCTAAGTAGGAATTGACTTAATTTTTTTTTATATTACTTGTTTTGTGTTTTATTTTCAGCCAATAATTACGGAATAACCTTATATTAATGTAAATATAGTATTCAAAAATTTTTTTGTTGCCAAACTTAATAGCCCACGAGTAGCTTCATTGTGTGCAACGTTAATAACTTGTTGCCAAACAACTCACTTGTTGCCAAAAAATTCATGAAAATGTGATTTTTTAAATATTTATTTGCGATGTTTTAATTTTTATATTTTAAGTCGGTGCATTCATTTTTATTACATTTTTAGGATAATAACTACTTCTTATGTGTTATAACTTTATAAATTAAAAAAAGAAACGTATCACAATATTGAATCTTTACAATTTAAATTTCTTCTAATATAACTGAGTTTTTTTAGAGCTTTTTTCTTTAATGCACTCGTATAACAGAAAGCATCCATTATAGGTAAGCTGTCCTCGTGATAGCCAAGTGATCATGATCACAAACTCGTAAGCAACGCTGTTTGAGTCCTGGTATCGCTAAATTTCTGTGTAGGAGAATAGAGTCTTAAGTCTTTGAAGCTAAAAATTCTCACTTTGGCGTTGTGTGGGGCCAGCACAGATATCATCCTCGTCCCTCGATCATGGCTCAGAATTTTTAGGCTCGTCACCAATGGCCATCTGAATGTGGAATTGGTAAACAATCAATTAGTTCACGAGCTAAGATTAACTAAGAAAGATTTGATTTAAAAGATTCATAAATAAGCTTAAGATCCCTTCTCACCAAATGAATCCCAGTCAGTCACAATCTCAACCCGAACCACAGCGAATCTGACTGACCAAGATTCAAATAAGCCTAGAACCACAGTTCCTGCCTTCACACCAGGCGAAACCGATTCAATCTGTCATCAATCTCGTTCCTGCGTGTTTCAGCAGGTCATATTTTCTTTAATCATGTATCAACAGTCGGTTACAATAAATGTTGCAATTTCTTAAAGAAAAAGTGACTTTAAACAAATAGGGTTTGTGGATTTTTTTTTGTTTTTTTATATATATTTTATATTAGTGATTATATCATATAAAGTTTCTATTCAAGAAACTTATTTCAAATGAAGTTTGCATGTATTATTTTGTTGAATTTTAGAAATTTGAAAACTTTATTTAATAATATTTTAATGCAAAATGTTTGTGGGGGGAGGGGTTTTAATATTCCGAAGAATGTTTGAAACAGTTTCAGAGATCAGTTTTAAGGAATTTATTTAATATTGTGTGGGAAAAAATTAAATATTTATAAGAATGGCGAAATAAAATAAAATACCAATACTGTAGATAATTTAATTTTTTAAAAATATTTTATTTTATTAATACATAGATCCAAAATTTTGTTTTATGTTAGATAAAACAAACAAAAATGATTTGGCAAATATGTAAGGAGTAAAATTTATAATTTTTTTTTTGATTAATGTATTAAAAACCCGAGTATAACCATTTTATTAAATTTATAATTAAAAAAGTATTTGTGTTATGTGCTAAAGTTCATTTAAAATGCCTTTTTAAAACATTTGATATGTTATTTATAAAAGTAATTGCATTTTAATATAATTACAATACATATTTATAATTTGTCACTTTTCACACTATAATTACATTTAACACTAACAAGGAAAATAAAAGAATAAAACCATTCTTATATTTTTTGTTTCATGTATTTCAATTTGAAAATAAATGAATAAGTAAAAATACATTTGTGGAATTAATACCTTGATATCTTAATCGTCTTAAAACATCAAAAACACCATCCATGTTCGACAGCAACTGATGGAAGAAAGTCGTATTGACTTGCTAGGTGGTGGTGTAAAGGCGAAGCTTGGTCAGTCAGATTCGCTGTGATTTGGACTGATTGCGACAGACTAGGATTCGTTTGGAGTGAAGGGAGCCTTCAGAGCCTTTAAATTTTTTCTTTTCCATTTTACTCATCGACAGTGTGTGACGGCAGTTTCTGCAGGAGGAATGTGTTAATGATCAATATAAAGTGATGGTAAAATATTAAAGATAAAAAAAGATTTAATCTTCTAAAATTGAAATGCAGAACTTTGTTTTTACTTTTAAATGAAATAAAATTACGCTCGTAAGCTGTAGAGAGAAAAAGAAAATTATCTACATGTTACTGTAAACAGCCGAGATTCGTTATTAAACACAAGAAAAGATGCGACGTATTTCAGAGCTTTCCTCATTTCATAATGATATCGAGGTCTCCCTTTGGAGGTTAGGAAATACAAGAAATAAAGTTTTATTTCGGGGAATTATTTAGCTCAACTTTTTCAGTTAGAACGCCTTCTTACAGCATACATTGACACAATATGACAGGCAGACAGTGGCGGAGATAGACACATGCAGACAGTGTTTTATTCCCTATATAGAGCTCAATTTTATGCAATTCGGTTACTCATTGTCATAAGATGGGTTATGGGTGAAAGTTGCCGTTAATATCTGAAATAAATTTGTATTTTTTCCAGTAAATTTTGTGTAAGCTCCCTTGAAAAAAACCCGTAGTAACTAGTAAAAACACGATATTTTTATGCTGTTTGCGTGAGTGAGTGAAGATTAACATATCACTCTTCAGCTACACGAAAGCTTTTGGCGACGAAATTTTGAACCATGGTCAGATGACGTGGACGACAGCTGAGTCGGCACCCCCGTCTCCTAACTCCCACACTACTCCAGCGGGAGGAGTTTGAGCCTCGATACATTTAACGCTCATCAGCCTGTGGGTCCATCTACAAGGCGGGTCTTCAACGGTACTAGGTTCGAACTCATAAAACGCCGGCCACGAATCCGGTACTTTGATCTCTCGGCTATTGCTGTCACATAACGGATTTAAAATATATATGGTAGCATACCGTAATTTCCAAATACACAAGTCGATCCATTTATAAGTACAGAAGATGAGTTTTTTCTTGAAAGATTTTCCGAAAATTCAAAACTTGTTCATAAATTCAAATTGAAAATTTAAAAAATCCAGTAATTTTTAAATATGTGCAACATGAGGGAGAGAAAATGTTGCAAAGCGGGTAAAACGGTTGAAATATTTTCCAATCAAATTGCTGTATGGTAAAACGTCGACGACTACAATTTTATTTCCTGTAACCTTAACTGAAGGTAACACACTTTTTCGATTCTTTTGTTGTCTCGATATTAGAAGCTCTCATCAAACTTTATGCGTCATTATTTGTTTGGAAAATGAGTGGGAAGAGAAAATCGTATGTATGGCAAGTGATCCTCGACCTATGTTTCCTGCCCGAAAGAATGAGTGGGTGAGTGAAAATTACAGTCGCACTTTTAAGCTACACGAGGGCTTTTGGCAACGAACATCGTCATTTTGAACCATGGTCGAGGACGGCACCTGAGCTGGCACCCCCTCTCCTAACTACCACCCCACACCAACGGGAAGACGTTAGAGTTCTCGACAGATTCAACGTGCATCGCTCCCCTACACGGCGGGTCTTTAGTGGTACTAGGCTCAAACTCATGAGACACGCCAGCCACGATCCGAAGCCTTGACCACTAGGCTACCGCGGCCACCCTGCCTGAAAGAAAAACTATTCGCATAATGAACAAATGCTTTCAGAAATCCTAATGTGAAGACATAAATTTTTAGAAATACTTGGAAATGATTATGTCACTAACCTTGAAGACTTTTTGTGATTTTGGTTTTCTTTTAAAGTAAAAAATTAAAATTGCAAGCGCTGGCTGATGGAAACAGTAAAAAACAAAGAACATTTCTTTTCTGTACTATTTTTTCCCCACGATATTTATGTATCTATACAAGATGACCCCTTACTTTAAATTTAACAAAATCTCCAAAAATTCTAGGCTTATACATGGAAGTATATAGTATATAATTTTTTTCTCTCTCTGCAACACACACGCATATTTCTATAATCATAGATAAGTAAAAAAAAAATAATTTTAATTTTTGGGGCTTAAATTTTTATGACTTCCGTAACGTAAATAATTCATAAAAAATAAGCAAAAAATTTAACTAAGTCTAATTAACTATTCAAACTACCAAATGGAATTTCTTCAGAAATTTATCAGAAAAATTAAACGCTATAAAAAAATAAAGTTGTCTTTTTTTAAATTTCATTATCTAACTTCTAATAGACATGAACAATTTTTTTAAAGAAACTCTAAATACTTTTTTTGTGATGCGTTATTTACAAACACAGTTATGTTCGTAAATACGATTTTTTTTCTTTTGGAAGATGTAATTTTTTTTTCAGTAAAAGAAATGGAAAGTTAAATTAAAAAACAAAAACATTCTGTTAAGAAATTTTCTCTCTCAATTCTCCTTTCTTTAAGCAAGGAGAAAAATTTACAAGCAAAGGCAAATTTTATTTTTTTACTCATTCGTACGTAGGCTGGGTTGAAAACGCTGCAAAAAGTTTCTTGCAAAAAAGCATAACATTTTTACATCTAAAATTCCGTTAATGTAATTTTTACTGCTATTCTGAGTAATATCCTACAAAAAATAAATAAGGTAACACAGAATAAATACAGAAAATTTATTTTTGTGCTGGTAAACAGTATATTCTAAGACGGCTTGCATAAAAAAAAGTTAAATCTTAAATAAGCAAATAGCTTATCTAGAATTCATGACTTACCGAATGATTCTTAATGAATTTTTTTTCAACGGATTGTGTTGTGTGTGTGTGTGTGTGTGAATCTGGTTTAAATTCACGTAGTATATTTGCATAAAAGATAAATAAAGATAGATTAATAAGGATTTAAGTACTGCTGTGTAGATTTTTTTACTGGTTTTGTGACAATATATTTATGTTTTTTATATTAATATTTATCTTATGATTTGCTTGTAAATAAAAAAAAAATGCTTGTTAATTAAGATTGTTGATAATGAATAATTATGTATGAATATACGAAACCACAAATTGTATTGTAACGATTAGATAAACTAAATACATTATAATTGGTAAAAAAATCTGGCAGCAAATTTACTATAAAATTGCCGATTTTGAAGATGTTATTTAAATTTGCTCGAGAATTTTTTAAATTGGAAATAAGCATAAAAAATTGGGATTTTCTTACTAAAAATGTGATTTTATTTAACAGCATTTAATACATTAAAGAGACTGACTGCTTTCACAAACATGATTTCGAAAAAGAGCATAAATGAATAAAGTGTTGCGGTATTTAACGTAACCTGAATTAGAATATACATTTAAAATTGTTTTATGAATATTATTACAAGAAAAAAAAAAAAAAGGAGTGCGTGCGCTTATGACCACACGATAGTAATGATAACTTCAAATTTTGTAATGTTATTTCAGGGATTAGCTAAGTGAATAAAAAACAAGGGAATATTATTATTGTCTCTCATATAAAATTATTTATTCATTATTATTATGTATGGGAGAGAAAACCTAGACATTTGTTTGCATTCATTGTACAAAGAAAAATTTAAAATGTAAATAATACTATCTGATGAAAACATTTCAGCATTTTCTAATGTTCTTAAAGTTTTTCACTCTAAATAGTTTTTTTTTTAAGAATAAAGAAAACTATATCAGTTGTAATGTATCGGAAAGTTGTCTTTCTGCACATTCTCCATAAACGTCAACTTGGGGAATTCCGACGTAGGTTTATTACAATTAATTATTACTGGCATTTGGTGATTTTAACATTTTTTTTTTGTTGCATTTTTATGGCTCCTTGAAATAGAAAAGTGCCTTTTTATTAAAAATATTTTATGTGCAAAAAAGCAGAAAAATAGAAATTTTCAAAATTACGAAATTCCATAAATTTATTGAAGTTTTACAATATTCCATCTCAGTCTAACTTGGCAGCATTGAGAAAGATATACAATGTACCTATCTACTTAAAAAAGAGTTGTAACTTTTTTTTTTAAATTTAAATCCAAAAAAATACATAGAAATTTGTAAAATTCGTGAAACATTGTAGAGATTGAGAATTTAATAATATATTTCAAGTTAATCACATATTAAAAGCATTTATTTTTTAAACAAAGTTAATTAATACAGTCAATAGGGCCACAGCATGAAATTCCAGTTTGGCTGAAAACCGATTTTCGACGCAAATTTTGTCATTGTTGTAAGTCTTTTTTGTTGAAGGACTTTACACACATTGTTACGGAAAATTCCGATCCATTGTTACGAGCTTTACAAACGCGAACGCAACAATGCTTGACTTCATAAAACGCATCATTCAAGTTCACTCTCCAGCAAAACGCGCCTAAAGAAGTTATCACTTCAAAAACTTTTTAAATGTAGTTTTTAGGTAAAACATGAAGAAAGAATGACTTTTATTTTTAAAACAGTTTCCTTTTATAAAAAAGGTTTCTATAATAATAATATTTTGCCTATATATATCTTGGACCTCTCTACAGAAGTGCTTCTCAAACTTTCAACATTTGCGACCCAATATTCAATCAGAATTTTTTTCGCGCCCTCCTTCCATAGAAAAACAATGCATTGAATTCAATATTACTATACTTTGACATTGAAGCTACAATACGACTTTAATATTTTAAGTGCCACCGGCGTATGTAAACGCCTCGCTCAGCCAAAGTGTTAATTGCACCGGACGTATATATACTTCTTTCCGAAGTACGATCTTTTTCTGTGCACTGCAATCCATAAAATTATTCCAAAGGCTTTGGAATGTAATAAAAGGACTTGACAATGTTTGCGAAGAATTTACTTATTTCTGATATAATTTCCTTATTTATGTATATATTCCTTATCCCCCCCCTCCCCAATACATTACAAACGCGTGCCTACGTGGAAAATGTTGGCAATTGGGGAGAGAATCGAATAACTTTTAATCGGCATTTTAGGGATTAATTATAAACCGTACAAACTATCCAGATAAACATTAATTTTTGTCTATAATTTTATATAAGACAAGGCCATGGGTTCACTGGTAATTATTAAACTTGTTCTTAACTTAGCATTGTTAAATTAGTTATAAAATACATTGTGAAATGCGGATATATTTTTAAGTGTATTATATGAGAGTAAATGTGCATTTTATTATTTTTTTTATTACGTCAAAATGTATTTTGTTTGTTTACTTTCGGTAAATTAATATTTTTAAATAATCATTTGTTTTCGACTTTTCAATAGGCTCGCATCCCCCTCGTAGAGTTATCACGACCCACTAGGAAGGGGGGGGGGTCGCCCCACAGTTTGAGAAACACTGCTCTACAAAGTCTGAACTAGGAATGTTGAAAAATTTACATTATTTTGAGAGTTACGATCCATCGAAACAATAACCGATATTTTTTTTTAAAATTTTACCTACTCTGCAAAATATCACACAAAATATAAATAAATTTGCTTCTAAATTTAAACCAGCGTTTCTCAAACTATAATGCACGCCTCCTCTTAAGGGGCGTAATAAACCTACAAGAGGGGCGCAAGCTTATTGAAAAGTCGAAAACAAAAAATTATTTAAATGAAATATATAAGACTGATCAAGAGAATTACTACGGCGGCTAGCTCAATTCAACTTTTATTTTCATCGTTTCTAAATTCAAACTAAAAACATATTCAAAATAATCACAGTTACAATTACATCAAAACAGCTAATACTATAGAAATAACGAGAGGTTTGCGCATGTAGACATTGGCATTTGCTTTCCTCACCGAGCTGGCAGGCCGACTGGTTAAGTATTCACTCGGCGAAAAGAGTGCGCGCTACTGTGTGTTCACCTTTTTACCATTCTCGTTACAAATATTAATTTACTGAAAGCACACACACACACACACAAAATGCATTCTGACGTATTAAAAATAAAATACACATTTGCACTGATATAATAAATTTATCAATGTATCAGTACTGCGCAATGTATTTGATAATTAATTTAATAATTCTAAGTTAAGAGCAACTTTAATAATTACCAGGCCGCGGTATCCGAGTGGTCAAGGTATCGGCTCATGGCTGTCCTTGTCACGAGTTCGAGCCCAGTTCCATTAAAGACCCGCAGTGTAGGGGAGAAACGCATGTTAAATCCGTCTAGAGCTCAAACATCTTCCCCTTGGTGTGGTGTGATAGTTAGTAGAGGGGGGTGCCAGCTCAGGTGTTGTCCACGTCACTTGACCAGGGTTCAAAATGACATGGTCTGTCGCCAAAAGCACTCGTGTAGCTGAACAGTGCGACGTTAATATTCATTCACTCACTTAATGATTACCAGTGACTATGGGCTTGTCATATATACAATTATGTACAAAATTTAGCACGTATCTTGAAAATTTGTACGGTTTATAATTAATCCCTTAACTGTCGATTAAAAGTTACGCGATTAGCTCCTCAATACCACCATTTTCCACGTAAGCGCGCGTATGTGGAATATTTTTAAGAATAATTTTTTAAAGAATAAAAAAGCGAATTATCTGAAATAAGTACATTCTTGGCAAACAATGTCACGATAGTTTTATTCAATTCTAAAGCTTCCGAAATAATTTTATGGAAAGGAGTGCAGAGAGAAAAGATCGTACTTCTTAAAGACATTTATACACTTTCGGAGCAATTAGCGCACTAGCTGAGCGAGACGTTTATATACGCCTGTGGCATTTAAGAGGTGAGAGTCGTATTGTAGCTTTAGTGTCAAAGTATATTATTATTGAATTCACACTATACATTGTTACTGTATGAAGGGGGGCGCGAAGAAAATTATAATTGTGAACATAGAATCGCAAATATTGAAAATTTGAGAAGCACAAACTCTTAAACAATACTAGTTCAGCTTCTTTATAGAAGTCTTAGGCATAATAATATTATTTTTATAGAAGCATCTTTTATGAAATGATTTGAAAATATTCTTTAAAAATTTTTGGTCAACAAGATGTGCTCAAATGATTTAGTCTTGTAATTATGTTCTTAGAACAATTTTATATGTGTATTCTAATTCTAATAACACTAAATATTAAAAAAAATATTCATTTATACACCTTTTCAATGTTATGGCACCAAACGTAGTACTCTTAACAAAAACAAGTAATAAAAAAAAGTTTTTTTTTAAAGTTAATTCCTACTTAGGTCAAAAAAAAAAAAAATTTATTTAGTTACTTTTTATTAAATAGTTACAATTAATGTAAATATATATAAACATAGGACAAAATCACAACATTAAGTGACAAAATAGAAAGCGTTTTTCCTGGAAATTTTCCAATTTCCAATTTCCTCCAATATATAGGGTGTTAGACTTTTTTTTTGTTACTTTTTACTTATTAATTAAATTTAATTAATGTAATAAAACAGTATAGTAAAAAAGAAATCACATTCTCAGAAATTAGGCCATCTCAGGGGGTTTCAAACCCACGACTTTTGGAATAGAGGTCCAAAGCGCTATCCATTGCGCTACAGGGACACAAAGAACGATTTTCCTTTCTACATATGCTGTTGACTTATTATATTTGTCTGTTACTATTTATTCATTTTTATATTTATGTAAGGAATTAATACTTGGAAAAACTGTATTAACATCAAGCGCCATCATCTACAAATTTAAAAATGTATTCGAATTTGAATGGATGTATATAAAGTATTTTATTAATATACTTTTATTAATTTGAACAAGATTTTATATATATATATATATATAAAAGAAGCAAAATTAACTCCATTGTGTATTAATTATTAATAAAACTAATTTACTTGTTTAAGGAATCTAATTCAAAAATTAAAATAGATCTGGATGTTTGTTTTGTTCATTTCGATGTCTATCAATGTTCCGAGTCAGTGTTTTATATCTCATTAAACATTAATTTAATTTAGACAAAAATATCTAGAGGCCTTCTAAACCCTACTGACTCAGTATTTTAATCAGTGGAATTTAATCAGCTTATTAAATATTAACTAATCAGTATGAACGAATTACTTTATTTAATTTAACCATAATTTACGCGCGCACGTTAAAATCCGAGCCTCGGTTCGGTCCTAGGAGAGCCCACACCCTTGGCGCGAATTACTTTGGTAAGCGATAATTGCGCCATTTTGGTAATCCTACTTTGATACACTAGATATGGTAAACCTAACTATTTCTGGAATTTTCGTATTTTGTCCGAGGACATTTCGAATTTCATTTTGTTGTTGGGTACCGGGCTGGAAGTATGCCTGAGTATAAATATACCTTAGAATTTTTTACTTACAGTTAGTTGAATACGAAAGGTAAAGAATTGACTGAATGGTGTATGAAGGAAG